>OX101723.1:29664417-30102512 GCA_944452665.1 Stenoptilia bipunctidactyla
TCTGTTACTACCAGGTTAGATCGATGTCAAAGGCGGGATTAGTCTATAATGAAGAAAACAGCAGCTGTCGGCGGCGGCACACGCCCGCGGCCGGGAGCCACGCGACGCGCCGTGAGAAATGCGGAGCGCATAGAAATCACTCACCGCACTGGGAATTCAGTTTTTCACTCGACGACTACGGCGAAAGTGGTTCTATACCTCTATTCGATCACAAAGTAATGGCTCCAGTTCGTTTCAATAATTTCTATTTAAGTTAGGGAGCGGTCCTTAAACGCAAAGATTGTTTGTAAGGAAAGAGGTCGCAATATACTTTTCTTCGTCAACAATGTATTTAGAGCAGCTTGTCATTTGAGTTGAAGGAGCAAAGTAGGAATCGCTGAGCTTGGTGACTATTGCCATTACAGCTACGACTTTAGACAGCAGTAGTATCTTTTGGCTCACATGATGAAAATTATTTTCATAGAAATCATGATAGGTAGATAAAACTGAGGCTAAGTAGGGTGTCTCGACATATACAAGAACTATCTCAGGTGAACTTTGCCTAGTTGTAGTTTTTTGGATAAATGAAAATGAGGTTTCTCAAAGTAAACACAACCCCCACCCTGGCCAGCTGCATCAAGCTTTTTTTTAAATAAACTTCGCACTTAATTCTATCCTTTAATTTCACCCACAAGTAAAATTGTAGGAGGAAGGGCTTTTAATAAAACACTGCAGGATGTGGATATGAAAGGCGGTCAGTCGTTAACCTGGCGGACCACCAAGTTATTGCCGCGCGAATTAGTCCTATTTTACGAGACGCTTAACTATGGGCAGACATGCTATTCTAAGTAAATGCGTTACGTGAGTTCAAAAACGCTCGCGCGGACGCGCAACTGAGCAGTTTTGTATGGACCAACTCTTGTGTCCGCATAACCCAGTTACAGGCCCAACACTCCCACTCAGTACATAGTACACTGACCTTGGTGATCCTGTCCTTGTTGGGGCGCGCGGGCATGGAGCTGCGGCCGTTGATGAGCACGTTGTCGTTGACGAAGCGCACGGCGGGCGGCGGCGACGCGCGCCCGTCCGCCTCCTCGCCCTCGGACTCCGAGCCCGCGCCCGCGCCATTCTCCAGCACCACCACCCCCGCATCGCGGCTCTGTAACCAACAGAACCCTAAACTAATAAACAACATCGACCAACAACCCTAGAGCATCGTAAGGTTGCTTGTTTAACCGTGTACTAGGATACAGTACGGAAAGTGCGCGAATGCTCTGTGTGCAAATCTAACCTCACCCTTTTACCATTGGACTACTAGACGCAGACAGAACCTCCATCCGTATGTGGTAGATATTCCAAAAAGTCGGACTAAACGCTTTGAAGGTTATGATACGGGTCGCCTGCGTCTATTTTCCCTGACCAGTGTCCTGATACTTTTAAGCGTCGAGTGAATAGGTTTTTCGTGGATGAACCTGTAGCACCTTAGGCTTCATGTTCAGTTTGACTACCACTTTGGCGCTGGGGTAACACTGTCTGCCTCAAATGCCAGTGGTCGCGGATTCGATTCTATAGATATATTCTTGGTTCCCCCCTAGTTAGCTACATGGTATTCCATAACACAAGCTTTGCTTACTTTGGGGCCATGTAGTTGGTATGATTGGGGATTTTATTTTATTTATTTATTTATTAGTTACCATCAGGTGTCAAACACCACAAACGTCCCATCGTTATTTTTAATTTAAAAAAACAGACGCGATCTGTGAGAACAGGAAGCTAGCACAAGTTTTTGCTTCAGGAAATACGCATTCCGCCTGATAGCGGTGGCTGTACCGGTTTTTAGAACATACGCGACGAAATTACTAGTTATTTGTATGGTAGGAGTTGCTTTTCTTACATAAACTATCTGTATTATTAATTATGATAAATATATGGAATTTCGATTATAATTACGTAGCAATTTGTGAGATGCCTAAAGTAAAATATGCAATCTATGATACATAACACCAGTAGCTACTAGTTTAAAGAATACATAAAAAGGGAGTAGGAAATTTTGAGAAACACATTATGTATAAAAAATATAGGTACTCTTTTTTAAGTTATGAAAGGCAATGTTGCAAAATGTGAATTACCTACGTAATATAAAATTAATTATGAAACTAGGCTTAATGACATAACTCAAACCCAAAGTATTTATATCTGATTGTACGTAAGTTCAGTGTTGGCTCCGAAACTTGAACATAATTAACGCATACTCCGTATTTTTCATGTTCTATCCAATAAACAATCTTTGCATATCTGTTGAACGAAATAACTCATTGAAAATAAGATAAAAAACACTAAACTTCAACATGAAACATTACTTGACATTGAGATCTTTTAATCTACTAAGTAATTTGTACATTCTATGCACCGTTATTCAAACATACTGAGATGTTATTGCTAGTTAAACAGAACAAGTGATAAAAACGGATTACACATAACAATGTTGTGTGTATAGTCACACACAAACGCATCGCGTCTCCGGTATAAGACAATGTTTTGAAGAAGGGAACCATCATATTTTTTATAAATGACATTATAATTTTAAACAAACTTCTACTTTCACTATAATATTTGGATTATTAGATAATCGAAATGTATAACTTATCGGTGTCGTTTAACTAACAGACTTGGTTAAACGAAGGATTTCGCCATCTAAAATTTTCTTTGTATGTGTTTCTTGAAGTTATGTGAATATGCTTACTTTAATCTCAACTGAAGGTGAGAAAAGGCTGAGGTTGGAGCGAGCATGTCTGGTAGGAACTGGCTTTTCTATGACAAGCTAAGTCAGGGTATAATTAATGCAACTTAGTATCTAAAAAAGCAACAAAAAAAACTGTTCAGGAAAAATTTAAATATGTGGTAGGTAAATGTGATGTCTTTCTGTCTTGCATGTCTTTCTGTGAATGTGTTATAAGTAAATGGGTGAATGTGTGATTATTGTTGTTGAAGTACCTACTGAGAAATAATAATTTTGCTATAGTTTAGTAAAAGTTTGATCATATTTTAGTATTGTACCTTTTTTATTTATAACCACATCCAATTTAATATCGATAATGATGAGATGGGTATATTACAAAATAATTTCCTAATAATTTTCGAGCTTCTTTCTAAAGTGTAGGCCATTTTATTGTAGTTTTTTTTTTATATTATAAGAAGCAAACATGCATGTAGGTTTCCTGATGGTAATATTGCCTTGCAAGCCCTTCTATCCAGCACAGTGAAGATATGAACATAAGTAAAACGGAGGTACTGACGCAGACGAGCATGCTTCAGAAAGCGAATATACCTTACATACGACAAGTAATACCACGCAATGTTTGTTAAGTAGGTATGTTTACAATATATGCATAGCGATCTATGTTTCAAATGTACTTCGCAGTGACATGAAAAGAAAGTATTCCGGCCGAGACATTCACACTTCCAGCTAACTGTTTGCATAGCACGCGCGTGCTAATGTGACAACAGCCGGCTAAACGTACCGCCGACCAACACTCGCTTTATTTTACTTTATTGCTATTTGCTTATCTATCTAGTTGTATTAGTCATTAAAAAATGTATGTGTATTTTTTTATAATACGTCGTGTCGTGTCGTTTGGTCTGTCAGATTGTGTTAGCCAGAGAACGGTGATTGTGATCTCGGCGTGGAGACGCCGGTTTTTGTGCAATGTCAAGCAAGGCATCAATCGCTTGATCGATACGCGGTGGAATCCCGTCCGACGTCCGGTCCTTGTTGTTACTATGTATGGCTCGCATTTAGATGCCAACACAACTAGCTTCTGTACTATTGTAGACCTAATCAGCGGGGGATAAAGTTAAAATTCAAGTCGATCTCAATTTGCCAGTCAACATTCTTGGGTGCAACTAGTTTACTATTTTGGATAAAACCAGATTTCTATTTAGATTCGTACTATTCTCAAGAATTAGCTTTTTTAAATGCTGTCGTTTAAGCGATTAAAGCCCTAACGACTAAACCAGATTTATTGTTACTTTTATCTCGAAAGAGAAAGCATTTTCCATCGATTCTGGTAAATAAAAATAAGGTTAGACTGTTTTAATGTTTTAGGTCACATGAATTCCAAACAAAATGAAGCGTATTTATGAATTACTCGATGTCGGTCAGTATTGACTCAACCGTATCCGCCTGACGCATCGTGCTGATATATATTTATCACCCAACGGTACCAAAGCTCTGCTAATTTTCTCGAACAGTTCACAAATAAATATAAATTTCTTGAGAATGAATATTCGCCGAAGGTTTCGGCCGTGAAAAGATAGTAACATTAATCCCCGATAACATTAATAGCGGATTATCCAAAACGATCCATTATTTGTCGCTGAAACTCTATTATTATCTTTGGATATTGCGAAATAAACTGAGCGTGCACGCAACGAATCTTTGTACAGTTTTTCTGTACATATGTAGGCATAACTAGCGCGCGTTTATCACATGTAGGTCGCACGTGCGGCGTCGGATTCAGAATGACAAATGTATGTAAACTCAATAACAATGCTCACGGCACTCCTTATTGATTTCAGATTGCTATGGTTTCAGCGCGGCTTGCCTCGCGGCGGGCGGCGGCCGGGCCCGCGCACGTGCGGCGCTTGTTACCTGGACCACGGCACACTAGCGAAGAAAAATCATCGGCTGTTTTCACGTAATTAATGAATTTGTCCGTTAATCTGTTTATGTAGCGCCGGCCGCCGACGAGGTAATTAAGCCGAGGCAGTTCGTTCGGCGACACCTTGATTCATCGCAGCAATTAATTCCTCAGATTAATTAAATTTTAAAGGATAATGTTAATTTATAAAGGCTTAAGCGATGAGTTACGAGGCGCAATATCGCGGAGACTATGGTGCATTTAATTTTATGTGAGATTAAAATGATGTTGATAGATTTGCCGGGGAAGGCGCGGGCCGCCACGTGCCGGCACGCAGCCTCCGCAGATTACGACATCACGGAGCGGATGGCCAATACGACACACTTGTCTACTACTGGTCTTACTATAACACAAAGATTTGAGGAAACGTAATATATTTTATGCATTAGGTTGACTTGCGAAGTGATCAGTGTTTATTCATAAATCTGCCATCAGATATGTTGGTGTTGCTGTGTGCCTACCTATTTAAAATATTTTTTGATAAGATAATAAAAACGCGAGTTTAGTCATTTATTTATTAGTCCGAAATTTAAACTAAACATTTATCATTTTCCAGCTGATAATGGAATGTACGAAATACATTGTACGTACCCATCGTTCTTAGAACCCTTGATAATATTGACATGAATATACTTTTATCGTTGTTTACGTTAACGAATGACCTTCATTATTAAAATCAAATGTCTACGTTTCTGGTTTAGTGCTTGCTATGTAACACTTAGAAAAATGGACAGTAAAATCGGCCAATAATGCTAAGATTGCTCTCGTAAAGCTGACCAAATCACCCAGTATTAAGATTATACTGACTTTTTTGTCTTTAGTTTGTACATGATCATTTATGGAGATAATACGCTTTTACAAAGAAAAAAATGAAAGTGTAGAAAGAAATAAAGTAGTAAAAGTTGATCTAAGGAAAGGTATTAAATTCTCTCGAAATATAAAGCTAGGCAATGAAAATGTTGGGGCGTGCGGGGCGGCGCGCGATCCCGAGTTTTATGTCCCGGCGGACGCGGCCGCCAGGTGATCCCTGCTTTTACTGCCGGAACGGGCTGAGCCCTTTACCGATTTACGCTCATGCCCAGCCATTTCATATTCGGGTTTATGCCGTTTTGAAAGTGTCGTACAAGTGCGTCGTCGTCGGTAGAATTGATCTGTGTGAGGGATGTGCGGGGGCGACACCCGATCCAGTAACCGCGGCCAACACTTGAGCCGTCCTGTGTCTCCCCAGCGATCGATTACTATCGCTAAGCTGAATAAATTTGCGGTTTAGTTCGAGAGAAGGCATCTTCTCTAGCAATTTAATAAATTATGAATTTGATTAAAACACAAAACACGTGTCATACATATGTCTTGTGTTCTAATGTAGTTTATTACTTTACGTAAATCCGAAAAGAATAGCTTGTTAAACATTTTGAAAAAGGTAAAGAGTCTACCCGATCACATCCAAGTTGATCTCTTCATGTTAATAAGCAGGAAGGGGTAACAAACTTCTGTTCGTTGTTGGTTACTTAAGGTTACGTAAATGAATTCGAAAATTGTTTCCAACAATTAATTACTTTACTTCTTGAACAATTGATTGCTTTACGTGCGCCTAAAGTAAGATTCAAAGTTTCTTATTCAACAAATCTTTTACGCACGTAACAGTGACAGGTCTCAATTTACATTGTGTATCGTTTTAATTTGACATTGAAGCAACTTTTTAGTTGCTCCATAAAGTAATTTTTATGATAGATTTGAATAATTATTCGTTCAGCGATCTGGCATGTGAGTTAGGTACCTAACGAGATAAAAGTCGCGTGTCTGACAAGTGTAGCCGCTAGCGATGGTTCCTATAGCTCGGTGAGCAGTGTTCAGCGCCGGGGAGGGCCGCGGTGCCGTTAGCTGCCAGCGGTGCGCGGCTCGTCACGGTTCGAGTCCCGCGCGACAGACTGTTGACCTCGCGACGACTTCTCCACCTTCGCAGTTGAGAATAACAATACAATCGAGAACATAGTAAGCAGCTTAAACTCTATGCTAGTGCAAATCTATGCTGTTTTTAAAGGAACATTTTGGCTTGCCTTATATACTGCTATGATATCAGATCGCCCTATTCCACGGTCGCCTGCGGTTTGGTTTCGATCACAATGCTCGTGTATACAAAACAAACAGCCGATACTGAAAACACCGGCACCTAGTTTAGGCAAACAGTGAGTAATGAAAACCCCACAAATTGCCGGCCGATCGGAACGACCGCATTGTTCGGCTGCAAACTAATTGAAATGGCGTTCTTTGACTGTATTTGCCGAATCATTCCACTGATTGATTGTCGCAATTAGCAGACCTGCGAGAGCTCGTATTGACGCACAAATTTAGCACGCAAACTTAGCGTTTAAAAGAAATTTAAATATTGGGTATCTTCCGAGTTCCGAGTGTTATTTAACTGCGGGCGTTACGCAAGCCGCGATTAGAGATGCGCGGGTAGTGACACCGACGCGGCATTGGCGGGCCCCGCCGCGCCGCCTGCCTACAGAGCGGCGGCTAGCACTCGCCGCGCATTTCAATTAAAATTGGAAAACAATAAAACCTGAGATTACGTTGGTTTTATCAACTCGCGCGGAAGCGGCGCGCTCGCTGCCGATAATTACTTTTTACAGCTCTACGTTTTAATTCTAGATACGAAGTCTGTTTTACTGTTTCGTACAGTAGCAGTCTGGTATATACAATAACAAAGCAGCGCTTGTTCTCAGTACAAGCAAATCATTGACATGGCAGAAGCTAAAAAAGGGTAACAAAGCGGGTGGGCGTGCGGCGTGTGGGAACGACGCGGGTGTCCGCGGGGGTGCGGGGCGGGGGCGGGCCGCGGGGGGAGGCTGCGCGGGCGCGGCGCTGACACGCCGGCAATCAGACCGGAACGCGTGATAACCGCGCGGTTTATGCCGCTGTATCACTTCCGCCGAGCCGTGACGTGCAGACAGAGATGACACCCGCCGCCGCGGTCATCCCGGCACTCTTATTCTTACTCTCAATCTCGTCTGATGGTGAGCGAAGATAGATCACACATCGCCGGGGCGTTGATATGTGGCGACAGAAGTTACATTAAGGGCGCTCGGTAGCAAAATTTACTTAGAATAGAATAGCCTAATAAAAGGTGACAAATCTGAGTGAAGTATCCGCCTGGCGAATTTGGGTTGGAACCGATAAGAAAGAAAAATGTAGCTGTAGCTGTATACTAAATGCCAAATCTCGCTGCAGACTCGGTCATAAATGTAATTACGTTTTAGCATCTATCGTTAAACAGAAGGTAAATACATATACTTAATCAACAAATGCAGAGCATTAAAAAAACCGACTTCACGTCTAAAACTTTGGGCGACTTATAATGTCCACGTAAACATTCTCCGAAATCATACATATTGTTTCAAAACTTTGAAATTTTCAATGAAGTAGGTATTCAACCGATTTCGATGAAATTTATATGGGACCAATTATGAAGTATCCTCTATCATATGAAACGCGAATTTTCAAAATCGATTCATAATTTTCCGAAATATCGTGTAAGACACAAAAAAAAACTAAAACAAAAAAACATACAGACGAATTGAGACCTCCTCCTTTTTTAGTAGTCGGTTCAAAATGGTGCATATACATAACGGTTAAAAGTGAGATTGAGCCAATAAAGAACAACTGTTTGAAATCGGACGGAAAGCAAATAATTTAAAACAGTTTCAACGGCGCAATGATTAAAATTCTATTCTGAATTCAAAAAGCATTCGCATAGATGTAACTGGACAAAATAATTTCACTGCCGCCCGGCCGCGCGCTCAGCACAGCGAGGCATCGCCGCACGTCCTCAGTGAAACCGTTTACACGAGCGCGTGCGGATTTTATTTCACTATTCATACGACGCACGACGAGTTACACATTCAGGAGCCGTCCGTAAAACCGCATCAAAACAAGTGAACACGAAGCGACATTAAGTCTTTTTAACAACACAGAATGTGCAACATATTATGTTCTCGAATTACTTGAAATTTGATTTAAAAATTCTACGTTTTGCCTGGGTTGTCACTGCCACGAGTATTCTGACTAAAACTTTATTTATTTATAGTATATTTTCAACTTTTAGGCATATCAGAGCTAGGGATTGAGGGGACCATCAGCCGAAGTTTTGAACTTCGTAAAACACATTGCAGCGCAGCTGTGGCATTGGCAATATTGTACTTGACCCTTGGGATACAGTCAATTGTTTTATTTAAATGGGCACCTTGATAAGGGAAGGAGTTATCTGATTGGTGATAAGAGATTGGCTTTAGATGGAGGTGGAACTGTACCATCGCTTATGTAACAATAATTGGCGGAAGACATTCTAGGGTAGTCGCTACAATAGGTAACCCCATGTCTTCTTATTTATAGAAATGAATGTCTGTGCCATAGGCGACAAACCTGTCGCTTCCATCGCTAAGGTTGAATACGACACAACCTTCAACATTAGTTTCCATCATTACTCGTGGTACTCGGTGATACGTACAGCCATTCTAGATACATATCCGTCAGTTTGATCTTAAGACTACACCATGTCTGGCTTCATTACCAAAATGAAATGAAATATGAGTGGCCGTGATGTCTGCAAAGTCACAAAAACGTCGGGCTGTGTATAATTTGATTAAAACCGACAAAATCCGTTTTAATCTACGACAGCCTTTATAGCGACTTTCAACTAACCGAATAAGCATTTTTATTCAAACACTTTCGGTGTTCTAATAATGAAGTTCATGATTAAGTATTTTGGAAACCCGACAGCGTAATATACGGGCATAATTATTGCAGATAGGCATTACAAGTTTTCCCTTCCAAATACAAAATCAATGAGCGCAATACTATTATTATGTATTCTCTCTTTTTGTAGATAAAGATGTCTATAATAGTTATTCGTTCGAATTGTGATCAGTACCTAGATATACCTACAATGTGTGCCAAATAGCGCCGGTACGTTTTACTTTCGCCTGAGGGACGTCAAGGTCAAGCGTTTTGTTTATATTTTTGGGGTCATTCGAAAGTTGCCGGCGTAGAATCGTGTGGTCCCCTATTCTATTACCCCACTTAATACAATCCGGACCGATGATGTTATAGTTATTAACATTGTTATCCCGGCTCCGTGCTTCCTAAATAAGATAACTTGTTGATGCTGCGTTACAACACATACTTATTTCTATCTGTAACAATTAATCATAAAACGATGGGATCTGTTGCGTGTAACTGACACTTTAAAAAGTTTAAAAAAAATAATCACAATGTTATGGATATTTTTATTTCATATTTCATCCAGACTTCCTAACTGTTTGGCCCTCAAGTAATGTTATATCTTGTTCATTTAGACCAAACGAGGACTTCTATGCAACCGGAGAACATTTTTACGTGTCGAAATCAAGTATCTAACATCATACTAGCATTATGCGCACATTCTGTAGTTACAGTGTAGTATAATTGAATCTGGCAATAATCAAGCAAACATTAACAGCAGCACGTAATGAAACAGTCGACCATTTATCCATCATCTCCACTCTCTGTGCTCGCTATACAAATTCTCGAAAAGCAATTGCCGCTCCGTTTTGATGAATTATGTGCAATTTCGGGGAAGCAAATGGAGTTGTGTTAGGATTTAATGGCATTTTCATTACATAATGTTATATTTAGTGTTCAGTATTTATAAGTTAACACAGCATTATCTATTTGAAATATGACTAAGGCAACCGCAAATGTAACCACAATGAGCGCGCTGGGCGATATTATTGAACAATGCGTAGCGGGTCGGGTTTATAGAAACATAACGAGGAAACTGTAAATAACTAATTGATAAGCGGTGTCAGCGCACAGCCGCTCTAAGGCCGCGAGTTCCGTACGCGCTCTGTTATTGACCCACTGCTGCCTGCTATCTTAGATAACAGATCTATCTATCTTATCTCTAGGGTAAATCAAATATCTGAGAAGTTTCCGCGCCTCACATTTCAATACTTATGTATTCAATACTTCAATACATAACTTCACGCCTGTATTCCTTATGTAGGTAGACCAGAGTACCACAGGCTATAAAACAATTTGATGTCATGTTTGACTTTGGAGGTATTATAATGATGGAGAGAGACTATTGCAGTAACAGGGGGTCAGCCTGTCGCCCACAAAACCGCCAATAAGTGTCTTTTACAGTCTGCCCGGGAAGACAAGCAGCTGGCACGTTGTATGTTTTCTCAGTCCAGCACGGAATAAATATTTATGATAATTAACTAATATACCTATAGATTCCGATACCAGGACGATTATTAAATGTAACTCTGTTTTCATACCTTCTTATTGCAAGGTGTGATCTCCAGAACCAACTTTACCGTATTAATTTTTCATTCCGGATAGTGAAACAGATCATATTAATATGCGGGCTTCGTTGCAAGCCCAGATTCTAAGATTTAAGCTGTTCGTATTAATTTCTCTATGTATACAAAAGGTAATCTACATAAGGTTATTGCTAGTTCAGAAAGTGTTGGGTATCCGCCGAAATCCCGGCGAACAACCGTGAGGCGTAGGGCTTCGCACAAGGGTAACGCGGCACAGATTCCCTGCTCGAGTTACGCGACACACAATATGGCGCTGAGAATTACTCGCTCGCTTAACCTCGATTATTCGTCATATTATGCAAAGCAAATATAATCAGTCAACGTGTAAGGTTCAGTTGTTCTCGACACGAGCGTTTCATTTCTCGAAAGTCATCAATCACAGATATCTCATTATACGAATTTTATATTCATGGGTGTTTTATATCATACTTTTAGCAGGGATAAGGAAAATTAATATTTCAACATAATATGGCGTCGTGATCGATGGTGCGCATCAGTAAACGTGTATTAGTGAGTCGGGATCAGCAACGCTTGGCGTGGTGGATAGAAAAGCGGCGGAGGAGGCGCGTGTCGGCGCGAGCGGCCTGTTCCTCGTTCCGTACACTTCGCATTAGAATGTTCGTTACGTGTGTCAACGACAGTTGATAGAGACGAACACATAATTGTTAGGTTTTTGTGCGCGCGTAATCTGTCCACGATCACAATAATCGAAGCGCGTAACTAGCTGTTCTAATGGAGCCTCTCTCTCGGTGGGAAACGTTTTTTGGCCGCTATTGTGCCTCGCATCTACATACGCCTCGTTGTCGATAGAAAGTCGTCAGCCGCTAGTTAGCGATCATTTGACGATTTAATTTCCTGTTGTCGAGAAACTTCCTTTAGATACCGAAACCGTGAACTCGAGAGAGGAAACCTACAGTTACCTGACGAAGAATTTTATTGAGAACTGTGTTGTCAGAAAAACCTTTCTGTTTGTAGACTTCATTTTATTGTCCGGCATACAAAATTCAAATGTATTAAAATAAAAAATTTTGCTGTGCACAATATTCCGCTAAGTCAATAAATTATGACGATAATTATAAAATCTCTTGATTGCTACATTTATTCGTAAGAATCTAGTCGTACAAATAGGTGTTCTTATAAAATGACCATAAGTCAGCACTATTCTTGCAAATTAAATAACCAATCAGAAACAATAAAACAGTTTGTTCATCGCAATGTTATGATTCTGTTCGCGACCACTACACAGTACACAGTCGTATGATGAATGCGCGTCATAGAAACATATTTTCCCACAGAGTGCAGGTGTGACATCTCGCATGTGTAACTAGTATAACTAGATCTGCGGTCCCCTAGTCACGGTCGAGGCGGTCTGCTAGACACCAGGCCCCAGCTTCGACCGACTGACGGACCACGGCTCGACCTTGGCAAACAATACTTTCAGTAAATAGCTACTGGTTGATATTTTACTATTGACATTCAACACAAAACACCTCTCACTCAATAAATAATCTAGACATTTATATATAGAACCATAAAAAAATGTGGTAATTTTATATCTTGCACGATCAACGAACATTATTTATAAGACAGAGTTCACAGAACCTTCCTGTTTGTACTATAGAGTTCGACGTCCACAAACGAAAACAAAAAGAGAAACGTGCTGATTGACGTTTTGGATGGGAAGCGGCATTAGAAGCGGGCGTAGCGGACCTTCGTTCGAGGCAATTAAAATGAAATATTTGAGCAGAGCATCGGTGACGCCCGGGCGGCGTGCGGCTATCGAGGCCGAAAGAGACCGGCGTGAAAACGAAAGCTATCATTACGTGACGTCACAGCGCCGCGGACACCTGCCGCTATCTACAACTATCGATTCTAAGTGATAACAAACAATAAAACACTATTGTCTCAAAAACCAAGCCTCATTGGTGCTGATCGATTCCAGTTATAACTTCACCGCGGTACCTCGTAGTAGCTTCATATATTTCTACGATCTGTCTATAATGATTCTAGTAAGTTCAAAGTCGATCGTAAATATCAACATATGCGTCGATAGATCACCTCGACAGTGATGTGGAGAAATCGCTGCTCGCATGGGAGCAACATTGTCATATGCGCAAGAAAGTTGAGCTTCAGGATGTAACGTTTAAGTTAGAGGACAGTTTACATATCACATGAAGAGCTGTCAATTAGGCAATTTTTGTAACCATCTCTAAGAATTTAATTTATAATCGGAAATAACAAAATACTTTCCTTTGGCGAGTTCCGTACTATCTTAATACATTTTTGAGTCTTAACCCATCATTTGATATATTCTCTGATTGTATAACTAAGATAAAAACAATGATTACATGTGAGTTTTTCTCTGAGTAAAAATTGCACCACTGTAATTTAATTAAGCCTATGTAGCTAATTAATATCTAACATGTTAATTTAATATCTAATTTATACTTTTTTTACACGACTGCATATTGTTAGTTTTAAAAGTACTTATAGGTGAAAACTGTTAATTGGCCATGTACATAATATTATTGTTGTTTAGCTGCAAGTAATTAGGCTGAAAGTTTTCCTGTATTCCAAAAACAAAAAATAAAAGAACTGTGTACATTTTTCAATGCTTATTTCGGGTCTTCGTGAAGACCTGGGGAATCAATCAACAGTTGACATTCTATTTCAGCATAACGCAGCAAACCAGATGCAACAATATGCAAAATAAATCTACAATTTCAGAGAAAAAACTTGCTCAGCATGGTATAGGACCGGTTTAGTGCGAATGTGAAGGACAGGCGGGCGGTCGCAAGGGCACGCGGCCGCGAAAACCGAGAGTGCGGCACAGCGGCGACTAATTCCAGCCAAACTTTCACCGCGCCGCCAAAAACACTGCCCATAACTTCCGCCATAGCGTTCTGACATCCCGCTCGCACAACGCCGTGGATTACTATATCCGCTTTCTATCTAATCGGATAAGTCGTTATGCGCGATTAGATAAAGTCGAATTACCCGAACCAAAGGCGAAGGAGTCATAACTTCAAGTTAATCACTTTACGGATTATAATTTTAGCAACATCAGCATTATTTAGGAACGTGAGAGCGAACGAAGCACAGGCGGTGCTTTACAATCTCAATACACGTGTAGAATGATGGAACAATTTGGCACAGCATGTTATTGATATGTTCATTTTATGTTTTCGCGGATTGACATGCGTATGGAATGTACACTTTTGATACGTCAGAATGAAAAGTAACTTAACGGAACGACTTTAGGGCTATTTTAAGATCCTGAGGAGATTTCACCGCCCGACCAAAGTTATTGAAAAAGGTCAAGACATTGAGCATTATGCAACATTTTTTTTAAGGGTGACTATTGCCAAACATTGCCACAGCAAATAAGTAATGACGAGTACAAAGCTGCAGCACGCGGGTTTAGCGAGGAATTAATGCTTGTATTCCTGTACACGTTTTTGAGATATATATAATGACACGTCTAATAGGCAAGCACCTTACTGAAAAGACAAAAAGGTGCTTGTTACGTTTCTCATGCATAATTTAAGTTCCTGGAATGCTAGACGCGATCCTCAGACATGAGGGACCGACCCAAGAGAGAGAGAATGCTAGACGTGCTGGCAAGAGATGTTCGTAATTATACAACCGGGTTTCCTTCTTTTTTTAATGGAGTATCCAAAAAATGTTTTCATATTAACTTTTTACTTTAGTTAGAAAACTTTCTTGCATCATTGTCGACGGAACGATTGTATTAGAATTACCTACTTATTTTTTAACCATCAAGTATGCGTAAGACGCTGTGATGTCATCAGATCGCAAGTGTCGTTCGCGTGAAAGTGAGTTGAATGGTAGAAGCCTACGCATATTTGCAGCATCGAAAGATCTTGCTGGACCTCCGTACAATCGCGACCGAGATGGCTTTGTCATTTCGGTTTTATCGCTATTTTATTAATTGAGGTTTGAAAAAGAATATACCTACCTACATGGAAATCAATGATCTTGTTTCTTTTTAGATTAAAAAAAATAGAGTTAGGGTTGCATGCGAGTGTTGGGATGTGTGTGTATGCAGTGAGTGCCCGTGTGTGTGTGTGTGTGTGTGTGTGTGTACTGACCTTGAAGGCGGCGCGTCTGGCGGCGCGCAGCACCACGCCGTCGTTCTCCACGTAGTCCGGCACCTCGCGCCGCGACACGAAGTTGAACACCACCGAGTGCGCGCCGCCCCCCGCCCCGCCCCCCGCGCCGCCCGCCCCCGCGCCGCCCGCCCCCGCGCCGCCCGCCCGCCGCGCGCGCGCCCACGGCGGCCGCTCCGCCTCCGCGTGCCCGTTCGTCAGCGGCTTCGCCTCGCTCGGTCTCGAAATTTTCGGTTCAGATGCCTTGATCGGGGGCTCGACTTTTAGAGAGGCCTTCGGCGGTGAGGTCTCGATCAGAGGAGTGAGCTCGATTTTCGGGGCGAGATCCATTTTCGGAGCGAGATCGATTTTCGGTGCTAGATCGTTTTTCGTTACGAGATCGATCTTCGGCGCGGGATCACTTGGAGGCGCAATGTCAATTTTATCTGCGGGGTCGATTTTCGGCGTAACGTCCACTTTCGGCGCGAAATCAAAGATCGACTTCGCCTCCGGACCGATCAGATCGGGTTTCGGGAGCGAGTCGGGCTTCGCTGGAACCTCGGGCTTCAGCGGCAGGTCCGGTTTCGGGCCCAGGAGGGGCGGCCTCGGGCTCAGCTCGGGCTTCGTGGGCGGCGTCCCGGGACGAGGCAGCTCCGGCGTGCAGGCGCGCGGCAGCGGGGCCGCGGGCGGCGGCGTGGCGGGCGGCGCGGGCGGCGCGCGCGGGATGGGCTCCACTAGCGCGGAGGGCGGCGACGCGCGGCGGTCGCGCGCCTCGCCCTCCGCCGCGGCCGGCGGCGGCTCCGCGGGCGCCGAGCGGTCCAGCGGCGGCGCGGGCATGGGCCGGATGACGCCCACGCGGCGCGGCGTGCGGGCCGCGGGCGCCGGCAGCGGCGGCAGCGGGGCCGGCGCCGCGCCCGCGGGGAAGGCGTACCGCACGGAGCTGCCGGCGCGCGCGATGCCGTCCAGCGCGGCGCGGGACACGGGGCGCGCGCCGGGCGAGGCGGCGGCCGCGGCGTCGGGCTCGGGCGTGGCGCGGCGCGGGGCGGGCGGCGCGCGGCGCGGCGCGCCCACCTCGAAGCGGCGCAGCGCGGCGCGCACCACGTCGGGCGGCGGGCGCTCGGCTGCGCGCAGCAGCGGCTGCGGGCGGCGCGGGGCGCGCGGCGCGCGGGGCGCGGGCGCGGCGGGCGGCTCGGCGGCGAGGCGCGCCAAGGCGTCGACGGAGCGCGCGCGCTTGACGGAGTCGCGGCGCGGCGGCGCGGGCTGCGGCGGCGGCGGGCGCGGCGCGGGCGCGTCCAGCAGCGCGGGCGGCGCGTCCAGCAGGTGCTCGAGCGAGGCGGCGCGGCGCAGCACGGAGGGCCGGCGGCGCGGCGCGTCCCGCAGCGCGAGGCTGAGGTAGCGCGACTTGAGGCGCTTGACGATGCCGGGCCCGTAGCGCAGCTCCTCGTCGTCGTCGGCGGCGGGCGGCGCGGGCGCGGCGGGCGGCGGCGGCGGGGCGGGGGCGGCGGGCGGCGAGGGGGCCGGGGGCGGGCGGGGGCGCGCGGCCCGCCGCTGCAGCAGCTCGCGCTTCCACTGCGGCAACGTTCCGGTCGACATGCCTGCGTGCAGCGCGACCTCCGTTTTATTTGTGTCATTAGCTCAATTTTACGGGACGTGACGTGAGGATGACACCACACCGGCATAGGAAGGACATGGCTCTTCTATTGTCAGAACACATCAAATTTTATACGAATAGTGGTTGCCAGGGGTCCTACCAACGAAGGGAGGCCACTCGAATTAGCCGACTTTGACGCCACACTTGCTCAGGGGCGAAGGGCCAGAATAGACCATTCTAAGCCGACCCTACGCAAGAAATATATTCAATTCTATCCAGACATCATATCAAATATAGCGCCAACTAATCTGTGCAATGCTATTAAGTTCGTACATCGTAACTATGTGGACCAGAGAGAAGGCTCTTTAACATATAACAATTTGTGGCCGAGAGCTGTGACTAGCAAAGGGCGTGCGAGTACACCCGATGCTTACATTATGGTGGGGCTATTAGCCTTCAGCAGTATATTTTTGAATAAGCCTACTGTTATTTATTAATCTTGTTTTTATTGGTAAGTGAACACATGATTCTAGGTAAAGCAAACTAAGTACTTATAACCTACAGATAAGTAAGTAGATAAAAAAAATATTTTGTATCCATGAAATCATTACACTAAGTATTGGAAGCCTAAGTTTTAGCTATACATGATACATATACACACCAGCCATTTTCAAAGCCTTTTAAATAAAAAAGGATGGATCTTTTGGCTTTTACAACATAATGCATGAATTGTACAGCTGGATTGATTTTATGGTGGAAGAAAGATGTTTATTTTAGAAGAGCCAACATAACATCCACAAGCACTTACAGTTTTTATTAGAAAAGTGTCTTTAAGGTGGTCTAGAAAAGACATGGTGCTTTTGCAGTTCTATTTTCCATAAAAAAATGCAAAAAACAGAAATGTTAAATAAAATAAAAATGCAGACAGTTCTTTTTTATGAGAGTTGTTTTGTTTTGATGTTTTAAGTTAATGAAAATAATAAAAAATAAAATAAAAAATAAGTTATGAAGTACTTGATGTCATTGTGGCTGAGCACCTATGAACTTTTTTGTTAAAATCTACTTCATGGCCAAAATGTTGAGGTGGGTTGACAAATAAAACTGTATCTAATAATATATTTCTTAAAATTTTGTGATTAAACAAATAATTTACAAGACAGTTAAAGTTAATTAGAAAAATATATCAGAGAAGATAAAAAGATGTTCATATAATAAAAAAATATCAATATCTATAATTCAATGCATGTCAAATAGAAAAATAATGATACCAGTTAAAAACTTTGTACTATAAGTACTGAATGAGAATGATTGTAAACTAATGAGTCTTTGTCATTCGTTTTGCATTAAATTTGAAAGAAATTCATAAATAATTGAATTTGAGGCTTGTGTTGTATCTTTAAAGTATTTGTAATGAAAAAAATTATTTACCAAACAGACCAAGTGCTTTTAACGGTTACAGTAGAAGTCAAATTGACTTGATAACTTCTTTATTTTTAAACTCGTTTTATTATTATTTATTATTTAAAATTCATTAATAATGAAATTTCATGAATAGTTGCCCTTTGCTAACAGCACCATAAATAAGAAATATCTTGTGAGCCAAAATAACTTATACCCATACATTACAATATTATTATAAAAAAAAAAATTACATTCATTCACTTAAACCACATCACTATTTTTTTTCTTCCCTAAAGTGGGCAGACTGGAACTGTCATTTTACTGCATTGAATTATTTGCCAGGGTGTAGTAAATCTGATGAAATGACACTAAGACTGAGACCCTGGATAGCTATTGGAGCTGCCAGTTAATGACTGGATGTTACATTCAGGAAAGCATAGTTGCAAAAAAGGTGGTGAGTACTACTACTAATAACACCAGACTTTACAAGAATACAGTCTTTTTAACTGTGATTCATATAAGAGAACCATTAATTGCAAATTTGCAATTCAAGCAGGAAGACAAAATATTGTACACATAAAACTAACATGCCGGGAACAAATTGTTTGTACCTGCCTGGCAGAAAAATATGAAGTGACAACAGAGCAACATATTTTATAAAAAACATACTTAATGAAGCAGCAAATTATCAACTTCCTGTAATTATTACATTAAGAGTATGAAAATAAAAACCTGCAATTTTGATTTTTGCAAGAAAAAGTTCTTTCGTAATATTTTTCAATAAGTATATATAAAATACTGCCGGTCCAGATTTTAAAACACTTATTTTTAATAATGTTAAATCAAAAACTTAATAAGTTACTACTTTAAGTGATTTTTCATTCAATAGTCACAAACATTTAATCAAATATTAACAAGCATAATATATATTTTATGTAACAAAACTTACCAAAGTCCTGAGAGGACTCGAGAATGGTTTCCACCATCATCTTGCTTGTATCTCTGCAAGTGACGGCAACTATCATCAAAACAGCAAACAAAACATTATAAAAGCATCAGCGACTAATTAATTCACTTCAGTTTGCAAAAAAATATTCAAAGAAAGCAAAGTTCACATCCATAACTGTGTCTTTACAACTGAGAAACTATTAGCACTTATTATACGGTTGTTGAACTTCAAAATATCAACACTGCACTGGTATTTAAAAAATCTTCAATAAAGCAAGGTGCATGAAAAATAATACAATTGATGTCCTTCAAGTGTTTATATAGGTAATACAATAACTGTGTGAGCACCACGATCAGAAGCGCGCGCGGCGTGCGGCGTGCTGCGTGCCGAGCGGCCGCTGACTGCACGTGAACGTGGACAAACAACACTCCGCCGCCGCCACACCGCCACACACGCATTCCACTGCACGCATAGCGAGCGATGCACCTATTAAACTTACCGGCTAAAATTCCATAAGTGTACCGAACACTTATGCCCAGTCACTATATGGCCATTGACTGCTACAATTGGGTTATTGTATTAAGGAAATACTGATCTATTTAGATTTTATGATGTATACGCCGACAAAGAGCTATCGATCACTTGCACTGATTAGACTTCGGCACTGAGAATTTATGACATGACTTCGCTTTTCTATTATCACGATATTTTATATAAATGATTAACCACCAGTGCACTTTTAATTATATATATATCACATAAACCTTATTGAAACTGCACGTCCAAAATACGAAATACAAATATAAACCAACAATAATTAATTGAAAGAAAAACTCGTTCGGCCAACTGACTGACGTGACAGAAAGGCCTGACTGACAGATTGTCAGCCAGCCAGCATTTGTCAGTAGAGAGATGTCACCCCAATTGTAAATTTTGACATTTGACAGTGGCAAAAATAGTCTGTTGACTCATAACAACGGAAGATTTATAAAGATAATAAAAAAAGGACATTTGACAGTGACATTGCAGTTCTTAATGGTTTCTAAATTGTTTATTAAGGGCGGGTTGTATCACAACTACTTTACGTGTCTGTCAACGTTAAAAATGGCGTTAACCACTGTCAAGCTAGAAAACGGGTTGTTTCACCTATAACGGACGTCAAAAATTAACGATTACGTTGACTGTCCATCCACCCACTGGTTAACGTAACTTTCTAGTGAAAACTGAGTTGACAGGCAGGACATCTTTGGTTGAAAGCTTTTAACATTATGGATTCTGTTTTATTTTCGTATATTTTAAATGATAGTGATGATGATTCAATTGTGGAAAGGAAGAGAAAACACATTGACGAACAGTTTTTTTTGTGATGAAACAACGCTTTGTATTTGACGTACGTTAAACGTCTGATGTAATCGTCAAAAAGTTACGTACGTATGATACGATAACCAACCGTTTGATACAACCCGCCCTTAATCTGGTAATTAGTGAAAGATCAGCCTGAAGGTCCTCTCTCTACTCCTCTAGGGACTGACGCCCTGTTCCTAAAAATCCTATGTAAATGAAAGTTATTACAAAAACTAAAAAACTCGACTGCGGAATGCAGTAAGTTTCAACTAAAAATTTAGTTTTTTCCTTTCAGACCAATAAATAAAGGTCGTAAGATCTATAACAAACATTAATGTTTCAAAATACTTTTAGTTTTTAGGTGTTTCCTTGAATATGGCAAATTTAAAGCATTATAATTATTTAAGTATATTTAGAATAGGCTGACCATTAACTTTTATTATTTGATACAACCCTCTACTACTATTGAGCAGCCAATTATATTTGTAAAACCATTGGAATATAACATTACAAGTAATAGTGTTAGGACTAGTCTAGTTAATTTAAGCTAGAGGCGATGACAATAGATAATAAGACTTCTAGCTATAATCAAAATGCTATTTGCAGATATGCCCCAGCTACAAAATTAAAATGTAGTAAAAATGTAATAAATGTTGCTCACCAAAATATTGAAGGCACGGTGGGTAAGGATTTACAAATTAAACTTTTTATGAATCAAGAAAATGTTTTGCGTGTAACGGAGCACTGGCTAAAAGACCATCAATTGATACTTTCGTTCAATAATCATCAAATAGCTAGTTCATACATTAAAAGCCAGGAAAATTGTGGTGGTTCCTTGATTATTACTTACAAAGGTATGAAATTTAAAGAACGAATGGATATTAGTAGTCTTTCTATTGAGCAAACCATTGAAATGGCATGTATTGAGCTAGGGAACGTTATTATAATAAGCGTATACAGGCGGCCGGCTTCATCCTATTATTTGTTTGAAAAAATCATGGAGGCAGCTTTACTGAAACATAGTGATACTTAAAAAAATATCATTATTTTTGGTGATTTTAATATTGACTTACCTACTAATCCAATCATCCCTGAGTAAAAGGGTAACAAATTTATTTCTTGGTTATAAATAAATAAATTGTTTATTATTTCCTTTACAAAAGTATTAATTTTACAATAATCCAGGGCTGGTGTTCAATGACACCTGTGACAGGAGGCCCCGCTGTTCCTTAACAATAATAACATACATATAAAATAAAAACATAGATGATAAAATTTTGATTTAAGCTACAACCATATTTAAATAACGACAATCTAGTTAATTACAGTTAAGTTAGCTATTACAAGCTATTTTAAGTGCATGTGTGTGTGTTAGTGTGTGTGTATGTGTATGTGGGTGGGTGTGTACGACAGGAAGGGTAATTTTTGAATTATGAGATATAGTGTAGGCAACTTTCAACCTCTTCGTAAGTCATAGACTTAAGGAAGGTGTGTAGGGTATTTTTACATTCAAACAATTTGAGTTTGTGGAAGTTCAGACGTTTATTCAACGTATTATATAAATGGGCAGATTGAGCTAAGAACTGTCGTTGTGCAAATGAGGTCTTGCAAAAAGGAAAGATTGCTATTTTGTCTTTCCTACGCCGTGAGACAACTGTGCATTCAACTGGTAGGGTTTTATGGAGCTTCAGGATAGCACTGACCACATATAGTTTTCTCAAACTTAGAAGTTCGGAGAAACGGTATAAGTTGTCAGTTGGGAATCTGAAAGGTTTAAAAAACATAACTTGAGAGAGCGCTGACTTCGTTCAACCTCTAGAAATTTTGCTTTCGTAGCACCACCCCATACTGGTATGCAATATCCAATAATTGACTGACCTAGTGCCAAATAGATCTGGTTCAGCAACTTAGTTGTGGCAACATATCTTAGTTTTTTAAACAAGCAAATAAATTTTCTGACTCTGCTTATAATAATTTCGATATGTGGATGCTAGGAAAGTCTTTGATCAAGGGTTTTTCCTAAATATTTTACAAGAGGTAAGTAGTTTGGTGATAAAGTTACAGGAACAGTTTTTTGTATTAGTTATGTCACAGGAGTGTATTTTAAGTTTTATGGACGATTTAGGTTCAGTGCGATTATCAATTGAGAAATACACGAAATTGGTTTTCGATATGTTTAGTGACAGTAGGTTTGAATTCATCCATTTATATACTTTATGAAGTCCAGTTTCGGCAATTTTGAAAACAGTTTCCCACGACGGGCCATAGAAAACCATAGAGCTGTATCATCAGCGTAAGAAAAAAAAAGTTTACTGTTTGCAATTTTTATGTCTGTTAATTCATTAAGGTAAATTAAAAATAAAGTAGGACTCAAAACGCTACCCTGAGGGACACCGAATAAAATTTTTGTATCACTACTGACGTAATTACCTATTTTTACTTTTTGAGTTCGATCACAGAGGTAGTCAATTAGTAATTTTAATGTTGTACCTCGTATACCTAATTGTTCCATTTTATGCGCAAGGATGGAGTGCGACACTGTATCGAATGCTTTCTGCAAATCTATAAATACTGTGAGACACTTCTTGCGTTGGTGTAACTTCTCAGTGATAAGCGAAGTCAGTGCTAAAACTGCATCTTCAGTGGATTTCCCTCGTCTGAATCCATATTTCGAATTTGATAAAAGATTAAACTTCTCGAGGTAATCAATAAGACGTGTGTTAATAAGTTTCTCAATAATTTTTAATATCGCACTTAGCACTGAAATCGGCCTGAAATTATTAACATCATTTGTGTTCCCAGTCTTATGGGAACACAAATGATGTTAATAATTTCAAAAGGTAATTTCAAAGGGAGTCTTATGGGGGCACAGGTGTGACTATCGATTTTTTAAGTGGCAGTGGAAAAACTCCTTGTTCAAAACAAAGGTTAGCCAGGTGACTGATTATTGGAACAACAATACTTTGAGTCATCTTGAGGAATCTGGTATTTATGTTGTCCCAGCCTGGAGCACTATCGGATTTGAGATTCATTAGTACAGCATCTACTTCTTCTATATATGTTTGTAAGAAAACGAATGAGGATGAGTGGGAAAGGTGATTAATTAATTTACAAGGTCTGGTTTTTGTGCGTTATGTTATCAGCAAGGTTTTTTCCAACGTTTGCAAAAAACTGGTTGACGTGGTTGATGGAATCGATAGGATTCGGTTTGATGTGGAGTAGATCATTGCTTTGAGTTTGAGGGGCATTTAGGTTGGTGATATTTTTGATTTTACTTCATAGTGCCTTAGGGTTTTTAATGCACTGGTTTTTTATTGTGAGGCAAACGTAAGAAAATTTATTTCATTAAACTTATTTCTAAGTGTCACTCTGGAATTAAGTTTGTAGATTTAGCCCGTTTCTGCAGTACAAAGACGGTTTTAATATCGGCAGCATTTCCCCACAGGAGAATGCCGTATGTCATTAAGCTATGAAAGTAACCAAAATAAACCAATAGCGAAAGCGCAGTAGCTTCATTAGAGATTTTTCGCATCCTTTTGACGGCATATGCTGCAGAACTAAGTCTATTCGCCAACCTTTCTATATGTGGTCCCCATTGTAGTTGTGCGTCTAGGGTTATGCCAAAGAACACTGTTGAATTTACAGGGCTCAGTTCTTGTCCTTTTACAATTAAGTTAGTATTTACATGCCGGACATTAGGCAATGAGAATTTTTAAAATTAGTTTTATTTTCATTGAGGAGCAGGTTATTGGTTGAAAACCATTTCTCCACATTTTCAATACAATAGTTTACTTCAAAGCAATGCTTCAATTGCCTACTCACTTTAAATAGAAAAGATGTATCATCATCAGCAAACAATATGACCTCACACTTGTCTTTTACCACAAATGGCAAATCATTTATATAAACTAAAAATAAGAAAGGCCCAAGAATAGAGCCCTGGGGAATGAACTGCTGATCCCCATGATCTCTTTCCATTCCATTAATATCAACTTTTTGCATTCTATTGCATAAATAGGATTTTATAAAATCAAGTGCCCTATCATTGATTCCTTAGTAGTGTAGCTTCACGAGGAGTGTATCGTAGTGAAAACAGTCAAAAGCCTTGGACAGATCACAAAAGACACCGAAGGTAGACTCCTCCCAGGTATCAAATTTATGTTACGCTACTTTATGAAACGCATTATGTGACAATTTTGGATGAATTGTCAGGGTTTTATGAAACGCATTTTTGTAGTCGATTTGAGTTTTATGACGGATAGCCTGAGACAAGAGACGGACGAACTAGGGATGCCCGATGTTATGTTAGATAAACATCAACATCGAAGCTACATCATCGATGTTCGATAAACATCGAAATAAAAACATCGAAGTCAGCCAACAATGATATTATTTTCTTGCAGACATCGTCGTCTAACAAAACAACTAATAAAACAACCGTAATATGACACGAAAATTTAAAGAAAAACATAGAATTTATAAAAAAATATGAGTCATCAGGTGGAAAACAGATTTTACGATCCAAAGTTCCAATACCTACTTTTTGCGAAAAACAGTTATTTTGTAGTTACTTACTTATTGCGTATAAGCTAAGCAAGAATAATTTAATTTTCAACGGACGGTACAGACTTCACTCACACATTCAATGAACAAGTCGAGAACGAACAAGACAACTTTTTTTTCGCAGCGTTCAGTATTTGATAAATGCTGTGTGTGGAAGCGTTTATAGACATCGGTCGATTATGTGCCCGCGAACAATTTTCGATTATGTTTCCCTGACATCGATGTTATGACAGGCGCAATCGCAGGCTGTTTAGAGGGGGTCACAAGTCACAACTGAATTTTGGGGGAAATTTTTAAACACAAGTATCTTTTTCTAGCTTCTATTCTTCTTAGAGGTTCATCTTTTCATAATTTTGGAGGTCATGTACCCTGTGACCCCCCTGGTTACGATGTTTTGTATAATTCAACATCGATTGTAAAACATCTATGTTCATGTAAAATCGATTACAATCGGGCATCCCTAGGACGGACACGGTAGGAAGGAATAATAGTATTTACAATACAATAGGTATTGGGATTTGGGATCTACAGATTGGGGGAATTAATTGGGAGAAAAGTTTAAACAATCTACAGGTAAGGTAGTAGCATATAATCATATAATCATATCTTCTTATTATTGTTGATATGCCGAGATAGTGTTCGTTATACTTTTGCTATTTTTTAATTATAAAAGTGATTGAATGCCCTAAGTATACTTTTATAATTTAAAATATTGTGTTTGTGTAATGTTTGAAATAGTATTATCAAACACTGATTAAAACTTCTGTTTAAACAAGATAGCTGTCCAGTTACGATTGGTTCGATAACACTTATATTATCTTATTTGTTTTATTACAGAATAAAAAAACATTGATACTATTGTTATTCAGGATTTCTGTAGTTGAATCTTGATGTGCATGTGTGAAATGGCTGAAGTAATTGAATTGCCTAGCTTAGATCAGATCATCCTAAACAGTTTAACTGGAAATGATCTTCTCGAATACAAACGCATTCATTATGGCAGAACAGATGATCATCAAATACCAATAAAGCAGTCTAACTTGGATTTTGCTGTCAACAATAATTTTGAAATAGTAGCATATGACTTTCCAGCTAAACATGAAGAAACTCGTAGACCTCGAATTGTCAAAGTAGGTCTAGTGCAACATGCCATTGCAGTTCCGACTGATAAGCCAATAGTAGAGCAAAGGCAAGGTATATTTGATAAAGTGTGCAAGCTCATAGCAACAGCAGCTGGAGAAGGAGTGAATGTATTGTGTTTACAAGAAGCATGGAACATGCCATTTGCATTTTGCACCAGAGAAAAAATGCCATGGTGTGAGTTTGCTGAAAGTGCAGAATTTGGCCCTAGCACACAACTTCTTCAAGGCCTTGCTGTGAAATATGGAATGGTTATTATTTCACCGATTTTGGAAAGAGATGAGACACATGGAGATATAATATGGAATACCGCTGTAGTTATTAATGAAACTGGTAAAGTTCTTGGAAAGCATAGAAAAAATCATATACCAAGAGTTGGGGATTTTAATGAATCTACCTATTACTTCGAAGGTAATACTGGACATCCTGTATTTGATACAACTTTTGGTAAGATTGCAATCAATATTTGCTACGGCCGCCACCATCCACTAAATTGGTTAGCTTTCGGGTTGAATGGAGCTGAAATAGTATTTAATCCTTCTGCAACAGTATCAGGTTTGAGTGAGCACTTGTGGGCAGTGGAAGCTCGGAATGCTGCTATTGCTAACAGCTACTTTACTTGTGCCATCAATCGAGTGGGTACTGAAGAGTTCCCAAATGAGTTTACTTCCGGGGATGGAAAACCAGCACATAAAAGATTTGGTCATTTTTATGGATCCAGTTATGTAACCGCTCCTGATGGCACTAGAACACCGGCTCTCTCTAGGATCAAAGATGGCGTACTGATAGCTCAGCTGGATTTGAATCTGTGCCGTCAGATCAAAGATAAGTGGGGTTTTCCAATGACACAGCGTCTTGATATGTATGCCACAGCTCTAGCAGAAGCAACAAAGCTAGATTATAAACCTCAAATAATTGGTAACTAAAGGTATTTTGTAAAATTCCTATTTTATAAAATATTCATACTTAACATATTTAATTAGATGATGAAAGAGAAATCTGAGAGATGTAAATTGATGAAGGCATCCTTTATATTTTTTTACAATAAAAAAGTTATATTGCTAGCATGCAAAGTATAGTTGAATAAGTTGAATGTTTTATTTGTACATTTTTAAAGATCATTTATTTCATGTTAAAAATATTAAGTTATAAATGATATTTGGCCATATTTAACAAAATATATGAAATGTTGAACAAAGTATATTTTTCCTTGTTTATTTTATGACCTCTAGCAAATGACCTGCCCTGGAACTGCATGAGTATAAAATGACAGTCAACTTTGGCATTTCAAACTTGGTAAACCAGAAGTTTGGCAGTATTCATATGAGGAAACCTGTACCACTACATTTAAGTTCTTAGATGTATTCAATTTAATTGGAGTAACATAATACACTTAAAACGAGTAAGCAGTTTTTTGGGTTCGCACATTTCGTAAGATTGTCATCAGACGAAATAGATTCTTAAAGAAAAATTGATGTAAATATTATTTAAAATGGATACTGTTTTTGTTTACATTCATACAAAAATTCTGATGTTTTGAAATTCCTACTCAAATTAAAAGGCAATATCTTTTTCTATTGCTGTTGTATTCAAAAATGTGATAGGTAATATATTTTACTTAAGATATTTCACTTTTTTTTATAATATAACAGCAAAGATATAATAAGTAAGAACCACTGCTATTTGAGAATACTTAAAATTTCGTGACATTCGTAGGACTAGGTACCTACTGTCGTCTGTTGTGTTTCGTATTGAAGCTGTATTGGAGATAACGGGTCCGCCAAATAACTTTTTTTTTTGAAAATGCTATAAAAAAAAAACTACTGAATATTTTCTCAAATTTCTTTTTTTATTTGAAAGTACAATCCTTCCGGTTAATAATAGAAATTAATTTCATTCAAATAACTGCCTCGGCTGGCCATGCAGGAGCCTACACGATCGGTCCAATTTTTAAGCACATTATTGATTGTGTGCAGCTGTATTTCACCAATGGCTTCACGAATATTGTCCTTTAAAGCGTCGGCTTGTCGGCGTAACACTTATCTTTGAGGGCACCCCACAAATAATAGTCCAACGGTGTCAAATCGCTGCTCCGAGGTGGCCAAACGACATCAGCTCTGCGGCTGATAATGCGATTTTCAAAAACAGGGCGCAAAACATCGAGTGTAGCTTTGGCTGTGTGGCACGTAGCGCCGTCCTGTTGAAACCAAAAGTTGCTAATATCCTCCTCTTCAATTTTTGTGAACAAAAATTTGTTCAACATGGCCCGATAACGATCGCAATTGACTGTAACGGCCACTCCTTGCTCATTTTCGAAGAAAAATGGCCCAATTATGCCTCTAGACCAAAATCCGCACCAAAGAATGACTCGTTTTGGGTGAATCGGCTTTTCAATGTATGCGTGCGGGTTTTCTGTGCCCCAAATGCGACAATTTTGCTTGTTTACATACCCGCCAAGATCAAAATAAGCTTCATCTGAAAACATGATTTTTTGGCAAAATCGGCATCTTCTGTAAGTCGATCGCAGGCCCAACTAGCGAAGCGAAAACGTATTGGATGGTTAGTCGTTCAAGCGTATACACAACCATATTCGTTCAGCGGAAGGATAAAACTAATTATCTGTCAAATCAGAGATGAGCTAAGTGTTTAAGCATAGTGAAATAAGAAATAAATAAATAAATATTCACGAAATAAGCACTAGTTGAAAAAAAAAACGTTAGGTGGCGGACCCTGTAGTAAAAATACTGCCCTATCGTGAAATCTGGATAACTTCTTTATTCATTAAAAAAGAAAAGAATATATTCAAATTTCCTTGTGATAAAGAAGCAGAGCGAGGGACAGTCGTGAAATGAGGTGATTTACCCTTTAAAAGCTTAATTAAGTATTAAAGGCGTTAGGTGCGAACTGTTGTCGTGTTGTAGTGCTTATTTTATTTAAAAATAACTTGTCGGTTCAATAAAAATCTTTACCTATTTACGTAGGCATCACAATATTTTTATATGATAAAAACTTATCAGCACTGCTGGTTACAACAGAGTAATATTATCTTTATAAATTGCAAAAACTCAGATGCTTGTGTTGTAAGCAATTCGCGAATCTCCAATAATCTAACTGAATTGTGATACACATACACATACGCCACCTGTGGAGCATAGGTAGAGTTTGAGAGAGTCTCACTATGAGATGTCCTGGCGACACCCAACCATGCCAGTTTAGAAAACGAACTTTTTCTTGTTCACAGACCCAAACCACAAATAGTGTGTAAGTTTGGGACAACGATTATTATTATTTATGCTAAAAAGGCGAACAAAAAGTAATGACAAAACCATTCTTCTTTTAGTAGGTACTTAGTCCAGCTATAAATAAGTCACAACATTCAGGTAAGTACCTACCTACAGGTTAAAAATGAACTCGAAGTGTTGATAAAAACTGTCATCTTTTCAAAATAGATCAAATCAAACGCTTTGACTTTTTAAACCCTAGCTAGCAATTAACTTCATGTCAATAAAAATGTAGTCGCTCCATCGATACCGCTTATTGCAGAATAATTTTGTGAAGAGATAAAAGACAGTCCTCTTCTAATCGATGTTTAACGTGGGTTCGCTGAACGTTAAAAACGCCTTCTACCTGAGTAATTGTTAGATGCATTTAAATAGGGTTTAATGGTAGACTAATCTCTTGAACACACACGACTGCTATACGTGTCAAAGTAAGTGATTTTGACCAAGCAAGCTCTTAGTAGACAATCTAGGATATTTCTGACGAAATTATCTCGAACTTTCGCGATGATAATAGTTTGAGATCTTTAACGCCATTCCAATATTCACTACAGGCAAGGCAATCCATCTTGCTCAGTCTACATTTTGTTACAATCATGTTTTTGCAGATTGTAATTTTGGGAAAAATTGCTTTTTTATTACAAAACTTTGCCCTTCTGCCCTTAGACGTAAAGGGAAAATTAAGAATCTCAATATTACAGGCCAAAGTGCTTACTTGATTAGCTTTGTGAACTTTGCGCGAGTATTTTTACCGAGAAAATTTATTACACTCGAGGAAAATGGTAAAAATTAAACAGGCGTTAGCAAGCATTCAAGAGAGATTAGATGCGAGTTACGCAGCGAAGAAAACTGAATACTTACCTAGTTAGATGTAGACCAAGATTTTTTATTTGAGTTTTGTTTTATGCGCTATACTAGCACGCAAACAATAAAGTTTTATTGTAGGTCACAGAAAACTAAGGATAAGTATTCCGTAATTTCTACCATTCGCTGGTAAGGTTGGGAGTTGGGACTGATTTTACTAATATGAAGTAAACCTGATTAGATGAAATATAAGTACACCACGAAGGAGTTAAATTGTTGAAATATAAACTGGTTGAGCGATTAAAATAATAATTGCCATGGTTAGGGAAAATGCTGCTTTTCCAATTATTCTGTACGTGCCCGTTATTGCGTACTCGGTGGAATTTATCTGAAACACATCAGTTGTTTTACTGAATATTTTTTGTAAATTTACAAAAATCTTGATGGTTAGTTTTATTTTGTATGTAAAATTATCGTTATAAACTGTTGTCCTACTGTCTTCTCTAGTAGATATTTATAGTCGTAGGAATTAGGGGTATTTTTCTATTTAAACTAGCTGACCCGGCAAACGTTGTTTTGCCATATAAATAAAAAAAAAATAGATGTTGGCCGATTCTCATAGATACCGGATAAGCACAAAAAAAATCATCAAAATCAGTCAAGCCGTTTCGGAGGAGTATGGCAACGAAAACTGTGACACGAGAATTTTATATATAAATTTTTTAAAACTAAGCTTCTGAAATATAAACGTTGCATAACTCAGTAATTTTATACTTTTATATTCGCTATAAAACAAATCAGTAACTTGCACAAAATGTATTTTTAAGGAAAACTATTGGGTTTACATTTTCTGAATTCCAAAGAATGGCTGTTCGCGCCTATATAGGTGCTCATATTTTGTAGGGTAGCTCTCTATTTAACTATTCTTAAGAAATAAAAATAAAATAGGATATTGTTAAAAATCAACAAGGCAACGTTCTAGACCTGATGTTTACAAATCTTAATGTATGTGTCCGACGATCAGACTTCCCGTTAGTGCCAGAGGATAACTATCACCCATCGATTGAAATTGACGCCACCGAATTATTAATTCCGACATTGAAAAGTAATTCTCGAATAATATATAAATATAACAATGCTAATTATGACGCTATAAATTGTGAATGAAATAAAACTGACTGGTTTAACCTATTTAATGATATTGACATTGAGAATTGTATTGCATTATTTTATCGTATTTTATATGACATTATAGATGAATTTATTCCTAAATCGCGATTAACAGGTAATCATAATTATCCAATTTGGTATAGCACAGCCTTAATAAACCTTACCAAGGAAAAGGCCAAATTTCATAACCGTTGGAAACGTTACAAAAATCCTAACGACTACAGCTCTTTCTCCGTTTTAAGAGCTCGGCAGAAAAAACTTCAATCCAAGTGTTTTGAGACCTATACACAGTGGACGGAAAATAAAATAAAATCATGCTCGAAATACTTTTGGTCTTACATAAAGGCTAAAAAAAAGAATAAATCCAGCATTCCAGCTTGCATGCAATACGGTGGCGAGGTCCTGAGGAATGGTTCTGATATAAGCGATGCGTTCAACGACTTTTTTCATAAAAACTTCATCGAACCTTTACCTTCATAAGTATGTTTATATGCAAACACCTAGTGTACCGCAGAGCAGCAATTCTCCTGTTCAACTCACTATTACTAAAGAGTACTGTAAAAAAATATTGACATCATTGGATGTTAACAAAGGATCAGGTAGCGATGGACTGCCTCCAGTATTTTTTGTTAAATGCGCGGACTCCCTTTCTGCTCCCATAACATACATCTTAAATCGCTGTTTCACATATGGCTATTTTCCTTCAATATGGAAAACAGCACACATAACACCTATCCACAAAAAGGGCTCAAAAATATTGATAAATAATTATAGACCAATTTCTAAATTAAACGTACTCAGCAAAGTGTCTGAAAGAATTGTTTACGATCATATTTACCCAACAATAAGGTGCTCTATTCCTCATCAACAGCATGGCTTCATGAAAGGTCGCTCAATTCAAACCAATCTGGCCCTATTCACCCAAGAAGTACTCAACGGAATGGAAAGTGGTGGACAGGTTGACGTGATCTACACAGATTTTGAAAAAGCTTTCGATCGTGTGGATCACGTGATCCTTCTACAGAAGCTTCAAAAGGTAGGTATATCCGGTGATTTACTGAGATGGCTAGAATCGTACCTGAAAAATCGAAGTCAGGCTGTTGTTATAGGGGGATATCGCTCTGACTATGTTTCAGTGCCCTCAGGGGTGCCACAGGAGTCATTATTGGGGCCGTTGTTGTATTCTGTTTATTTATTTGACATAGAAAAATGTATTACTCACTCTAATTTTATTATGTACGCAGATGACATAAAAATTTATGCTAAAATCAATAACTTGACCGAAAGCAATTATTTGCAATCTGATATTGACCGACTATGTGACTATTTCTCAAGAAATCGAATAACTATAAATGTAAATAAGTGTGCGCATGTAAGTTTTACTCGTAAAAAAAATATATTACCAACTTCATATCACATTAACAATTCTCCAGTTGCTAAAACGGACACTATCTGTGACCTTGGTGTTCTTCTGGACTCTAAGCTCACTTTCACGGAGCATATTACAAATCTGGTTTCCAAAGCCTATAAAAACTTAGGTTTTATTTTAAGAGTCACTGCGCCTTTCTCAGACCCGCATTGTATAAAAGTTTTATACTATTCTTATGTAAGGAGTACACTGGAGTACTGCAGTAGCATTTGGAACACCAACTACACAACATACAGTGAAAACATAGAATATGTACAAAAAAAACTTATAAAACATTTAAATTACCGCACACACAAAGACACACACATACCTTACACAGATAACTGTAAGCAACATGGCATTTTATCGCTATACAACCGTCGACACTTACTTGATATGATATTTCTTCATAATATTTGTAACGGTTCAGTTGATAGCATTGAACTCACCAGTACAACTCTAGAACTTAAAACACCACACAAAAGAACTAGACACACAAACTTATTTCACATTAAACACACAAAAACTAAATATGCTCAAAACTCAGTTATAAATAGAATTCAACAAACATACAATACCTTGTTTGCTGAATTAACGGACCTTTTTCACGACCCTAAAAGGACTTTTAAAAGAAAAGTAAGTAAAGCCCTCAATAACTGATTTCACTTCAAAACACACACTCACTCCACTACACATCTTACACTCACTCTATACCATTTTTTTCTTATACATTGCTGTTAATTTTTTAATTTTAGAATTTTTAGAATTTTAGATTTTAAATAATGTAAATCCATAATTGGCTGTATGTACTATTTTTATGTTTGTAATCATTAATTATTAAGAGCTGTGGACTTTGTAATAAATAAATAAATAAATAAAATAAATTGTGACAATTTTAAATTTAAGAGATTTACCTACATAATTATTTCATTTATTAAACCTAATTACACATTTATGCAAACATTATCAAAAATTAACTTATAACAGTCAGTAGCATCTCGGTTTCATCGTACGACAATTCCTGGAGAACTGTTTTTAAAGCCTTTTTACAATTTCTTACGTTTAAGGGATATATATATATACACTTTGGCGTTTATTTTGTTATACAATAATGGCCCTAGGAATTTATAAAATCGTGTAGTCAAAGTGTATTTTACCCGCGTGCGATTTGAGCATACAATATCCTTGCGTCTTTTGTTAGTAGAACTGGGGCTGTATTGAAGTGCTGTGTGCTGTTTAAGTACTGTATTAGTTATAAATAATTGTCGGACGGTTAGTACATTGCATGATTTATATAAAAGGTTAGTAGGGTAGAGGTATGGCCTAAAATAAGCTACCTTAAGAATTGCTCTTTGAGCTCTTTCTACAATAAGTAGAGAGGTTTTAGGAGCTCCGCCCCAGATCGTAATACAATATGTTGTCACAGATTAACACAGGGCGCTGCATAATAGCATGATAAGTTTTGAATCCGCAATTGACCTGATTTTCTTAAAAACGAAAATCAGTTTACGGATTCTATTACTAAGAGCTTCAATGTGATATCTGAAGGCAAGAGTTTCATCAATAATCACACCGAGATATATTATTTTATCTGTTACTGTGATTCTAGGACACTCACATGCAATGTCAGCAAGGTTATTGCAGCAATGTGCATACAGGGGTCTATTAGTACAATGGCCGAAAAGGAATTATTAATGCTACCATATGAAATAATTAATGCTGAAATGTTATGTAAACATGCTTCTGTTAATGTTTTTATAAAGATTCTGTACTAAAATGATTTAAGTAGTATAAAAATCATTATTTTATGAATAAAAAGGCTATATTAACGTGAAAAAATATCGTCCAAATATTTCTTTTTATATGGCAAGTGGTAAATGTCAAATCAAATCTGTGCTGATGTGAATAAAAAAATTGAATTAGCGTGCTTGAGTGAAATAATTATAGAGTGATTATAGAGTGATTTTTATTACCTGCATACTTAGCCTTCACATCCATTATTTATTTGAAAGGATCCAGTATCTCTTTTTGATTTGACATTTGACTTAATCAACCATTAAAAGTTAAGTAAAGGTCTCCCTCCAATTAAAGTTAAGTAACATTAAAAAGTTACTAATGAAGCGTTAGCGTCTCTGAGAGTGAACTTTCTTAAATCTACACTAAGGAGGCGCCTAATGAACGATTAAGTGACTCTGGGTATGGCTGTTAGTGTTGTGGTAAATATATTATATGCGCTGGCCAGCAAGCAAGAACTGAAAGAACCTTGTGTGCGACTGTGCGTGTATCCAGGTACCTACAGGTCGTATCAAGAGATCTTGCAGCGTCATTTCCTGTAAGTTATTTTATCCTTACCTATCCTAAGTATTTCTATGGTGGTCTGTCTGTCCCACTGTGGCAGTTGTATTTTTTTATAACCTATTAATTAAAATCGCCGCTTCGCAAACTTAACAATGGCTTTATACTCGTGTGTCACCAGATTATCTAGAGGTAGAAATCCAGAGTCAGAACAGCCACAAAGGGTTTGTCTTGGATTTCTTATGTATCCCTTTGATACGGAAACCTGAGTAGTTTAACGGCCCACCTCGTCGCAGCCTTTATCGTGTTATTTTAGGGTCTCTATTAACGTAGTTTTTCAAACCCAAATATCAAATAAAACACATAGCAATAGATACATGAGAATATTGTCAAATTCTGTTTTATTTTTCTAGGTAGGTATGAGAAAATTTTCTGTAAAGAACTATGTACGCAATAAGACACGTATCGTACGTGCGTGTTCCCTCCACGCATAACGTTAATACATATACAACGTCATTTTTTGTTCATGCGAAACCTAGCACACGGGTCAAATATTTTCGTGCAAAGAATCAGTATACATAAATGTCATAATATTATCATAAAAACTCACCAATTCTTCAGACTGCAAAAAGTTTCTCGCTTTTGACGCGTACGTTTGCTAAAGTACCGGCAAGCGAGTGTCGGTACTGTCGGTGCGGCCCCGGCCGCGGCGCCTCCGCAGGATAGGTAGTAGTCCATTGAAAAGTTACATTTGGGGTTGCGTTTTTCAGAGGACGCAATTTTATTTTTTTGATGTGTAGGGGGGGTCAGTGTCAAGCTAAAACCAAGTTTGTGGGGTCGCCACCCTTGTCCTACGGCCGCCATCTTGAAAATAGGGGTTGAAATGGTTTTTACGATATATCTCTTAAATTATTTATCTGATAAAAAAATGTATTAACGCTTTTTGTTGCAAATTAAATCTTCTACAACTTTGGTTAAGTAACTTTTTGTCGTAGACCTATAAAAAAAAGTTATAAGTGAAAATGTTTAGAAATTCGAGAAAATAATTTATATTTTTTGATATAACTTTTTTTTTAATCATTTTACGAAAAAATTATATCAGAGCATTTTTGTAGATCGTTTTTTGAGGAACAACTTTTGCAAGCAACATTTTTTCATTAAGTCAATAGTTAAGGTTTTACAGCGCTTTACAATTTTTACGAACTGTTTCGGAAGTTACTGTACATATTGCGTGTTATTGTTATTACGTGGACAATCGAACCGATAATGTTGTTCGTCGTCGAGGCAGCAGCTCCAGTAGTTTATCGTCAGTTTCAGAAGCTCCAGAGCCAGACTTCGATATTTCATCTGTGCCAAAGCGATTCAGGATCCAAGTAATTCGCGTACAAGCCAACAAGCGCGGGTTTGTGTTGTACGTAATGAGAGTACAAAAGCAAGTATTATGGACGTTGCAATGAATATTACTAATCGCATAGCAAATTTTTTAACTTTTTTCTATGCTGGACTGGGAGCGAAAGAAAAACATAGAATGTACCAGCTGCTTCTCTTCCCGGGGAAACTGTAAGAGTCAGTTAAGAGACGGAGATTTTATTGGCGTTTTTGCGGGCGATGGGCTGACCCCCTGTCACTGCAATAGTCTCTCTCCATAATTGTTGGATTCTTGCTATATGAGGGTAGTAATTTTAAGTATTGTAAAACTTTGTATCTACCTACAGTTGCTCGTATGGTGCTGAGCTAGTCGGGCGCGGCATAGCAAGAACAAAAAAAAACCTATAAAAAACTTAGAACCGAGCGGACGTTTGTGGCACTCCCGCTGACCATTTCACTCTTACATATAACTTTAGTGCTAAGTGGTGTTCTTGCAACGTTTGTAAGGTGGTTTGCAATCATTGTGCTTACTAAACGCCCCTGGATGAACTTTGCAGCTCCACTTACTGGTGGCTGGCGGTGGCAGCTCAAGGTTTGTGCGATCTTTTCTTTACTATTTTCGTATGGCAAGAATTCGTAATTCAAACCTACTTAAATCAGTGTAATAATAGGTTTTCACTTTGAATAAAACTTTAAAATAATTAGGAAGCCCAGCTTAAATACTTTGCCCAGCCCCAACATTGGTCCTTCGAGCCGGATTTCCTAATTATAAAACATATTTACAACATAGATTTTCAATACATAACAATTTAAACCCTTAATTTTAGTCTAGGTATCGCCATCATAAATACATGTGTTCAAACTGACCAATTAAGTGCATTGATTATCATTCCTAATTTCATATTTCTTCATATATTAATCCTTCATAACTATAAATTATACAAAAACCTTAACTTTCTTCAAATCAACCACGTTTTAATAGTTAACCTCAAAATCTCAACTGCGTCATTTCAAAATGGCCACCCGTAGTAGACATGAAAGTAAACCGGACGATGATGATATTTCACATAAATTGAGTAGTCTTACTGCATTAAGGCAAAGATTATTTACGCAGATTCAACAATTATATGATACAACTTTGAAAATAGACACCTGTCCTGAATCTGTAGATATTGACTTATTTTTGCTTCGTGCTTCTGAAATCTCATTGTTAAGAGATAAATACGAAAAAGTTAGCCTAAATATTTTCGAATTAGAAATTCAATTTAATCCCAAATTACAGTTTTCTAATAAGGAACTCGACGCCTTTGATGAATTGTATTTCAAGGTTAAACTTTGTGCAAAACAATGTGAGATGAAGTCAATTAAAGGTGAAAGCCATCTAGACAGTCGTCCTAGGTTACCTAAACTTGAGTTGGTTTGTTTTGATGGAAATATTGAAAATTTCAACACATTCCATGAAACATTCTGTTCCTTGGTACATAATCAACCTAGCATTCCTAAAATTGATAAATTTCATTATTTATTATCATGTACGAAGGGTTCAGCTTTGAATATAATTAAAAGTGTGCCTATTACATCGTCGAACTACGATGTCGTGTGGCAATCATTACTTGACAAGTACCAAGACCAACGTATGTTGGCTGGTAAATACCTTGATAAAATGTTAAACTTCACACCTATTTCAAAGGAGTCACCCATAAGCCTAAGTAATTTCATTGAAGTTTTTGAAAATTCATACAAAGCTATTTCCTCTTTGCAGTTACCTAATTTGCATAGTTACGTTATGTGTCATATTGCATTAAGATCACTTGATCAAAATACTCGTAAATTATTCGAACAAAGTATTGATCAAAAAACTATTCCATCTTACGAAAACCTAATAACTTTTGTACAAAATCAAATTAAAGTATTAGAACATTCACAATCGTATAATTCAAGTTTACAAAATTATGGCACACAACGTAATACACAAAATACTAACACTAATTCAAATAAAAACTTAACTTCACGCAAAAACTATACACAAACGTCAACTAATAAAATAACTAATAATAATCTGTCATGTCTTCATTGTGGTGAAAATCATATGATTTTTCGTTGTAGTAAGTTTCGTAAACTAACACCACAACAACGCATTAGCCGTGCTAACACCCTAAAGATATGCCATAATTGTTTAAAGTTAAATCATTCAGCTGCCGATTGTTTGAGTCAATTTAGATGTTTTACATGCGCACAGCCGCATCACGCGCTGCTGCATCTCGACTGTCGTACTGATAGCAGGGAACCTGTCTCGGCGCTCGCCGCGGTCGCGGCTCCTGCGACGCCTATTGTTTACTCGAACAATACATGTTGCCATGCTTCTTCATTACAGAATAAGAACTATGCAGTTATATTAGGCACAGCTATAGTTAATGTTGTGGATGTTTTTGGTAACGAGCAGCCGTGTCGTGTTTTAATAGACTCGGGCGCACAATCAAATTTTATAACTTTAAACTGCTTAGAACGATTAGGATTAAAACGTTTTAAATGTCCTTATAATATTTATGGCTTATCGGGTGAAATCGTAAAAACATATGGAATGACTTCGTGCACGATAAAACCTAGACATAGTAGTGACCCGGTGTTTGACATAGACGCCGTGGTACTTCCGCAAATTACTTCCGACTTACCTACTTTTGATATTCCGGAACACGTTGTTAAGGAGTATAAAAATTTAGTGTTAGCAGATCCTTTCTTTTACAGACGTTCTGTAATAGATATAATTATATCTGGAGACGTATTTCCACACATTTATGATGGAAATCGAATCGTATTCGGTCCATCCCTTCCGTTAGCGTTAAGTAGCATCTATGGTTACGTAATAACTGGGAAGTTAGAAGTACCGTGTACTTCAATGAATAATAATAATTGTAGTACGTTAATGTCGTCCAACTTTGTGTCGTACACTAAGGATAATGACTGCATTAATGTGTTCCTGCAGCGTTTCTGGGAGATAGAGGACTCACCGTGTGAACCTCCTATCGATCCCTTAGAGCAGCAGGCCGAGGAGTCGTACTCCTCACGAACATACCGCGACGCGAGCGGCAGGTACGTGTGCCCGCTGCTGCTGCGCGGCGACCGCGCGCCGCTGGGAGACTCCCGCGCAGCCGCCGAGCGCCGCCTGCTGCAGCTCGAGCGGCGTCTCGCGCGTGACGTCAGCCTCCGTGAGGCCTACATAGCATTCATGCGCGAGTACGAGAGCCTTGGACACATGGAACCCTACACAGGTTCCGAGCCGAGCCAGTACCTCATCCCTCATCACGCCGTAGTTCGTCCAGGCAACACAACCACTCCGGTTCGTGTTGTATTCGATGGGTCAGCGCCTACATCTAATGGCGTTTCGTTAAATGATTCTCTTTTGTGTGGTAAAAAACTGCAGCAAGATATTTTAAAGATATTATTTAATTTTAGACTGTATGACATTTGTTTTACCGCTGACATAACTAGAATGTATAGGGCTGTTTTAATTATTCCAAAAGAGCGTAAGTACCAACACATTTTATGGAGAGAATCACCTGACGAACCTATTCAAGTTTACGAGTTAAAAACAAATACCTACGGCTTGCGTAGTGCGCCCTTCATAGCTGTGCGTACGTTACGCCAGCTAGCGCACGACGAGGCATCGCTGCACCCCCTTGGGGCCCGTTTTATACTGCATGGGTCCTACGTTGACGATTTTCTGGGTTCTACGCAAACCCTACAGGACGCCTGTGCGTTACAGGATGACGTCATCGCCATTCTTAAGAAAGGTGGCTTTAACTTAAGGAAGTGGGCGAGTAACTCGCCTGAGCTTCTTGCACGGGTTGGCGCGGATAATTGTGCGATTATAAACTTTGATGAAGACACGTTGTCTTCAGTTAAGGTCCTAGGGTTAAAATGGGACCCCAAGGATGATAATTTTTTCTTTGATTACAACTTAAAAGATAGCACATTTACAAAACGCTCTGTATTAAAATTATTAGCAAGTATTTTTGATCCTGTCGGATTTTTAGCACCCTGTGTCTTTCTTGCTAAATGTATAATGCAGGATTTATGGAAGCTTAGTATTGGTTGGGATGAACCCCTTCCTCCAATTCTCCGTGAGAAGTGGGAGAAGTTCATCTCATCATTGTCGATACTCTCTGAACTTCGCATCGATCGTCACTTACTAATAACAGACTTCACTGACGTTCAGTTAGTCGCGTTTTGTGACGCTTCGAATCGCGGTTATGCCGCCTGTGTATACGTACGCAGTGTTGATAAAAACAACTTAGTCAAAATCAGATTACTTGCTTGCAAAACAAAGGTAGCCCCTTTAAAAACCCTTTCGATTCCAAGATTAGAGTTAATGGCGTGTGTACTGTTATCAAAACTAATTTTATTCATTAAAAATAATCTTACAGATTTTAATTATAAAATAATAGCGCTTACTGACTCGAGTGTAGTGCTAGGCTGGTTGCAAACTCAACCTTATAAACTTAAAGTGTTCGTCTCAAATCGTGTGGCACAAGTAGTGGAAGTTGTTCCCTCAAACAGCTGGTATCATGTCAACAGTGAAAACAATATAGCAGATGTGTGCTCGCGCGGGATGTCGCCGCACGCGCTGCTCGCGGAAAGCCAGCGCTGGCTGCGCGGACCTCAGTGGTTGTCTGATGACATTAAACAATGGCCGATTAGCACATTCTACGTTAGAGACGAAACAGATATTTTAGAATTAAAATCAAAAACAGAAAGCTTTAACTTGGTGACTAACATTAATCATGAAGCTATAGAAAATGAATTGTTTTTAAGATTTTCTACTTTTAACAAATTACAGCGTGTTACCGCCTGGTGTTTACGTTTCATTCGTAATTTACGTAAACAAAAGAGAGATAGGTGTTATAAATCATTAACAACTTTTGAATTAAATAGTGCACATGACCTAATAATTAAATTGACACAAAATGCATTTTATTTTAAAGAAATTTCTGAACTTAAAAATAATAAAACTTTTATTCCGTCGTTACGGAAATTGTCTCCATTCCTGGATGAAGTAGGATTCCTCAGGGTGGGGGGTAGAATATTTCAGGCAAGTCTAACCTTTAGTCAAAAACATCCGGTTTTGCTTCCAAAACGTAGTCATGTAACTACCTTAATAATTGAACACTTTCATAAAAAATACCTACACGTAGGACCTCGTACGTTGCAAGGTATATTAACACAGCGATATTGGATCGTATCCGCTCGCAGTGTGATCCGTTCAGTGCTGTCGCGATGTGTCGTATGTTTCAAGTGTAGCCCGCGCACAGTACAACCGAGTATGGGTACGTTACCTAAGCCTCGTTTAGAACCCAACAAGGTCTTCAACCACGTTGGTGTAGATATTGGTGGACCCTTCCTAGTGAAGGAGAGTACTAGACGTAATGCCAAATTATTTAAGGCATATCTTTGTTTGTATGTCTGCTTTTCAACTAAAGCAGTACATTTAGAAGTTTTAAGTGATCTGTCAGCAGATTGTTTTTTAACTTGTTTAGATAGATTTATCGCGCGTCGCGGCTTGTGTTCGTGCCTGTATTCAGACTGTGGCACAAACTTCGTTGCTGCCAGCAAGCATCTGCAACAAGTTGGTAATTTTCTAAATAATAATAAAATTAATGAAAGTATTGCAGATGGTTGCTCAGCCCGCGCTATTACATGGAAGTTTAACCCTCCAAGTGCTCCCAATATGGGAGGACTGTGGGAGGCTGGCATCAAGTCCGCTAAACATCATTTAGTGCGTGCTGTCGGTGATAGGTCCTTAACGTTTGAGGAACTTAGCACCCTCTTTTGTAAAGTGGAAGCTGTATTAAATTCACGGCCACTTTGCCCTTTATCAGATAACCCTAATGAGTTTGAAGTGTTGACTGCTGGACATTTTCTTATTGGACAGAGCCTTCTGTCAGTTCCAGAGTATAACCTTGAGGACGTTCCTCACAATAGACTGTCTAGATGGCAACATATTCAAAAATCATCTCAATCTTTTTGGAGACGGTGGTCTCATGATTACCTTCATACCTTACAGCAAAGATCAAAATGGCATGTATCATCACCTAATTTAAAGGTCGGCGATCTCGTTTTAATTAAGTCAGATTTAACTCGCCCTTTGCAATGGCCGCTAGGTAGAATAGTACAAACTTTTCCTGGCCCTGACTCCGACGTTCGTGTTGTCAGTTTAAAAACTGCTAGTGGTCTTTTGAAAAGGCCGGTTAATAAATTATGTCCATTACCCTTCTCAAATTAAAAATAATATTTACTTTCATTCGTAATGTTAAGTATTTTGTATAGTTTTAGTTATCATAATATCCTAATTTCTATTTGAAATCGGTGGCACGGCAGTGCAACTGCCAAGTTCCATTTTTATTTAGATTTTAATTAATTATTTCAAACGTTTTGAACTTCATGTCCTCCTTAGAGTTTGAACACAACTTCGAATAGTATTTTTTATCTTTTTATTTTCTTTAAGTGGAAATCATTACATTGATTTCGGTGGGGGGTATGTTGGATTCTTGCTATATGAGGGTAGTAATTTTAAGTATTGTAAAACTTTGTATCTACCTACAGTTGCTCGTATGGTGCTGAGCTAGTCGGGCGCGGCATAGCAAGAACAAAAAAAAACCTATAAAAAACTTAGAACCGAGCGGACGTTTGTGGCACTCCCGCTGACCATTTCACTCTTACATATAACTTTAGTGCTAAGTGGTGTTCTTGCAACGTTTGTAAGGTGGTTTGCAATCATTGTGCTTACTAAACGCCCCTGGATGAACTTTGCAGCTCCACTTACTGGTGGCTGGCGGTGGCAGCTCAAGGTTTGTGCGATCTTTTCTTTACTATTTTCGTATGGCAAGAATTCGTAATTCAAACCTACTTAAATCAGTGTAATAATAGGTTTTCACTTTGAATAAAACTTTAAAATAATTAGGAAGCCCAGCTTAAATACTTTGCCCAGCCCCAACAATAATAGTACCTCCAAATTTGTCAAACGTGACATCACATGGTTTTATAGCCTCTGGTGTTCTGCCTACCTCATTAGGGATACAGGTGTGAAGTTATGTATTATGTATATGTATGTATGCATAGCTAATATTCCCAGCTTAGTGGAAGTTGGAGCAAAGAATTTTCTACCTGGACAATATTCTCGGTAACGGCCATCAGATTACAATTATTTTAAAAATCAATAATTGTCAAATTCTGTAATGGAGTGGAAAAGAGTCAATAATTAATTATTAATAATCTAAAAAATTATAGTAACAAATTATTATTATTATTACTAGCCCTGGGTGTCCCAAAATTGGGCAAAGGCCTCCCTTTTCTCTTTCCATCTTAGGCGATCAGCTGTTTCCGCGGGCCAGCTTGGGCTCAATGCGTCCTGATCATCTTTCCACCGACGGCGTGGTCGTCCGCAACGTCGTTTGGTGTCAGGATGCCACGCGGTTGTTGTGTTAGCCCAAACATCTTCTGACAGTCGATAAACATGACCTGCCCAATCCCATTGGGATTGCCAAGCCTGGCAGCTTTCAGGGCGACATCCGTGATATTGGTTTTGGAGCGCAGCGTGGTGTTTCTTACACGGTCAGTTAATTTTACTCGCAATATACTACGCTCCATTGCTCTCTGGCAAACCCTGAGCTTGGACTTTTGATTTTCTGTCAAAGACCAGGTTTGTGCACCATATGTGAGAACGGGGAGTATACACATGTCCATCAATTTTCTTTTATGTACTAACGGAAGGTTTCCCTTCATAAAGGATTTCAAAGCCCAATAGCTTTTCCACGCGTTTTCTATGCGTCTATCGATCTCTTTATCTTGTCTGGCCTGGAATGACACTAATTGGCCAAGATAAAGATATTCCTGGACATAGTAACAAAATAAAAACAGAAAAAAAACAATTACTGATGACACATTATTAGTACACACGTATAATATAAGTCTAGTTAAGAGTACCTACTGAAAAATAGTACTCATTTCGGAGCGCTGTAAAACCTTAACTATTGACTTAATGAAAAAATTTTGCTTACAAAAGTTGTTTCTCAAAAAACGATCTACAAATATGGTCTGATATAATTTTTTCGTAAAATGATTAAAAAAAAGTTATATCAAAAAATATAAATTATTTTCTCGAATTTCTAAACATTTTCGCTTATAACTTTTTTATTTATAGTCCTACGACAAAAAGTTACTTGACCAAAGTAGTAGAGGATTTAATTTGCAACAAAAAATGTTAATAATTTTTTTTATCAGATAAATAGCTTAAGAGATATATCGTAAAAACCATTTCAACCCCTATTTTCAAGATGGCGGCCGTAGGACAAGGGTGGCGACCCCACAAACATGGTTTTAGATTTCCACTGACCCCCCTTCACATCAAAAAAATAAAATTGCGTCCTCTGAAAAACGCAAGGTTAGGCCTAAAAAATGTTACATTTCAATGGACTATAGATAATAGGCATAGGCTCGCTCGCTGCACGTTTACATGCAAGCAACAGCGTAGGTACATTCTGTGATCGCGAGTAATAACAAGTTACTCGGTAGTGTAAGGTATACGCGCGCAGTAGATTTGTATGAACGTTATTAAAGATTATTTAGAGATTATTGAGTTAAAATTTAACATGGTATAAAAACTATTGTAGGTAAGTAATCAATTCTCTTGCCGATTCTGAACAAACTGTTTTCAGGTTTCGTATGTACAAAAAATAACGTTGTATATTAGAATGAGAAATGATTTCTTCATATATACAATATAATTTATATAATCTAAAATATTTGACTTCAACCACCGGTGACACGGTAATATTGTATACAGTATAGCAACTCAGCCGCATCTTTGAAATAAATGTTTACAAATACAAAATTCCTTTATTGCAATAAGTGTGGAAAAGTAGGTACAAAGTTCTTATAATAAATGAAGTTCTACATACTTAGCTGTACAGCGCGCTGTAGGTAGGTACGATCACATGCGATAGGGCTGCCCGCCTTCAGTATTTTATTTACACTTACTTTGTGTTTATTTCTATTTAGTTTTGTTTTTGTAAAATATGCTTTTTTAATATCTTTTTTTATGACGACCAGCTGGTGTAGTGGTAACATAAATTGCCTTCTATGCCAGAGGTCCTGGGTTTGAATCCCGGCGGCAGCAGATATTTGTGTGATGAACACACGGATATTAGTCGTCAATTCATGGATGTTTATATGTTTATTTAAGTTTATTGTAATAAAAAATATGTAAGTATATCAGTTATCTAGTATCCATAGCACAAGTTCTTTAAGAAACTTAATTTGGGCTAGATAATGTTGTGTGAGTGTCAGAAATATTTATGTATATTTATTTATTTATATAAACAAATAAAACACATGATTTATTATTAATTTTTGAAGTATAAAATATCCGCAATCTAATGTGAACAAGATTGGGGTCTTGTAGTAAATAAAAATCTCCTGGATAGTTACAAGATGTAATCCGTGTCCACAATTTGTGCTTATACAAACAAAGTTATAAAAATTTAACTATAATCGCACGCTTGTGATGCGTGCGTCGCATATGGCGATCGAGATGCGAGCAGAGGTCGGCTTCGAGCCGAGAGTCGACGAAGCGTAGAGGGCGCGGGGAACAAGTCGTCTTCGAACAGGTTTTAGAAACCGTCCGCCGCCGATGCACCGTCGCTAGGCACGGCCGCGACATCTTGGGGGCCGTTGGAGACATCAGTCTTCAAATCATAATTCGACTCATCCAATAAAGGGCAGAGGTACTTCACACCCCGCCTATAAGTGCCTGTAGTGGTGGCAACTTCAGCCACACGGGAAACCCCGTCAGCTCCAGGGAACAGCTTGGCTACTCTTCCAAGTCTCCAGTTTAGAGGAGGCACATTATCCTCCTTCATCAGCACCAGGTCGCCCAGCTGCAGACTTCTGCCAGGAACACGCCACTTCATCCGCTGCTGCAGCTCCGCGATGTACTCGAGGTGCCAGCGGCGCCAGAAATGCTGTCTCAGTGCCTCGAGTCTCTGAAACCGGTCTAATCGGTTGGGGGTTACATCCGCCAGGCAGGGCGATGGCACTGACCTCAGCGCACGGCCGATGAGAAAGTGACCTGGAGTCAAAGGTTGGAAATCATTGGGCGAAGAGGATAGAGGACACAAAGGACGGCTGTTCAAGATGGCCTCTACTTGACTAAATAAGGATGCCAACTCTTCAAATGTTAGGTGGGCATTTCCTAAAATTCTTTTTAAATGATACTTGGCGCACCGCACTCCAGACTCGACAAGTCCACCGAAGTGAGGAGAACAAGCCGGTTGAAATTTAAATTTAATCCCCTCACCCGAAGCAAATTCAGAAATAGAACTAGACTCTATTAAATCGCTAAGTTCTCTGGCCGCTCCGACAAAATTCCTGCCGTTATCGCATAATATTTCCCGAGGTTTACCCCTTCGGGAGATGAAACGGCGCAACGCGAGAATGAAAGAATCCGTGGATTGAGAGCTCACGGCCTCCAGGTGTATGCACTTGTAACGAGTGCACACAAAGACAACTAAATAACATTTTGTTATTTTACAGCCCCTTCCATGCCTATCAGTTATTAAGAAGGGCCCAGCTAAGTCAACGCATACACTAATGAATGGGAAGTCAGGTGTGACGCGCTGAGAGGGGAGATTACCCATCAGAGGGGCTGAAGTTCTGCCCGCAACGCGGCGACACTTGACGCACTGCTGTGACACCGTGCGCGCTAAGTCGCGTCCCGCCACGGCCCACACATACTCCCTCACAGAACCCAATAGCAGCTGAGGAGCGGCGTGAAGAAGGCGCACATGCTCCTGCTGAAGCAGTAACTTAGTGAGCCGGTGTTTGGCATGTAGAAGTATGGGGTGACATTTTTCAAAGGCATAAAACGAAGAGTTCAAGCGTCCACCAACCCTTAGAAGATCGCCAATCTTGTCATAAAAAGGATGTAAAGACAAAATTGGACTTTTAGGATTCAATGGTTGGTCGTCGCGAAGAACTTTCAATTCCTGGGGGAAACTATCTTGTTGTGCCAGCCTACATAAATGTTTAAAAGACGCTTCGAGTTCCTCAGGCTGTAAAATACCGCTATGTTTACTTTTTGGATGTCGACAGTTATGTATAAATCTCAATAAATAAGCGAACGCGCGCTGTAATCTTGTAAGCTTCGAATACCTGTCAAACACAATAAATCGAGATTCGTTTTCCCCGTTTTTAGTTATCGCAACATTAGCCTTTAATTCTGGCAAGTCACCGACTATATTCGCAGCAAACTGAGGCCAGTTGCATCGAGGCCCACGTAAAAATGACGGCCCGTTCCACCACAGCTCCAGATCAGTCAGTCTGCAGGCTTCTACACCACGTGACGCATAGTCTGCAGGGGTACGTGACGCCATTCACTGCCTTCAGTAAGTTATAAGATAGCAGCTACACGGTTTGACACGAAAGTTTTTAATTTATTGTGACTAGTTTTAAGCCACGCTAAAACAATTGACGAATCGGTCCAGTAAAAAATCTGTGCTATCTGGCAACGCAGCGTTTTGCAAACAGCTGACGCGAGCTGAGCGCCCAGTAGCGCCCCGGCCAATTCTAAACGAGGAATGCTCGGAGTCGGGTTTGCGGCAGAACTCGTGGCCTTGACGGGAGCTACACGAGCCTTAGCACATAGTAGCCGAGTAACAACGTCGCCTTCATCATTGATAGATTTTAAATAAATGCACGCAGCATATGCTGTTGAGCTGCTATCACAAAAACAGTGCATTTCAATGTGGGTTGGCGATTTGCATAGAACGTAACGGGGCATTTGTAATGAAGTTAAATAGGCCAGTCCGTCTACAAAATGTTTCCAGGAAGTCTGGATATCCAAAGGCACACCCTCGTCCCATTTAATTTTTGCTAACCACAATTTTTGAATTAAAATTTTTGGTATAATGGTCAGCAAAGACAAGACGCCAAGGGGGTCAAATATCTTGCACGAATCAGATAAAATAGACCTTTTAGTAGGATTGTCGTTCCTGGCCTTGTACTCGGTTGGGAAATGAATGACATCTGCAGCAGAATCCCAGCCTACTCCAAGCGTGTGCGACGACGAGCTAATGATTAAGCTGCCCTTAGGCTTAAGGTTCTGAGAATCGCACAAAGCAGCAGGTGAATTAGACCTGTACTTTCGCAGCGGTAAGCAGCCTGCTGACAGAGCACTCTCCACAGACCTTTTAATATAAAGTAGGTCCTCCTCAGTGTCTGAGCCTGTCAACAAATCGTCGACCAGAAAATCATTATGAATAATATTTTTTATTCTTTCATCAGTGCATTCCTCACCTAATTGCCACAAGCAACGCGTGCTCAAGAAAGTAGCACTCGAAAAGCCGTATATAATCGTATTGAGCCTCAATGTTTTTAAGGGTTCATTATCATGACTACGCCAAAGGATTAATTGTAGGTTGCGGTCGCACTCTTGGACCATAATTTGGCGGTAAAATTTATTAATGTCGCCAGTCAAAACGTACCTGTATGAGCGAAATCTCAACAAAATATTAAACAGTGAGTCCTGAATCGTGGGCCCGACCATCTGTAAATCATTTATTGAATGGCCAGATGTGGTCGGAGCACTCCCGTTGAAAACAACTCGAATTTTAGTTGACTCACTAGTTGGCTTGAGCACAGCGTGATGGGGCACAAAATAAGAAGGATTCGGAAGGGCCGTCTCAGACACAGACAGGTGACCTAGGTCCGAGTACTCGTGAATAAAATTTTCATAAAGTTGCTTTAGCTCAGAATTATTTTTAAAGCGCTTTTCTAAAGCAAAGAACCGATTTTTAGCGAGCCTATATGAATTGCCTAAGCAATCGGGCTCAGAAATCAATGGTAAGCGAACATGAAATCTACCACTTTTGTCACGATATGTATTTTTTATAAAATGTTGCTCGCATTCAGTTTCAATATCTGTATATGGTTGTATAGGCTGGGGAATCTGCTCCAACTGCCAAAATTTAGTCAGCGACTCGTCTAAACTGTCAAGTACGGACAGCGTATTGCATTGCAAAAATGAATTAAATAAAATGTCGCTTGACCTTGAATGGGCGCTCACGGGCCCGGCAAGTACCCAACCTAGCTTCGACTTACGCATGACTGGCATGCCCTTGCCTAACGTAATCTGCTCGGATCCGATTTAATTCCAAAAAATGTCAGCACCGATTAAAACATCAATAGGACCGGGCTGATTAAAATTGGGATCCGCGAGTGTGATTTTACGTGGCAACTTTAGACGCGAAACATCAATATATTTAGGCGGCAAATGACCCGAAATAGTCGACAAAACTAAACATGAGATATCGAAATTAATATTGTTGTCATGCTTAGACCGTATTTGTACAGCGCAACGTTCAGGAGTTCTAGACAAAGGCATATTACCTACACCTACCAAATTAATCGAATTATGTTGCGGCGTTAATTGCAATCTCTGTTTTAAACCATCAGTTATTAATGACGTCATGCTGCCAGAATCCAGCATCGCCCGTGCGGTCACGTGGTCGTTGCTAATCGGATTGTAAACATCTATGAGCGCTGTAGACAGCAATACTTGAGTTGAATGAGAGACGGTCATGTGATTGGACGCGATTCCGGGTTCGATCCGCAATGGTGGCAGTGAATCCGTAACTTGTGTACTTACAGCCTGAGGAACCTCCCTATGTAACAAAGTATTATGACGCTTTTTACAAGTGAGACAGGGACTTATTCGGCAGCGATGTGATGTGTGGCCCTTACGCAAGCAATTGAGACAGAGCCTCAACCGCGCTGCGCCGGCGATTCGATCCTCGATGTTCAAGGACAGGAACGACGAGCAATCGTAAATACGATGACTGCCGTTACAGAAGACACACGAAGCCGGTGGAGTAGATGAAGCACCGGGAGCGGCTGAAATCGAGAAAGTTTTCATGTTTACGGATTTGTCTGGTTTGTTGTGAGAAATAAAGGGCTCACGCTTGTTATTGTTATTATTAAACGGTTTGTCTAATTTATGGCGCTGTACTGATTCTAGAACGTCAGCACGTCCCTTTAAGAATCGATTAAAATCGGCCAATGAAGGCAAACTATCATCATTATAAGAAATATTTTTAAATTCCTCCCACTTCAAAGTAGAAATATTGTCGAGCTTAGCCGAGACCATGTGAATAATCAAAGTATCCCATTGATCAGTAGGTTGCCCTAAGGTATTTAAAGCTCGCAGATTTTTAGACACGTGATCAACTAGGTATCGCAAAGACTTGGCCGACTCGCGACCTATCGGCTGGAGATTACAAAGCGAATTTAAATGATTGCTGATTAACTGTTTTTTGTTATTATAACGCTCGCAGAGGAGACGCCAAGCTTCGACATAGTTGGACTCGGTTACCTCTAAATTACTTATAACTTGAGATGCTTCACCTTCCAAATACGAGTTCAGGTAATGAAACTTGTGAATGGATTTGATTCGCTCGTTATTGTGAACGAGCGACTCAAACGTGTCTCGGAACTCAAGCCACTTAAAATACGAACCATCGAAATTAGCGATTTTTATTAAAGGCAATCTGAAATTAAAGTCGTTATCATGACCATATTTACTTGGAGCTTCAGACTTAACACTTGTAAAATCAGACTTATGGTTGTCAATTAATTTCTGAGCACAAGCTATTAATGAAATAAAGTCTTTTTCCATTTCATCCCTCGTATCAAGTTCGGATTCCATTGCAGTTGGATTGTCAATTTCAATACGCGTTTGCACATCGTCGAACTGCGTGAACAATGTACGAAAACGATCCAACCTCAATGAAAGTTCCTCCATTTCTTGAGAAGAACCATCATCACCTTTTTCTAAACTCTTAATGTAGTTTTTAAACTTTGTTATACGTCCCTTAATGGACGTTCTAGTATTCACGTGAGAGGCCATAATTTAAAGTAATATGTTCTAGTAAAACAAAGCCCAAGAAATGACGGAACGATCAAATTCAAAATCAAAAAAAGTATAAATAAATACGTAAATTCGTCCGGCTTGTAGTCCCATTCACCGCGGACACTTGTCTCGGCACGGAGTCGCCGGTGGCGCAGCAAGCGAGCAACCCGGCCCGCGAAGCTACAGCTGGTGTCAGATAACGGGACTCCCAGCCGGGCCGCACGGTCCGCAAACTGCTAAGGAAAGCGATGTCGTTACGTAACTAAATAAAATATCTTAAACAGGAATTTATAATTTCTAGCTTGTCAATAATCTAGTATTATTAGAAATTATTTCTTATACTTATTGTAAGAATTAAAGCCCTTTATGAAAACAAATAGGAAATATAGAAAGCAGTTTTAAATAATTATTGCGATTAGCACTCAAATAGGCATTTTAATATGATTAAAAAATGTAGAATTGCCTTATTTAAGTAATTAACAAAGGATGTGAATCTTATTTTTATTCCAATTTCTAATTTGAAAACACAATAACTGGAACCTACTCTTATTTTACGCTGATTTAACACTATGATGAAAAATAAGCCTTAATTTAATATGTAATATTATAATATAATATTCAAATTCAAATACCTAAATAAAGCTAAGTAATCTAAATAACTCAAATGAACTGCGCAACATAGGCAAATTAAAGTACGACTAAAGCTTGGCATAGAATGAAACAAGAGTGGCAGTGCTTGATAGTCGAAGAGAGTGGAAAGAGAGGTTCAAATGGAAAGAAAGGAACAAAGGAATGGACCACTTCCCTGCTAAGCCGTGGCTGCGGCGGCTGGCGGCTGGCAACGGCCGGCGGGCTTGAGGCGGGGGCGGCTGCGGCTCCTGGGCGTCGTGGACCTCCACGACACGGTGTTATAAATGCTGTCTTAGCCTTTTAGAGGTCGGAATATTCTTCATATGGCTTAGTACTCCAAACATTCCAACACGACGACGACGCAGCAATCCGTGACCTCTGTTGTCCTTCTCGAAGACTCGCGCAGCGGGCGTAGGCTTACGTAATCACGTCGGTGGGTCACCATGAACAAGATTGGGGTCTTGTAGTAAATAAAAATCTCCTGGATAGTAACAAGATGTAATCCGTGTCCACAATTTGTGCTTATACAAACAAAGTTATAAAAATTTAACTATAATCGCACGCTTGTGATGCGTGCGTCGCATATGGCGATCGAGATGCGAGCAGAGGTCGGCTTCGAGCCGAGAGTCGACGAAGCGTAGAGGGCGCGGGGAACAAGTCGTCTTCGAACAGGTTTTAGAAACCGTCCGCCGCCGATGCACCGTCGCTAGGCACGGCCGCGACATAATGTAAAGCTCAATCAAAGCTTCTATGAAAATGAAATTCTGTATAGGTAACATTACCGTGCCGGTGATCTTAGAAAGTAGTAACGCCAGTTCAGTAGCCTAAATATTTAGGCTACTGTATTGGCGTGAGGCTCTAGGTTCCTCGGCTTAAATAAAACTCTCAAGTCATCTTATATAAAGTGAGCTCTTCACGAGCAACATCACGGATTTTTCGCTCGAACTTCAAATTGTTTTAGGCGCCAACTCGGAGCCACGGAAAGCCGCTCGTCAACACAAATTTGACTTTTCCATAGTTTGTTCAGTAAACAAGTGAAAAGTAAGAACCTAAGTGCGATTTAGCCGCTTTCTAGTTTGTTTGTTTCATATTTGTATGAGAATTTTATGGGAAGTTTCTATTTATAAATAGTTGGTTGTAGTTTCTAGTTTAAGTTCATATATTTTCATTATATTTTTTCGTTACTTCTATGCTGGACTGGGACTGAAAGAAAAACATAGAATGTGCCAGCTGCTTCTCTTCCCAGGCATACTGTAAAAGTCAGTTAAGGGACGGAGGTTTTATCGACGTTTTTGTAGACGATAGCCTGACCCCCTATCACTGCAAGTCTCTCTCCATCATTTTAATACCTCCAAATTTGTCAAACGTGACATCAGATGGTTTTATAGCATCTGGTGTTCTGCCTACCCCATTAGGGATACAGGCGTGACGTTATGTATGTAAGTATGTATTTTTTCGTTATTCGCAGAGTAGAACAAAGAAAGGAAAAACAGCCGGACACTCATTGATAAAAAAATATGACATTCTGTCATCTAGAGCATATCGCTTGCTGCGTATCAATACTAACAGTGGATTTGATTGCACCTAAAGGAGGATCCCAGTCGTAGGCTTTTCGGTTAACAAAACGAAATGTATGTTTAAAAATTCATAAAATTATTCTGTACTTGCATAAAAAAGCTATAAAAATATTGGGCCTGTGAAACAAAATAAATGATAAAGAATGAACTACGGTTACTGCGTCTTCACATTTTTATGATTATTGTTTTAGAAATATCAAGTATTCATTAAAAAAAAAATGAAATACAGTTTTGATTATTTCACATGAATATTTAAACATTTTTACACTTTTTTTTAAGAACATTAATAAAAACAATTGAAAAATATTTTGGATTTTAAATTTTTTGGCACTACAGCAGTACACTATAAACATTGTCAAAATTTACAAAACTTCAAACGTCATTCGTTTCGTTTCTTTCCGTGCGTTACGAGTGCTCCCATTGGGTTTTTTTATGCGTTTCTTGTGATTTTATACTAACTTGGCTTTCACATACCTACGGACTTTCGATTACCTGTTTCATCTGATACTTTTGCTTTCATACCGGACACCGTTGTGCTAACTGTGGTATTGCTACTGGTCGCAGTAATATCTGACTATGCAAAATCAGTTAACAGGATGTTTACCAATTATTTAACTTACTTCTTAAAATTAACTGATGAAAGATTTGTTAATGAACTGTTTGCATTAGTTAATATTCTTAAAAAAAACTCAACAGCCTTAGTACTTACTACCTTTTCTGTTAATTTTTCTCACCATATTTCAAGTATTTATAACTCTGTCTTCAGATTGAAAAATAATCTCAAACTTTTTTTATTATGTTTTTGATAGTATATTATGTCTGTAGCATTATATTTCATAATGTTAACTCAACAAAAGGCCTGGGCTCAGGCATGTATGGGAAGGTGGGTTTCTCCTTTGTAATGCAAGATTCTTTCATACAAAATATAAATCTGGAATTTGGATTTAGTCATAAAGACGCTCATACATTGTGTTCTAAATCTGAAGTCGTGCCTAGATATTTAAAATTGAAATCCACCTGTAGGTGTGTCTGTAGTCAAATCAACATATCCAAATTTGATTCTATATTTTGAATCAAATAGCCAAAGCCAATTTTTTTTTTATGTGGAATACAAACTGTGATGCAATAACAAAGAGATTAAAATTGTTTTTAAACTTTTTTTTTGTTTTTTGAAATATAAAAAATAAAAATAAAAAACATAAAACCAAAATGAAAGCAAACTCATTATTTCTTTTTCAGAAAAAGAGAACCGCCTTCAAAAAATCGACCCACTAAAAATGTTCAAATAATTTTTATAAACGCCATCCTATTCCGGTTTCTATTCCGTCCATATTACTACCCCGTATAGTAAATTTCTGCCAAAAATAAATTAACGATTAATAATGTAATAAGAACATTAATAATTTATCTGGGTAGGTATTTACATATTTTTTGAAGTCGGTGCCAAACCAAATTTTTAGGACAACAAAGCACACTGCATATGAAGTACTTACATAGTTACATGTTTTGTATAATTATAAATTAAATAAAACTGTTCATATTTTTAGGAAATCGAAATGAGGTGGGCGCTGTTCTCTAAAATACAGACTCTGTAGTTTAGGGGCCAGACATTTCACTTGAGTGCTACGCTTTCTATGGCGGCAAAAATACCGAAAGGCCCAAACTTGAGGTTTGATACGTTCGCGTTATAATTTTCTCTGTTTGGCAGCAGTCTTACTTTTTTTGGTTAGGCACCGACTTCAAAAAATATGTAAATACCAGATAAATTATTAATGTTCTTATTACATTATTAATTATTAATTCATTTTTGGCAGAAATTTACTATACGGGGTAGTAATATGGACGGAATAGAAATCGGAATAGGATGGCGTTTATAAAAAATATTTAAACATTTTTAGTGGGTCAATTTTTTGAAGGCGGTTCTCTTTTTCTGAAAAAGAAATAATGAGTTTGCTTTCATTTTGTTTTTTTTTTTTTATTTTATACTTTTTAGTGTTAGGCATTTGTTTTGGGCTAGTTATTAGTTTTGTTCTACATTTATAGTTTTTTTGTGATAAGTTTTGAGCTAGTTGTGGTATCAGTAACTACCTACTACTAGTAATGTAATGTTTTGGGACTGTAACACCATGACTTTGACCTACTTACTATTATACGTTGTGCATGTAGGCCTAGGTAGAAAACTAGGGAGAAGGACGCTTTAAGAAAGAAAAGAAGAGGAATAAAAGTCCCAACGAAAAACAACGACGACTTGATGCAGCAAGAGATGGTCTTGTCAAGGTAACGCCAGCATGCTGCTCGTGCTGCAGAAATTGACAAACGCAGAGAGATTCGCTTAAAAAAACTTCGTGCGAACAGTCAGCAAAGAACTTATTCAAAACTTATCGCTTAAAAAATCTAACACGAATATCTACAAATATGGAAACTAACTTACTATGAAAAAACTAATAGCAAGCTCAAAATTAAAAGTAAGTAAATGTAAAACAGAAAAATCTGTATCAAAAACGCATTTTCTCACATAACTTTTCTATTCCTATCATCGGAGGTCCGAAAATTTATCTCATACCATTTAAAGTCATAATGATCATTCTTCATAATAATTTTAAAAACTAAATATTAAGAAATATAATCATTGAAATTCATAATATCACTAATCATACACTTTGTTTTTACTAATATTTGTTTTAATATATTTGCTTATACTAATGATCGAAACTCATAATCATTCGAATGAATAACTTTAATATTCATAAATGTGTTTTATTCTAATATTTGTTTTTATAAATTTCTTAATCATAAGTGTTTTTATCCATATTATTGAAAATCATAACATTTTTCATTCTAACTATCTTTATTCCTAAATACTAAGTTCCTAATGTTCATCGTTCCGAATCACTCAAATTCATAATACTGGAAGTGATAAACATCTATTTGTTTTGTATATTTACTAAACATAATCAATCGTCTTTATCACTATTATTAAAATTCATACATTTTTTTATTTACATTTATTTTTATTCATAATTATAAAAATTACGCGTGTACCTGTAGATATATGTAACTAAACTATTTTTATCATACAACTCATACTTAGTTTCTATGTTCAAAACCTTATTTGTCGACCCCTTAACAACGTAGTCTTATTGGATCGACCCTAGAGTGTTTTTGTAAAGCCGGAGGCGCGGAGGGAGAGCAGCCCTCGCCCGCCGCCGTGACAAAGCGCACACAGCGTGCGAGCCGGAGCGGCCGAGGCTGGTCGCCGGGGGCGACCAAAAAGCCGAGGCTGTGGAGGTGAGCTAAATAGCTACCGCAAAGACTGATGGTAGAAAATCTTTTCTTAGTATTGCCTTTATTACAATAAAAATTATGATAATTGTCTTATATGAAATAAGAAATTCTGAACAACGACGTTATGAGTTGAAGTATTTTCTTAGTAACAAAATTATTAATAAGAGCAATATGATCATTGAATGTTATGAAGAAAAAAGATCTGAAAAATAAAATTATGATTTTAAACTGGTTCTTGGTAGTAACATTATTAATAAAAAAAATATGATCACTAACTGTTATGACAACCGTTGGTAGGAATAAAAATGTATGAATAAAAAAAGTATGAAAAATAAAATTATGAAGAGTGATTATTATGAACAAAAATCGGTAGTAAGACAAAAAATATGAATTAGAATTTTATGTGAGCCGATATGGACCCATCAAAAACAATTCACCCAAACGTGAGATAATTGCGAAAACACACACATACATACGGATCAAACTGATATCTTCCTTTCTGAAGTCACTTAAAATACCAAAAGTTTCTCCTAAATGGGACTCCTTTTAAAAACCTCCTCAACATCAGTTCAGCCAAACGCAAGATAATCGTTGACAAACATAATTAACATACAGATTAGACTGAGAACCTCCTTTTTGAAAGTTGGCTAATCAAAAAAAACATAGCCGTCCATCCGTGATTGGCGGAGTAATAAACTAAAGTCATACTTTTATAATAAATGTGAAAGTTTGGCATAGCGAGAGGCAATTAATTGGGAATTCCAAAATGCCATTGAGATATTACGGTGATCTCCAAAATGAAAAAAATTGCATTCACGTAACATATTTTTAAACGTCAAAGGCCAATCGGAATGAGAAAATTACGTGAATTAGCTTTCTGCTTTCACGAAACACATAACGCTACGCCAGCTACGATTTTGCTACGGTTTACTACGCTGAAATACTTACTGCAAACCATTGAACGAATGATAACCATACGAGTATCTACCCTTCAACTTAACATACATTCTTCCAATTTAATGTTATGTTTTTTAATAATTTGAAATAATATCAATTGGAGCGACTGGCGAAGTAATATTTTTCACATAGCTTTTAAATGACATGAATTATGAGCTTAACGAAGGTTTGTGGAATTTCAGGAATAATTTTACTGAGAAGATGATATTTATTAATATATATTCATAATAATGTTATTTTGTAAAATGTACCCGGATATTTACGGCATGAGTCAAATTAATGTTTATAGTTCGTAGAATTCTAACCATAATTTTCGTATTGAGAGGAGATCGATAGGTATATCCTGAACGATTTCCTCGAAACCCGTTCAATGATCGACTTCTATAGGTAGCGGATTGACTGCGCTCTGCTCTGGTGAACTTTACCAATGTAAAGCGGCTTTATTGTATAAACAGATATAAAACGGTGAACAAAAGGCTTCCTTATTCGCAGAATCAAAGCCAGACGTCTGAACGTTTTGGCTTCTGTGACATCAATTTGTTCATTAAAGTGCAGGTTGGAGTCCAGAGTGACAACCAAGGTTCTTTTTACGGAACTATAGTAAGAGCTGTGACCTGTGGTATCATTGTAAAATATTACGGTCGTTTACCTTAAAATAAAAACAAAACTATAACACAAATACTTTTCAGGTTGTCCGTCTGTATGTCAACCAGCACCGATCCATTTTTTCGGGACCGCGTTGAGGTATCAAGCTGACCTTAATATTAAATATTCGGGTCTGCATTCCCATGTAACAGAAAAAAAAAACAAAAATAAAAATAAAAAAAATCTAAAAGTTTTATTCAGCGTAGGTCTATCGAATGGTAACTTAATGACGTCACGATTTTGAATAAGTCAGTACCTACAGTCCCTACACACAAAGGGAAAAGTCTGAGTCGCACATGACCGGTTTTTATAACCCTCATAAACACGAGCTTTACCTAAATCTCACCTCAGTGAAGATGAAGTCGAAGACGACAATACACGGGCTCAAGAAAGAATTGGTTCTTCGCAGAACATTTTCGTAAACATCGGTGGTGATATTTGGCGGTGGCGGCAATTAGGAAAAGTATAAATAACTTAATGTTGACTAGAACATGGCTAGAACCCATCCTGATCTTACTCTCATAGTTTGAGAGTTTCTTAAATTATTTAATTCCGGTTGAGCACAGTATTTTCAGATTATACGTAAGCTGACACTAGATTCATCATCATATAATTCTGGATTTATTGCGATGTGAACGATAGTCAAAGGTTTAATTCATATGAAGTCATCTACCTTTATTTAAAACCTCCACAAATGCTGCGGGTAATATGGTGAATTTTTCATTGACTTCATTTTTCGAGCCATCATTTCCGCCGCCATAATTACGGCTTTGTAGCTTAGGACTCAATTGTTTCAACATCAAACCGTTGGTTTTAAAAAGATATTATCATTTACATGGATCGTACTTTCAATTCTCAGGCAACGTCAACATGGCAAGTGAAATTGCCGCATTTATCTGAAAACACAAAACAGAGGGGCTCGTCACCATCGACCACGACAAATCGGGCCTTTTATCGACATTTACTTAGAATTTGGCAATTACAGTATTTTTTTAAGAATATGACATCTTTGGTTCTGTGTGTGGCTTAATCATGGTATCAAATCGAGTAATTATATCTTTGCAAAGCCTCTACATGGTAAACGTGTCACTTTATGATGCGCTATGTAGTCTGTAGGTGGGATTGGCCCATTTTCATGGGTATTAGTGTTAGTGGATTCATGAAATTTTAACGCTATGTTTAAATGAACCAAATGGGGCCTATTATTGATTATATTGATATCACTAGTTTGTGATTTCTACAAGTCAGGCCACAAGTCACACAGCATCGAGGCAATAATTTTATTGGAAACCCAAATTTCCGATCGCATAATATCACGTAATATAAAATAGCGCGCTCATGATAGCAGCCTAAAGCTTTTTGCCAACCAGTGATTTAAAACTATGTGACAGAATAAAGCATCTGTAATCATGGGTGTGGTGTAAAGTCTGATATCATTTTTCATTCATAATTGCCAAACCTTACTTTTATAATACAATAAAAAAGGTTCTTGTTCTAAAACTCTGTTAAGTTAAAATCCTCTCTGATCCTGTACTTCACAAACTTTGCACGGACCCGTATTTCATACTTTAAAGAAATAAATAAAGCACAACTTGATTAGTGCCTCGCTCTCCAGTGCTGCCATCATGAGAAAAATCACATGATATAAATACAGCAAGGCTGCGGGGCACTTTGCAGCGCTAAGTAACGCGTCCCCCCGGCGCGGACAGGGGCGCCGCGTGACTTATGTGACACTTCGGAATGCAACTTTCTCACTTTGCCACTTAGTGTTAAGCTGCTTAAGGCTCTCATATCAACTTTTAAAAAGTGCCGGACTAGTTATGCAGTTAGACTTTAAAATGAAGAGCGTTGGAATAGCTTTGGAGACAATGGACTTAAATTCTGCTTCGAATAATTTGTCGTTTTACTTTTGAGGTAGTAAGATTAGAGTTATGATGATTTGTATTTTTAGTGACTACATACTTTTAGATAGAAATAAAATGGTATCAATAATAACTGACCGGTAAGGAAACTTGGCCACCTATAAAATTCTAGGTAACTTCAGTTCTCTTTATCAAACCTAATAAATCTTGGTTCATTCCGATTAGATATCGTCCAATTTATGTTTGTAACCAGTTTTTTCACAAGTTCTAGGACTTAACAAGTGAATAATAAAGATATTCAGACATTTTATAATAAAACATAAGCGTCGCAAGGCCTTTCAAGACTTTTCATCATTAATAATAATTGTGGAGTAATCGTCAGTTACAAATGGACGGACACTCAACAGCGGCAGTTTGTTTCGGCAAAAAGACAAATGACGCTTACCGGCCGCCGCTCCGCTCTGCCGCCGCCCCCGCTCCGCTCCACGCCATTGCCGCCACCGAACTCCCCGCCACGTCGCCGCTTTGACGTGTTTCATTAAACGACTGTCCTGCCAAATATGTCTATTTGCATTAACGTTGCTGTAGACAAAGGGTGCGATAAAGGGTGTGGTGATTTTTGATGAAATAATAAAAGCATTAATTTTATAATAGTTATGATTCGAATATATAATTTAAATTTTGATTCATGACAACTTCTATTCAAACTTAATCATGAGTTTTAGCGAAATGGGGCTAGCTAAACGTTGCTTTTAAAAAGCATTGCGGGGACAAATCAACGTTGTACATTGTAAAATAAATACATTGTGAAAATATGTTCTAAAAATCTTACACAGTAACATTACGAAAGTTTAATCCGGTGCATATCCACGTGAAATGTAATAAAAAATATTGATATTGCATCCTAAATTAAATTATTTCTATGACAAAGCAAAAAATCTATCAATAATTTAATTACGTTTAAAAAACTTAAGTATAACGAAAAAATTGAAATACAAAATAATATTATATAGGTCCGTGAAATAGTCGCTAGAGCGACTAATTATTGTATCTCTCTTAGCACAAGCTGACATAAAACTTGTCGGATATCGTGGTGAATGAAACAGTACCTTCTAAATATGAGATAAAATCCATTTATAAATCGCTAACTGTTCCTTGTGGTTTCACTAAAAAGGTCTACACCGTGAAATAAGCAGAATTTTACGTTAAATTTACGATGTGCCAATAGAAATACTCAACCTGTATACGAAGTTTCACAGAAACAGTATAATCTTCTTTCCATTAAAATTTTCACGTTTATAATAGGTGTGGAATTCCTTTTGTGAATTAGTTGTATAACAAAAAGAAACAGTTTAGAATCGTTCATGTGGAAGCTACCGAACAAATGATTTAGTTGATTGAAGCAGAGCACGACTGAATAAATAACGAACTAAAAATACAACTAGACTGCTAATACGGATTGGGCGCACTACCTATATTAAAATATGGAAGCCGCGTGATTTGCAGCTTCCATTACACTAAAAATAATTTAGAAATACATTCGGATTATATTTATAATTTGTTTTAAGCATGTTCATTTTGTTTCACATGCTCATTTCAAGCACGAAAGCATGCTTCAATTAAGCATTTGCTTCATAGTATAGTTCGGCCGTTCAGAGAATGCGTTCCTGACACATCGCGATTGAACTGACGACGTAACTTTGTAATGGCGTTGCAGTTACGATCAAAAATATTTTTGCTGGTTGTTTACCGTTTTAACAATTGATGAGCATTAAAACAACATTATTATATAAATAATCAATGAATTTTATAATGTTGTGCCAAACTGAGTGTCAAATAACTTGGTAAACAATATTTTTCAAAATCTATACTGCGCTATTACAAGGTTATGTCAAAGCTTTATATTTGTAGTGCTGTGCTAACAATAACAGGCTATAACAGTATCGTAATCTGTTCTTAAACAGGTATACTTTATGAAATAATACGTTTTTTTTTCTTTTTAAGAATTTGAAAATAATGGACTATAAGATAACTTTTATTAAATTAAAAAATAAAACTATGACCAAACCGAATGCGCGAAAAAAAGTTGGTTACATGCAAAAGGCATTGACGCAAATATGCAGATGCTAAAAGCAGAGCTAATTAAATTAGTTAAAGAAAATAAAGTGGCAAATGTGCGATACGAAATCGATGAACTGGCTCTGGAGTACGGTCATCGCGTTCTAAGAATTCCATCGTATCATTGCCAATATAACGCGATGGAGCTAATCTGGGCTCAAATAAAAGGTTACGCCGCCCGCTACTATACTTCCCCGCCATTCAGCACGAAAAAGATGATGACCCTATTAAAAGAAGCCTGCGGGGAAGTCACTAGAGATGACTGGGCAAAAACTAAAGAAAGACTAAAAACCTGATTATGGAACATTTTGACCGAGATATCAGGATTGATTCTGTTATTGATAATAAAATAATTATACATGTAGGCGAAGATGATGATGAAGACACTACCTCCTTAAGCGAATCGGATTCTGGTTAATATTCTGTACGCACATTCAATTAAATGTACTTTTTTGCATAGAAATACAGATTGTAACTTTGTAACAAAAAATAAATAAAACGGTATTATTATATTTATATTACCTTTTTGTGGTTTCCACTTAAATTACTAAAATATAAATTTTAAATGATTCCGCCAATTTAAACGAAAATAATCTTAAAAATAACGCGGCGTTTCATTTTGGAGGAACGGTAACGAACTCAGTGTTATGTTGTGCCCATCACTAGTCGTGACTAACTGATAGGTGTCAGGAACGCATTCTCTGAACGGCCGAACTATAGCATGTGTGTCGGAATGTTGCTCAAAATTAGCATTTTCATTTTGAGCACGGTCGTGAATCGGCAGGCTTGCGATTTTTGAGCATTCTACCAGCAGCGCGGGTGGAAGGGGGCGTGATTTAAACGCGTCTAAACAGCGGGCCTATTACGAGTCTTTCATGACATGACATGATAAACAAGATTTCTATCTTAGAGTAATAATTATACTTACTTTATTCTTTCTCTAGGATTTGTATGATACACTGATGATATAATGAATAAACGAATACATATACATCCATACATTGCATGTAAGAGGCATTTCCTTTTGCAACTTTATCATCTATGACTTAAAAACGTCAATTGAAAAAGGTGAGATCGCACCCACCTCTATGGTATGTTTGGTCCTTGATTTCATTTGTGTTTTTCCGTTACGAATGTTTTCAAAAATAAATACTATATTATTATATACTGGGATTATTGTGTTTAGTCAACATGGCAAGAATTTAGCTAAGAGATTTCACCGAGTAGTAATACGGAATAAAGATCGCATGGTATGTTTTACGTCAAAGTATTTCATGATATCATCGCATATTTTTCCGTTTCGAGTGCTTTCATAAATCAATCTGTACTATTATATATTGGGATTATTGTATTCAGTCTAATGGCAAGAGCTTAGCTAAGAGGTTTCGCCGAGAAGTAATACCGAATAATGATGGCAGAATATGTTTTACGTCAAAACTATTTCATGATATCATCGCATAGTTTTGAGATCCATAATATGCCCACAGGTTTGCTTATTGAACATGCTAGTATCGATTAATCTTTCATACTTAAATATATGTATAAGCACACTCAAAACTAGCATGCCTATTGCTAGCAAATGTAAACTGCTCCTAGGCATGCTCGCATTGAGCATACTAAATAGCAAGCTTTTAAGCATGCTATTTTAGAGCATGTGTGACAGTAGCATAACTCCAGAAATTCACTTATTATAGGTATTTTTTCCGACTTCGGTGAAGCAAAAAGGAGGGTTATGATTTTGAACCGTATGTTTGCATGTGGGTGTGGATGTTCATCATCCCTCATAACTCCATCGTATAAAAGTAGCATCATAGGACCTAGTAATTAAATTAGTACAATATGTACCTATACAAAAGTAAAAATGAAAAAGGGAAATATAAAAAATATATATGTCGATTATACCAAATAATATTCCTCCTATAAAAATAGTAATATATCAATATTTAAATTTACATTATGAAAAAGGTCGTTGAATGAGATTACTTTATGGCCATTTTCCTAATGGCTTTTCTTCAAAATTTTACTACGGTTATGTGTTTTTCGGAAATAAATGTGCAACAAGTTTTTTTTGTAAACCTTATAAAATGTAAATGTAATTGCTAACCTATGAGTTTTCATTCTTGAGAGTTTTGATATTCAACTTTAACTTTCCTTTAAACGAACTCATTAAAATAATCGCAAAAAACTGGAATTGACAGAGACAAATAAGCAAAATCCCTGAACAACTAGTGAAAGCGTAGTTGTTCAGGGATACCTACAACTACTGCTGTACTCGACGTATAGTAGGACTCTTGAGCGTGTAGTTTGGGCTGCAGTCCTGCAATCCGCGGGTAAGCTCGTCGTTAAAGATGACTTATCCGAGCGAAGTTTGCGTTGGGATTGTGAGCCCTTTTCTCTGCACGGCTATTATTTTGAAACATTTATAGAATTGTCCATTGGGTTGGTTATTTTTACTTACAGACGATATACGCTTAAAGTGCACTATTAGGGAAGCTCCATTCTCGCGCGTCACGTTTCACCTTTGTAGCTCTATGGACTTTGTAAACACTGATTTACTTAGAAATACTGATGAATCCCTCACTGCCCAAAATGCCCCAAACTAAAAGGACATGTGATAGTGCGGTAACTACAGTGCCAATCCTGGACCACATTCTATGCGGAGCACGGCTAAATGTTTAGAAGTGGAACTAAGCAAGAAGCTGTTAATACGCTTCCCCCTGCCACCAGAAAATAGGTACCATGTAAAATACAGTTCAGTAAAACAAAATTCCGATAGAAACCATTTTTATAAACCAATATTTTTTATACAGGGTTGTTTTTTAGTCACCGTCCAAATTTTTTTACAAAATAATTATCTTTTAAAGACACGATTTTTGCATAAAAAGGTATATATTTTTAACAAGGAAATGAATATATTCATTTACATAGTAAGCAAAGCATGGTCGGTCTAAATTATGGAAGAATACCATTAAAAGAAAGACGACTACGCGCTACTAGATAACATCTTGTAGTACTACGTCGTAGTATTAACAATGAAATGCCGCGTCGTAGTAGCTACATTCATCGACAGCGACTATTTGTAAAAAAGTTTGGTGAGCCATATCTTTATTTCTTTTTCTACTGAGCGTTACTAAAATAAATATGCGGGTACGTTTATATGTATCAAATAAAATAACATTTTGGCTGGTGACTAAAAAAGAACAATAAGACAACGACCACTTTGACGATGGGGTAAACCTGTCTGCCTCAGACACCAGTGGATCGATTCCCGCCCGGAACAAGAAAAAAAAATGTTCCGCGTCTAGGTGTTTATCTATTTATATTCTAGGTTCCCCCCTAGTTCGCTACATGGTATCCCATAACACAAGCTATGCTTACTTTGGGCACAGAATAAGTAATAGTACCGGGGGTACAGAAGAATTACTCAGCAAGAAGATCTAAATAAATTCGAGTCTTGCTACGACGCGATACGGTGGAATTCAGCTCGCACGGCATTACGTACCTGCAAATTTATATACCTAGAAGTTTTGTCTCTTTCTATCGCATGCCTCTTATCTTTTCTTACGCTGTTAGGGTTGCTGCCTAGTGAAGAATAATTAATCTCCTTATTTGTAATTATGTAAGTATCTACCGATGTAGTTATTACTGTTATTCTACCTTTGTAAAAAATATTATTTCAACTTACCTAAAGTACAAAATGAAAAAAAGTTACGACGAATAATTAGTAATACTACCTATGTTTTGTTTACTAAATTGAACATAATCAAATCTAAACATAATCTAATTGAATATTAGTTTCTTTTTATGTCCATTTTTAAATACTATTTGCGACCTCGATCATAGAATTACTGTGAGTGCTATTAGGTAGGTAGGTATCTACAACGTCCCGACGGGCGCGCGCGTGATACACGACCCATTCGAAATCCGCCGGCGGAGCGCTTCGCTGTAGGTAAATAACGGATGAACCGCGCGGAGTGAGCCAGGCCTGCTTTGGGGCCATGTAGTTGGTAGTTGGTGTGATTGTCCGAGGATTTTATTTATTTACCTATCTAAAATTTTAACTCATCAAATATCGAACGTTATAGTGAGCTGGGCCCATGAGGCACGAGGCTCGACGACCCCGCGACCGATAATAAGCAATTATGATATTAGCTGCTATCACGCGTGTGATTTATGGCGTGACGCGAATATTGTGACGCCCGCAGCGCGCAGGTAACCGCCTCGTCACGCCGCGATCCATTATTCAATGCTTTGTTACTACAACAGTTTGTACCTTTTGACATCTTTGGAGTCTGTAAGGGGTAAACGAACGGTAATATATTGGTTCCATTTTTAAAAAACTTGCTAAGGTCATGACCTTATCTAATATTATGAAAATTTATAAAAGCATTTGTTAGTAATAGGAGTCGAATGGAGCCAAATGTAACTAATTAGATAATAAGTGTGAAACTATGAAACCTTCTGAGCTCACATTCAAAGCAATTTCGTTGTTCATATTTTGAAAAGGTTTGACATGTTAATGGTTCTGTGGTCGCAAAGTTTCTGCTAAGGGCGTGTTAGGGCTAAAGTATTTAATCTTAATTTTGAAGGAAGGTTATTATAGGCTATATTTTATCCTGAAATTCATACGCGGTTAGAAGTAATGCGGGTAAAAACGCGTGAAACGGCTAGTTATTGAATAAAACCGATTAAGCAGCCAGATGGCAAATCAGCTAATTTATTTCTCATGCAAATGACGTTGGGATATTAATGCCATGTTCAAAATGCTCTTCACGCAACACGTTTTTAAAAGTCAAAAACCAATCGGAATGTGATAACATAATTGTGAAATTTTCAAGTTTCGTTCTCGCGTTCAAAAAATTATGTGAATTGGCCTTCAGGATAGCATGATATTAGTTCATGATACAGCCGAAACAAAATATGTAATGCAAAATACGTTTTTGGCTTATGGTATGTACTACATCAATTTATCGATAAAGTACCTAATAAGACTACAAAGTAGTAATTCAAAAGATAAGACAGAATGAAGACATTGCTGAAATTATAGTATAAGTAAATCTCTTTTCTCTTTTCTTTTCTAAAGTAACTAATTGAATATAATGAAATAAGTTGCATCGTTTATAAAACTATACATCGAAAAGTCGATATATCGCGAAAGAGCCGTAAGGAGCTCAACTGCAATTTTTACTAAAACAATAAACTGGAGATTAATTGGTTTGTTCGATTACACTGACATCTGACACTATCAGTACAAAGCTTTTAGATTTTCAGCAAGGCTTGACATTTTATCTTTTTAAAGGTTTTACCAAAGTAATTGATCGAGCTAAACTGTTCATCATTTGCTTAACAGTCAGATAGAACCCGCACCTCTTTAGCATCTATACTTAAAGTATAGATGCTAATCGAGTTCACGCCGCTGCGCGGATGCAGCGCAGCGGCGTGAACTCGATCGTACCGTTTGAATATCAGCATAAATTGTATATATTTATAAATTGTACATAATTTGTACCTATGTATTATTTCCATCTTTGGACGAAGTGTTAGCTAAATCCGTTAAAGCATTTCATCGTGAAAGATTAACAACAATACAACCATCAAACCTATTGGGAGGGCTCACAATGATTCGCATTTATAACATATGTAAAAGAAACATATACCTATTCAGAAATGAACAATAACTCTTTTTAATATGTGTAAGAAAAAAGGTAATACATTGTTCGGCTTTTCAGATGTTTATTTCTTGTTTAAGTTTACAGAAACCTACATTTTATTTACAGTTTGTGCACAGGATATATTCTTTTTACTTATAACTTGATAGTGTTTAGGTATTTCTTTAAACCTTTCTTCAAGTGCCGCCTTTCGACTGAGGTTGTACTCGTAGATTGCATTAATAGCAAGTTTCTTCAGAACAAGGGAATACCGTCGACGCAATATCAACGCTTAAATATAGCTTTTTCCGGATAATGGTGAGAAACGAGGAGTAAGGAAATAGTTCCGGAGACATGACGGTAACAAAGAGCGATTCAATTCCGAGCGTGCCTCGGAACAAGCGAAGTCAATGATTTGAACGAAATAGTAAAAGAAAAGAGCACTTATTGTATTTGAAATTAAAATTGGAAACTATAATAATAGCGGCAGCTTATTTCAATTGAAGATGCGTGTTATTATACAGACGTAGTTTTTGTATGATACGACTTCTTTGACTTTTTTGTTTCATATTTTACATGTATATTTTTTGTCATACAACTTACTTCAGGCTTTTCAAATGCCATTTATAAGTAGCAAGTTATTATTACATCAATAACTTATACACCCCAATGGATCATCCTTTATAAGAAGTTCAAACATGGCAAACATGACAGGGCGTGGGAATCTTTAATAAAACTTACAAGCGAAAGTTCGTAAAAAATATTTTCCTTTCAGGTTAAAATAACAGACATCCTCGCAATGAGATGAAATAGTTCCTTTTCGAGGACGCCTACAAAAAACCCTTAACCACTTTACTTAGTTTCTTAATCCCTGAGCTACTTTGGAAACTATTTACGGCGAGAAGGTTGGCGAAGACGGCGCGGCGCGTGACCGCGACCCTTGCTCCGATAAATTCTGCTAATGTTAAAAAAACGCTCTCTCCGGAGTAAGGTCACAAGCTCTGCTCGCAATAAATAGCATTGACTTACTCGGTTTGCTCTCCTGAGGTTTAAAGGTGACGGTATTGCAATATTTATGAGAAAATGTTTCATCGTGATCTGTGATAACTTTTAGAAGCTTTAAATAGGCTACCTCTGTGGCGATGACATAGCGCCGTCTGCTTCAGTCTTGCTGATTCAGGCCCCCACGTTCGATCTCTGCACAATACAATCAATTGTGTATATTTATATGTTTGCTGCGTACGAGTATTTACAAAAAGTAAATTTTGTAATCGAAATACAAATCTTCCCTCGGTATACGACCGAATCTCTAAATTTGATTTAAGTACGACTCCGGAATCGTTTGCATAAATGAATCCATTCTAGTATTGAATACAGCTCAGGAAGCCAGGACGGATCGCTGTTCAAACAAGTGGATAAGAATGGAGGCCTGAGCCAATATTAGTACAAGTGTAATAATGGTTCACTCCTATTGTTTTAATCGAAATCCCACAAAGCTTTGTTTCGGATGTCCTGTGAGCTTCCGATCAGCGCCGGCATTGTTTCGGCACCTCGCACATACATCATGTGCTGGTGTCAGTTGAAGTGGGGTGTGAGTGGGCCGCTCGTCCCGACCTAATCGCCCCATTGAGTGACGAAGTCGAGTGTCGGCCGGGTGATGACGGAATCGGGATTTGCGACATATAATTCCTAAGCATTAGCTGTGTATATGTCACTGTACAGCTTCGTTAACGTTAAGTTATAAAAAACTTTAATTGGAGATGGTGAAGTCTATTAGTAAAGGTAGTGGAACCTTACAATATACAGGGTTATGTTCTACATGTTAAAGTTTTGTCTGATTGCGATGAACTCGACATTTACAATATAGATTTTCTTGTAGTTTTCACCAGTTCCCGGTTTGATTTATGGGTTAAAAGTATAATTAATTAAAATGTTATGTAAATACTATAAAACAATGTAAAAAAGACCAAATAGCTCATTACAAAATCTTATCACATGTGTAAAATAAAGATAACGTCCATATACTTATTCAGTTGCCAGTGACCTCTAAAAGTTTTCTAATTCTTTTGAAAACTTAAGAAAAACGTAAAGGCCCATACAGTGAAATAAGAAATTTACTTGAAGAGTATCCCAGGTTCCTACCGTACCCTACTTACTCAGAGTCCGCCAGGCTTGCCAACACGTTTCAAATACAGTTTCTAGTGATATAATTAAGAACTAGCTTGTTCCTAAACTTGAGCTCCATCTGCAGCCTTGTCGTCACTCACCATCGCGTGCGATTGAGTTCAAACGCAGTATTAGTAACTTATAAAAAACAAAACATTTCGAAAACACCCTTATCTCTATTAGTCCCTCGATAGCTCCACCAACCACCGAATATGCCGCCGCAGCTCCGGAACTCCGGAAGGGCCCGGGTTCGACTCTGAGTGTGTTTACCGTCGCCATTCACTTTTATTGATCTGTATTCCGGAACACGAGGAACTCTTATTGCTTATTATTGGTGCTTTTTCAAGGCTTTTATCAACTGTTTTATATTCATGTCTGGTTTTTCAGTGCTACAATTCGATTATTTGTGACGGTATTATACGCAGTAATAAAATTGGATGGGAGCAGAAACCACGATACTTCAAAGTTGTCCGACTGGCACTCGAACTATTATATGGCACAAAAGTTGAGGCACTTGACTGCGGCGTCAGCGATTAAGTAATCTGTGCGATTCTCGTCAGTTTACTACTGAAGCTATAAGGGAAACCAACTTTGTACAGTTCGCTCAGATACTGATTATGTAAAGTTTGTTTTGCCGATTGTTGGAGGTGCAGAATTGGAGATCCCTTTAACTCGGTGTTTTCTATTTTTTTAAATCCCTAGCCTGTTGCATGATTTATCTGTTACATATCATGGCAGTTTTTATTAGAAAATGTTTGTTTAGAAAACTTTAAGTAGTTGGTATGTTGACTATTTATATTTATATGATAAAACTGATAAACTTTCAGCTTGTTCAAACCCGTCAAACTCGAAACCTTCAAGTTAGATTTTGTTATATCGGGTAGTGCGGAACAGGGAGACAAGTGAAACGAGCAAAGGCTGTCAACGCACTGACGTTTATTTCAATGTTATAAATATATCACGTGGTCGCCGCCACGGCTACCAACATAACATTCCTCCCCTTATAATATAAACTACTTAGGTAAACTACGAACTTTAGAAATACTTTTTGTAATCGACCTTGGGGCGATTTCTCCTTGGCACTATTGGTTGTAGGTCCTTTTCTGCGTTCTCCTCGACGTCAGGTCCTATCGCCTCTTGAAAATCATCGTCCTCGTCTTCAGACAGCTGTGGACGGCGAACTCCTCTCTTCACAGTTACGTAAGACGGCGAGTAAGGCTCTTCGTTACTTTGAGAAGAAAACGTAGGTGAAGGGTCGTCCTCTACTGAGTCATCTCTCTCCCCCGAATATGTACCTCGCGGGGGCGGCGGCGGTGTCGGCGTCGGCGTCGCGGGGCTTGTTAGTTCTCGCTGTGTCGCGCTGGGCGGGTCTAGGCCAGAGAAAACATCGTCCCAAGGATCGCTAATTCTAATTTCTGCACTAGCATTTCCTTTATACAAAACAATGTGATCTATGTGTTTTCTAACACTTATGTTTAACAAACTATCTTTCACTAGATACAGTCTTTTTCCAATGTTTCGTAAAATTACACCTTTGCACCATTTAAACCTATCTTTATTACAATATTTTTTGTATAGTACATGTTGTCCAGGTAAAAAATTTTTTTTATCATTTCCACCTCTGCTTTCAATCTGTGAAAACTGTTTAGATTTCACCGTTTTAGTGAGCGAGGTAGATGAGGGGGGCGATGAAATAGGATTTAATAAATCTAAGCGCGATCTCAGTTTACGGCCGAACACAACCTGCGCTGGGCATAAACCGGTAGTTGAGTGAACGGAGTTGCGATAGTCAAAAATAAATTTGAGTAAATTTAATTTACGTTCTCTTACATTATTGCTACTCAGTAAGCTGGACTTAATACCCTTTTTAATTATTTTCACATAGCTTTCCGCTTGTCCGTTACTTGCTGGGTGGTAAGCCGGTGACGTAATATGAGAAATACCATTTAACGAACAAAACTCGGAAAACTCACGCGAAACGAACGATGTACCGTTATCCGTAACTATAGTTTCTGGTAACCCGAATCTTGACATGTACTCATATAACGTGTCAATTACCACTGCTGAACTATAGGTACCACCCATCTGATATGCTTCGACCCATTTCGAATACGCATCCACGATCACCAAGTACATATGTCCATAGATGGGGCCGAGAAAATCGAGATGTACGCGTCGGAAGGGGTGAGGGGGATACTCCCATGGCGAAATAGACGCCCGAGGCGGTGACACACGCAGCTGCAGGCACACTTCACACGAGCCAATCATGCGCTCGAGGGCCTCGTCTATACCTGGAAACCAGAATCTAGCGCGAGCCTCTGCTTTTGTTTTTACTATGCCCATGTGAGAGGCATGCAACTCCGATAGCACCCTATGTCGAAGCGCTTCCGGAATAACTATTTTATGACCACGCATTAAACAACCATTCTCGCAAGCGAGCTGAAACCTACACAGACTATAAGGCTTTATTTCTGAGTCTAAGACTTTCCTTGGCCATCCGTTAATGACATATTTGATTACCTTAGAAAGAGTACAGTCGTCACTAGTTGCTTTCTGTAGCTTTTCTAAGGAAATAGGTAACGCGCCTTTTATCACAAAACAAACGTACGCTGTGTTATCATCGCACAGATCGAGGGCCGCCGAACCGCCGCGCCCGCGCCCCGCACCGCCTGCCTCGCCCTCTGCGCTGGCGCCGGGCAGGCTGGCGCGTGATAAGAAATCTGCACTATTTGCCGAACTTTTCACATATTCAATTGAATAATTATACCCGCCTAGAAATAATGCATACCTCTGTAGTCGATTGGCTGATACCTCTGGTATTCCCTTATGCGGTCCAAATATTGATATTAATGGCTTATGATCAGTACGTAATATGAAGGGCGATGACCTACCATATAGGTACTGATGGAATCTACGCACGCCAAAAATTATAGCAGTCGCCTCCTTTTGTATTTGAGCATATTTTTTTTCTGCGCTGTTTAACGTTCTCGATGCAAATGAAACTGGTTTTTCTATGCCGTCGCTATCTATTTGTGACAATATGGCTCCCAACCCGGTAGGCGATGCGTCGACCGTGAGAATGACCTTCGCTAAGGGATTAAAATGCGCTAAAACCTGATCAGACGCCAAGAGGTTCTTTATTTTTTTAAATGCCTCCTCTTCAGTACTAGACCATTGCCACTTAGTACTTTTCTTTAATAAATTATACAAAGGATATAGAATAGACGAAGCATTTTCAACGAAACACCTATAGTAGTTAACTAACCCTAAAAATGATTGTAACTGGCTTGAATTTGTAGGCGTAGGCGCTTCTAAAACCGCTTTAACCTTTTCAGGTGATTTTTTTAGCCCATTCCTATCAATCACGTAGCCTAGGTAGTTAACTTCATCTTTGAAAAATTCGCATTTATCTTTTTGTAACGTCAAACCAGCGTCTTGTAATCGTTGTAGCACCTGGTGAAGCCTATCTAGGTGCTCGGCATCGTCACGACCTGTAATTAGCACATCATCTAACAGACACAGCACGCCGGTCATGCCAGCAAGTATATTTTCGATTGCTCGCTGAAAAATAGCAGGCGCGCTTGTTAGACCGAACACAAGCCGTGTGTATACAAATAAGCCGCGATGCGTATTAATACAAGTAAGCTTTTGAGACTCCGAATTTAATAAAAATTGATTGTAAGCCATAGAAAGGTCGAGTTTAGTAAAATATTGACCGCCATAAAGCCTAGAGAAAAGTTCGTTGACTGTTGGTAGTGGATATTGTTCTACGACTAACTGTTTATTTAAGCCGACAGAGTAATCCGCACAAATCCGCACAGAGCCGTCACGTTTTAAAACAGGTACAATTGGGGATGCGTATTCGGAATGGTCTACAGGCCGCAATACTCCAAGGTCAACTAATCGTTGAAGTTCGCTTTCTACTTTACTTTTCAAGGCAAAAGCAACGGGTCGCGCTTTGAAAAAAAATGGTTTAGCGTTTTCCTTTAACGAAAGTTTCACTTCGTATTTGTTAAAACTTCCCAATTTACCAGAAAAAGTAAAGGGGTATCGCAACGCAAGTGATGATAATTCCTGATGCGTTTGTCTACAGTAATTTACTGGTGTTAATTGTAGTTGAAAACTCGCAATAAAATCCCTCCCTAGTAACGGGGGGCCGCCATTGCGGACCACGTATATGTGCAGGTTGTTCGTGCGACCCCGCCACTGCAGCGCCATCTGCGCACGACCTACACAACCTAGTACTTCACCAGTATAGCTCATTAACTTCCTTTTTGTAAGTGATAACGGTATATCTCTAAAATACAAGTTGTATGTGCTTTCCGATATAACTGTCACAGCCGAGCCACTGTCAATTTCAAAATTTAAATTAACGCCGTTAACGTTCACACACTCAACTAACGGTTCGCCCATAACTGAACGGATATTAAACAACTTACCGTCATCACCCGCCTCATCTACATCGCCCACATTTACATAATTAACTTTTTTGCACATTCTACGTAAATGCCCTTTTACGTTACACTTTTTGCACTTGTAATCGGCGAATCGACAGTCAGATGCGGAATGATTCGCATAGCCACAAACCGAACACTTGGATTTATGTTTAACACTAACACTTTTGTTTCCTTTTTCGATTTTATATAAATCAGCTGTTACGGCGGTATCGGCGGTGGAGTGTGCGGCGGCGGCGCTGGCGGAGGCCGCGCGCGCGCACCGCACATTTTCTGCTAACTCGATCGCTTTTGCTAGCGATAATCCCTTCAGATCCTGCACGTATAATTTTTCTTTTTCCACTCCCGGCAGCATTCCCATGATAAACCGGTCCCTTAATACTTCTTCCACGTTTGTGAAGTGGCACTGTGCAGTTAAACCACGTAACCTAGCGGCCCACTGCGACGGTGACTCGGCTAACTGTTGAGTAGCGGCATAAAACTTATGGCGCTCGCTGAACCCAACCTGCTTCGGGGTAAAATGGCTGTCCAATGTCGCCAAGATATCCTCAAAAGGAACTTCTTCCAGTTCTTTTGGCAACACAAGGTCTGAGGCAAGTTTGTATGTGCCATCGGTGAGTGCGCTAAGTAGAATAGCCCGTCTTTTAACTCCTGTCGCATCTTTAGTCGCATCTATGTCATTTGCGACAAACCACTGCGATATTCTGTTCCTGAATATCTTCCACGATTGAGTTTCGTAGTCAAAGTTAGGTACTGCACTGAAGTACGCCATTTTAACTTTTGCACACGCGGTTAGAAAGTCGCCACTGTTATATCGGGTAGTGCGGAACAGGGAGACAAGTGAAACGAGCAAAGGCTGTCAACGCACTGACGTTTATTTCAATGTTATAAATATATCACGTGGTCGCCGCCACGGCTACCAACATAACAGATTTCAAAAAAAATTTGTAAGCCTATATTTTAGAAATTATACCCACGGGATCATAGCGCTGCGTAGTAAAACAATGTGAAATGTTCAGTCCCACCTATAAAACACCTATAAACATAATATTGTCTTAAGTTTTCACGAGCACGTGGTCACAAGGGACCACAAAGATACCGAAAGTTCGAGTTAAAATGTAAAATTAATTTAGTTTTATTTAAGAAGCATAAATTAATACTATAAATCATTATTATCCACAGTCTGTAGACGTCCACTGCTGGACATAGGCCTCCCCCAAGGTCTTCCACGTCGCTCGGTCCCGCGCCGACCTCATCCAGCGTTTACCGGCGACTTTGACCAGGTCGTTGGTCCAAAGTCAAAGTCAAAGTCAAAAGAATCTTTATTTCGTAAGTATTTAAATACATTTGAAATATGTCACAATTTACAATTTCACACATTTTACAGGTCCATCGTGCGGGGGGCCTGCCTACGCTACGTCTCCCAGTACGTAGCCGCCACTCAAGAACTTTTCTGCCCCACCGGCCATCTGTACTATAAATACTTATACTAAATCAGTTTCATCATATTACGTTATACATCTGTTAAAGGTAGGTCTGGCATATTTTGCACCCTCGGATATGTAACAACAAAACCTTGAAGATTGCCCCTACATTTTTTTTACTGAAACTGAAAAGTAAGTGTTACGACAACACAGACTTATGAGTCAATTAAATAATAAAGTAAAGTGATTTTCTATGAAAAAAGGATGAAAACGTCTCGTCTGAAATATTACAAGCACTCGAGCCTAACAGAATAACCGAAAAAACACTCCTCGAAAACCGCCCCAACAATTTGTTACCGCGCCCATCGCAGGGACATTATTCATTTTCATGAGAGTAAATGTGATTTCTGGACTTATTCGTAGGAAAAGGAATCCTCTCGGAAGGCATTAGCGATGTGTCGGTCCATGCCGGGCGCGCGGCGGGCAGCTCATTTATATCTCGGTGGCCGCGCCGCCGCGCCGCCGCGCGGCCGGGCCGGGCGGGCGGACGGAGCTGCCTGCTCGGACTCATATGAGATTCCATTTATTTCTCCGGAAGAAAACGAGGACCATTTTGTGCGTGAAATTAATGTCTTACGCGTTATTGTGAACATTCGTAATATTGTAATAGAATATTTTTTCGTTTGAGACATGGGATTGGAGTAGGGCTGGATTTAGCTCTAAAACAGCCAAAAAATATCCTAGAAAATACTGGTATATTCCAAAGCTATTCCTCTCATAAATGTGAACAACTTTTCTTATGAGATGAAATTAAAATACCATATTGTATTATATCTAGACCGACGACCGATGTAATGTAGTGGACATGAAATATATTTCACAAGTTCAGAAATTAAAGAATAAAATGAAACTTTTCTACCGTACGAGACACACAGTCTTACTACACGAACAGTGACACTACACAAACTACACACTGACAAAAACATTGTCATCTCCCGCATCACACACCCATACAACAAACACTTCAGTCACATAGATCTGTTTGCTTGCAGTAAATCTAAATTTAAACATGACCTTGTCAATACCTTTCTAGAATAGTCGCAAATCGAAATTGTAAGTGTTTTAATTTTAGGTGTACATAGTTTATACGTTAACACATACCTATATATTATTGTACCTATATATTATTGTTTTAAATATAAATCAATATCTATTTAAACAATATAAACCATGAAAGTATCTATATGCTTTATATATTTTATATTGATATCTTTATACATTCAGAGCTTTGAATTTCTTAATTTAGAATATGGTTTCTCTTTTTTTTCTAACAGAACTATTTAATTTTCTTTTCTGTACACTTTTTGGAATTCCTTTGATGTTTTTTGTTTGTTTTTGTATTTATTGCACTACTTTTGATTGAGTACTATCTGTAAAGTTTAGGGAAACCTGTTATTGGCATTATTATATTGTTTAAACGTTTTGTAAAATATTGTTATAATATATGCTGTTGGTTTTCTTAATAAATAAATGAAGGCAAAATCGTACAAAATACTTTATCTGCAGCTTGTTGAAGATAACAAGAAACATTTTCATAATAACTTTATTCTAACAGATAAATCCTGAAAACTTAGTGTTCTCAAGAATCAGATTCAGAATTCTGAGAGCGCCTTTGTGAATGGGAATGAAGGCGCCGCTGCCGCGCGATAAGCAGGCAGTTAGTTGCTTTATAACGAGCGCTGTAGGCGGCTTTGTGTCTCGCGTGCTAACAGTTTCATGAGCTTAGAAGTTAACTAAGGGCGTTCAATAGTAGGTAGTATCATTTTCAGTCTTTAAGATTCATTATTTACCTACAAAAAATGATAAAACTGTAAAGAGAAATATTGCAAGTGACGATCTCAAAAACTTTACAACCAATGCTCAACCGAAATAACACAGAAATATGATTTGAGGATTCATTTAGATTTGATCTTATGATATGACTTGGTACTACAGATGAAAGGACTTGAGGTTTTTAAGCTCTTTAACAGGAACTCGACTCAATTCATACGGTTAACAACTCAATGAGTCTTTAAACCCTGAACCTTAACCCTTATTTGAGTCCAAGACTGGGGCCTCTAAGTCTACTTTATGACTTGAGTCATTTTGAAATGACTCAAAATTTTAAACGACTCGAGTCTTAACGAAAAGGTTCGAACCTTTTTAAAACGACTCGGTTCGCGGGAGTCTTAAGTCGTGAGGCGCGCTCATACATTTTATTACTAGAATAAATGTGAATATGGGATATCGTATTCCTACCCTAATTATTACGGATAAAAGAGGTATTATACGCAGATTTAGTTTCTTTTTTATTTATAGATTTGAAATAAGTTATTTAGATTTGGAATAAGTTAATACAAGTTTGATTCAATTAAGTAATAATAAAACAACAAAAAATATTAAAGTTATTTTTGTCATTTTTAGTTATTTATTGATTCATTGCAATTATACTATGTTTTATATTTATAGAAAGGAAAAATATATAGTGATGCAAAATTAGAAAACTTAATTAAAATACAATGATCAAGCACTGAAGTTTATTATTTTATAATCCCACGTTAAACAGCTCATCTTTTGTTAAACGACTCGAGTCCTTTTCTAAAAGGTTCGCGACTAAGTCGTTATAACTGTTATTAAAAGACTCGAGTCGTTTTATTTCAGAGTTCAACTCTAAATTGAATGAAGTCTCCTACATTAGTGAAAAGCCTCAAGTCGTATTTTTGAGTCGAGTCGTAAAAATTGAGGCGAGTTTCGATTGAAAAGGTTTAAAAACCTCGAGTCCTTTCATCACAGCTTGGTACCAACGTCAGGCACCTAATAAGTTTATAGTGAAGAAGTTACATGAATGTATATGTAATCCAATTACTAAATAAATTGGTTTATTTCGTTCGTCAGTGATGTAGTCTCTCGCAGCAGTGAGCGCTGCTGATCAGTGACGGAGCAATTCAATTGCTAGCTTCGTTACGGTTGATTGATTGTTGATGTTTGCCGAGCGACTACTGGATTTTAATTTTGCTGGGATTTACTAAACTATTATAAATGTGATATCTACTTAGTTTATTTTATTTTATTTATTTATTTACACTTCAGTTTTTACAGGTAAAGTAAAAGAAAAAAGAACACTTACACTAAACATAAAAACTTGGCGGTCTTATCGCTTATAGCGATTTCTACCAGACAACCATGTGCGAATAGATTTATTTTAAGGTGTCACCACTTTCGCAGGTAAAGCTGCGGGAAACAAATTGAACCGGTGTCTGTGAAACTACCAAAACGTTGAGTTAATAATGCAAAATCCAAAGAACCATCACAGCTACAATCTTCGACCGCCACACACTGGGGTATGCACTCCGATTAACTGGATCTCTCTGACAACTTATTAGGACCACCAGCAGCCCGTCATTCGCAGAGCTCTTCCAACACACCGACAACTACGCGGCATCTGGATCTGACTCACTGGAACCCCACCAGCACTCATGTCGTAGCTAATCAAAGTAGAACTTCTTGACAATTTAGCGAAGTGAGGTGTGTGTAGGTATATCTTGTTATTGTTTGTAGTAAAGTCAATTACCTGGGCACAGAGATCCGGCAAATCAAACACACCACTTCACATACACAATATAGTTTATTGACAGAAGGGCGAAACAGCAGACAGTCACAAATAGATTCACAACACTTAAACAAGTAGTTTACAAGTACACAACAACACAATAAACACCGTTAAACTTTAGTTTTCAATACAAAGGTTACGAGCGCAAGTACGTATCTGCTTAGCGAGCGAGGCGCGGTAAGAGCTCTGACAAGCTCGACTATGTTCGGGTGATCTCGCGTTGCGCCGGCGCATCCGCGCATGCGCAAGCCTCGCGTTGATGCTCGTTCATGACGTCACACGAATAGGCAGAGTAGGTAACCGTTAGCAGAAACACAATAAACTTACACGAGATTAAATAATATGATTAAATAGAAAGGTTTTTATATTTGCATATATATTAGGGTAAGGACACATTAATTAAATATAATATTATGAACGGTATAAATGAATAAAATAAATTAATAAATATGAAGATATTTGTGATAGATATTGTTTAGGATTAGTTAAGTAAATACTTAGGTATAGGTATTAAAAAGTAGGTATTTCGACTTAGGATACAATAAATACACTTATAAACTTTTTACAGGTAAGTATATAAAAAATAGGTAAATAATAAAATTTATTTAATACAGCCGCCACATCACTCCCCCCCAGAGACCTGGCTAAGGGCGATAAACATCAGGAAATCGGACTACCCGACCGGAACGTGTAGTTTTAGGTACTGTATTTCTAGAAGGTGGAGTGTCCGGTACACCTTGCGTAATTGGCGGTTCAGTGGGACAGGCTACTGAGTTCCTGCCATCTGCCAATAGGTAAGCGGGCTTTAGGCGGTCAATCGTGACAGATATAGTCTTTCCTTTGACAAGGAGTTTAAAGACTTTGCTGTTTCTTTGCAAGACTTTATGTGGTCCTGTGTAGGCGGGTTTAAAGGGAGGTCGCGTAGCATCTTCACGAAGGAAGACAAATTCCGCGGTCTCCAGGTCTTTAAATATAAATATTTTATTTTTGCAGTGCCGAGAAGCTGGCACAGGCTTAAGTTTCTCTGCAAAAGTATGCAGGCGCGCTGTGAAGTCAGTTATATCGGTAGTGCATGGTGTGCTAGGGTCAAAAAATTCGCCAGGAAGTCTCAAGGGTTCGCCATACAAAAGTTCAGCTGATGAAGCTTTGAGATCTTCCTTAAAGGCGCTGCGAATTCCTAACAACACAAATGGTAGCACTTCAGTCCAACTTTCACTCGCATGACAGGTAATGGACGCTTTTAGCTGTCTGTGAAAACGTTCCACAAGTCCGTTACATGCAGGATGGTAGGCGGTGGTCCGTTTATGCTGGAATCCGATGGTTTTTGACAGATATTGGAACAACGTGGACTCAAACTGACGGCCACGGTCAGTCACAATATCTGTCGGGCACCCAAATCTGGATATCCAGCCATTGATGAGAGCTTTTGCTACTGTTTCCGCCGTGATGTCGGCTATTGGCATTACCTCTGGCCACCGCGTAAACCGGTCTATGGCTGTGAGGCAATACCTAAACCCCTGTGAAACGGGAAGTGGGCCAACGAGATCTATGTGGACTACTCTTAAGCGTGCTCGTGGTAAGTCGAAACTGCCTAAAGGTGCAGACACGTGTCGGCTTACTTTTGCACATTGGCATGCTGTACATTTGCGGGCCCAGTCTCGACAATCCTTTCTTACTCCTGGCCAAACAAATCTTTCGGCAACTAATTGTGCAGTTGCTGAGGCTCCAGGATGGTTCAAGGAATGGAGACTATCAAAAACCTGCATCCGAAATGGCTTTGTAACAAAAGGCCTGGGAGTTCTCGTACTAGTGTCACAGTACAACTTTGTGCTACTTCCAGGATAGTCGAGCCTTTCTATGTGAAGAGATGACTCTTCCGTGAGGAATTGGAGTAGTTCCGCATCAGTCTCTTGTGATTTAGCAAGATCGGCAAAGCATATTGGAGTGCCCAGTTCTTCGATCCTTGATAAGGTGTCGGCCACGACGTTGTTTTTACCGGAGATATGCCTTATGTCGGTGGTGAACTGGGCAATGTAGTCCAAATGCCGAAACTGTCTCGGGGAACAATTGCGTTTCCGGTCATGAAAGGCGAAACATATAGGTTTATGATCGGTGTAAACCGTAAAATGTCTCGCTTCGACCATGTGTCTAAAATATTTAATTGCTTCATAGATCGCTAGAAGCTCGCGATCGTATGGTGAATATTTAATTTGCGACGGGCTTAGCTTCCGGGAAAAGAATGCAAGTGGTTGCCAAACGTCGTTACTAAGCTGTTGCAGTACTGCGCCAAGTGCTGTATCGGACGCATCAGTAGGTTGAAATTGGGGTTCCTGGATCAGATAAGATCCAGGAACACCCAATTTCAATCATTCATTTAGTTTATCTTGCTTTTTACAGTTCAGAAAACTTTCCAATCATTCATAAATTAAAATCATCTCACTTTTACATATGAAAATTTAATCATTCAACAATTCAGGGTCTGGCAACTAATAATATAATCTTTTCCTTTTACTGCATTCAAATATAAACAACTAGGGAAATTAATTGCATGCTGCATCCAAGGATCGTCAAAAATCTCCCAATCATTTATTACAACTCCGCATGAAAAACACATTACTTTATCATTTATACCGTTCCCACAGTAAAAGAACCCAGCGTCGGCCATTTCAAACAACAGTGCTATTTTTGAGTCTATGGTTGCCCAATAATGGTTGAATGAATTAACACGATCTCTGTGTATTTGGTATAATTCATAGAGAGGATTATAATTTTTATTTTCAAACATTCTGTTTACACTTTCAAACCCTTTGTATGCTATAAAGAATTGCAATGAAATGGAAAACGTTAACTGACAACTTTTAAACAAGTATCAAATAGGTCATGGTGTTTGGAGTGGGGGGTGAGCACTTCTATTAAATGAAACACGAACAAAATATGCAAAATAGTTTTATTATCATTACACCACTTATTTAAACATAATACATTTTTTAGAGCACATACAGAGTTATGGTAACTACAACTATATAAATCTTGCGAATACTTGTATTGATTATATAAATTTAATAAACTAGAACAGCCTACATCTTCTAAATTAGTTATTTTACAATTATTGTTTTCCAAAATTTGATTTAACCACAAAACTTTCTCAGAGCCTTTAACATACACACATTTATCTCCAACAGTATCCGCAATCAATTTGCGGTGAAATGAAAAGGGTATGTATCCTTCACGCCAGTATGTCTTTCTGTTTCTTTCAATCCAACTAACCTGCTTTCGTTCAGATTTTGTTAGATGATAAAAAATAAATGGTGGTTTAAATAAATACGATTGAATTTTATTATCATACAAAATGGCAAATTCTTTGATAATGAACTCATTTGATTCTGTACGAAAGCCTTGAATATCCACTATAGCAATCATGATAGCCTGCGTACAATGTTACTAAGAGGTTTATATTCCACTAATCGATCGTTTATAATTAAACAATATGCAGACGTCTTCTCAGGAATTGCTGTCGAACACTCAAATTCCAACCGCACATCAACAGGACCTGTTTTAAGAGTGTCGTTTTGTCTAGAACAGTCTAAAATGAAGAGCGGTGCCTTTTCTTTGAAAGTTTTTAGATCGAGCAATGGGTCTACTGGACAGTTATAATACGACTGACGAAACTTTACATACATTTCATATAATATACTGTATTTATTTTCTGAAAACTTTAAGTGCAATGGTTCATATGGATAATATTGCGAATTTAAAAAAAGCGTTACGTTTGATACTTCGCAATGATCGAACAATGAACTATCTTTTATTTTATTATTTACTTTATTAGATTGTAAACAAAAAATTACATATCTAGGTTTTTCCAATTGTGAAGCAGTTTTTACTGACCAAGAATGTTTTGTAGTTTTAGGTAGTATAGGGTACTCATATAAATCCCAATTCCTAAAAGCTATTTGAATAGGTGTATCTCTCTCTAAATGTTTCAAAAGTGCAAGTCGTTTTCTATCGGACACCTTAATGTGTGGTACTCTCCACTGAACTCTTTCTATATCTATTTGAAAATGAGCAACATCATCACTAAGAATAACGCTGTTTAAGTTACAGTTACTTCTATTTAATATAAGTTCATGTTTACAGTTGATAATAATTTTATTGTAGTCTTCAGCAAATCCTAAAATTTTATTCAATGGTATTACAGCACTAAAATGTCCATCATTTTGAAATCCGTTCAAATTCCATCCCCATAAAGCAGCAACTTTATTTTCTGCTTCATTTAACGAAATATATGACTTTATCGTCGATGTTATTCCCGAGTTTTTTATACGATCAATTTCAATGCCACTCATTTCGTACCTGATGTCTTGAAACAAAAACATAACAGGGTTATTAGTGAACGTAACAGGCTTCTTGATCGGATTCCCATCTTTACCGAAAATCTTTGCTTTACCCTCGATGTAAATTGAGCTGGCTGATGGTAGCACGTATATGTCTTGCTGATGTATGGGGATCCTGATTTCATCATTTTCTCTAAAGCTGTTGTTATAGGGATTGTACGAATGGACTTCATAACTTTCGATCGAATCATCGAATACTGGTAATTGAGTGACCTCTAGTATATTCATATTTTAAAACCTAAAGCTCTAAGAAATTCTTTATTTGCTTTAGTTAAATTCTTCACTTTTTTCTTACGTCTATGCACTTTTGTGGTTGTAGGGATAATAATGCGTTTTATTTTAACAGGAGTGCTTTTATAATGAACTATCATTTTGTTTTTCTTAAATGAAAACGCAATTGAATATTTTTATCTCCAAAGTTTATGCAATGCCCAAATTGATCAACTATCTTGATAGATATAGAAGAAATTATACTTCTTTTTACAGGAAAATAAATGATATTTTGTGGTATTTCACGAACTGTAGCAGTATCAGAAACAAATTCATGAATAACATGGGTTGGTAGTCCGTTGTGATAAGAACCATGCACTAAATCACATTCGATTCTAATGACAGACACATTATTACTGATAACAGACTCACTGGATTTTGCATTTAATACCAAAAAATAAAGCAAACCACACTCATAATGATCAGTTAAATGCAGAGGTGGTTGAAAGTATGAAACTAACTCTGCTTTATTTCCAGAGATGGTAACTGTAGTAGACATGCTTAAGGACTGAACTATTTTGAAATATCTTAATTATTTTATTCCCTGACTACACCAATAATTCCTTAAAAAGTTTAGGCATAGGTGACCACAATTGAAAGGGTGATCATGTTGTATATCATCATAGTTATAATGAACTTTAGAACCTAAATATTTTATTAATTCTTTTGGTGGCTTAAGATTTCCGTAACTATCGAAATATTCGATATAATCATTAAATTTTGCATAGGCTACCCAATGAGAACCAGGATTTTTAGAACTATCTAAGTTTATAACTCCGCATTCTTTTTTAAACGGGTATTTAGGTAATTCATCTCTCATAAAGACACCTCTAAAATAAGGAATACTATTTCCATATTTCAGAATATCAAAGTTAGTTAAAGCTCGTTTGGGTAGCCTATACTTTAGTTTTTTTCTTTGGATAAAAAAATTCCAAGTCCTTCTTTATGTGGTTTTAGCTGTAGTCCCCTTCCAATACATAAAGCTTCCATTTTTTCATTATGCCTTTTTGATTCGTCAAACATTTTCTTAGCTGTTTTAAATTCATTTATGGTTTTAGCAATACCAGCTGCTCCTCCCGCTAAAGCTCCCGCTGCTGATAATCCCGCAAAGATAGGAATCAACGGCAAAAACCCACCAGTTTTTGGAATTGGAATCACACGAGGAAGTTCTACTGATGAACTATTAGCTAATTCTCTAGCTGCGGCCATAGCTACTTGTATCGCTATTTTTTTGGTTTTAGGTTTGAGTTTTTTAATGTGTTTTTTGGTTTTGATAATTATGTTCTTTAATTTGTTTTTCAATCCTTTTCCACATTTAAATTTCCGGGAGCATTTTTTAAAACCAGAGCCAGATTTTATTTTTGAAGACATAGCTTTGCTAACTAAACATGCTGCAATTTTTTCTCCTTCACTTGCATCCGATGCAACTACTCGCTTTTTCGCCATTTTGAACAAAATTAAGTCGGCCTTATGGCGATCCTCTAAATTTTTTGACTTGTGATAAGCGATGTCGTGTTCCTTGCAATATTCGTCTAACTTATTAACACCTTGATCTCCGCGAGCAAGCCTTTTGATTAATTTCGTCCCAGGACCACAAAAATTATAACCTGGTATGTGTAATTCAAATGGTAAATGATTTATAAGCCAGTTGAGAAGACCACTCTCTCCAAGACACATAATAAGACTAAAGGGCAATGAACCAAACACGTACCTAATATATTCAGTAGTTATTTACAATTATAATATATTCGATTTATTAATCCAACTGTTTTCAGTAGAAGGCAAACCTAACCACTTCACTAAAACTTTGTCACCTTTGCACTTAACAACTTTTTCGACTAAGTAAACGTTAGGGTGTTTCGTTTGTTGTAGTTCTTGCTCATAGAATGCACCCAAAATCGATTGTCCTTTGATAACATCTTCAATCAAGTAGGTGATTGGAGACGTGTATTGTATTTTTCGAATTTTAAATATTTCTGTAGACCAGTTGGGAGTATATCCTTTATCAAATGTTCCTTTATATTTACTGATACGCACAAAATCTCCCACTTTATATTTGTTTCTTTTATTGTTGCATTTTACTAATTTTAAATATCTTTCTAATATGTGTCTTTTATTTATATTATTCACATTTGCTGGGATTTCATCTATTGTTCTATGGTAAGTGTGATTGTATTTATCAATAATTTTATGGAGAGTGTTACCTATCCAAGTATAGTTACCTTTTATACTAAATTCCTTATACAGCTTTGATTTAATTGTTCTGATAAATCGCTCAACTATTGATGCCTTCTTTGTTGAAAAGGTTGAATAATGGTTAATTTTATAAGAAGTCATTAGTTTTTGAAACTGAATATTATAAAATTCTGTCCCATTATCAGTTTGAAGATTTCTTGGAATCCGTCCTTTATCTAACAGAATTTTAAAATTATTACATACATCATCTTTGGTCTTATTTTTCAAAGGAATTGTCCATGCGTACTTTGAAAATGTATCAATAACAGCAAGAATAAATCTATATTTTTTATTTTTATTGGAAATTGATTGCATATCAATTAAGTCCGCTTGCCATAGATCATCTATATCTTTCATGATGACTTGTCTTCGCGGAAAATTCTTCCTCGCATTTTTATGAATTTCGTTAACCACATCGGTTTTACTCATGTTCGATATTTAGTACACTTATGGTAAGAGCTTCTAAAATAATGAATAAAAAAGTATAATTAGCTTTATTTATTCTTTAATAATGCCAGCTTCTCTTAGTTCTTCTATTATAGATAAAATTTCATTATCGTGGTTGGTATTTCCAGCATCCCTTGAAGCAACTATCAGTTTTAATCTCTCAACCAATTCATTGGGATCATCCCAATATACTAAATCGGTATTATTTTTATACTCCTTTAACTTTGGTAAATTTCCTCCTAAATAAGGGCGAATATTATCATTTGTTGTTTCCAAAAACAAGGGCTTAATTATTTCACGATATTTCATTCCTTTGTCACCTTTTAATTGCCCTTTGGGATTAAAATCTCTCTTGTGTGCATTTGTATAATGTAACATATCTTTGTAGACCAGTTTATCTTTACTTGATATTAATTTTAAGTCAGGTTTTTTTCGAAGTAAAAGTTCTTTCAACCCAGGAGTCAGATTATAGGCTCTATCACCGATTTTGATCATCATTACATCATCATTATTCAAACTATCAATTTTTGTAAATGATGCAACGGAGTCACCCATTAATAGAGATTTATTTTCACATCTTATTCCAAATGGTATATTGAAACCGTCATAAATATCAAGAATGTCAGGACCGTCCAAAGAAATTTCTAAATCATCTGTCACTACCTTTTTAGGAGTTTTTTCTTGCTGAGAACTTAGTAGTTGAGTAGGACAATCTTCATATTCTGTATACGAGCTCGCATTAAATTCATCTGAATCAGTTCTTTTACAATTAGAAAGTGTTGATATTTCATTATTTTTTTCCATTGGTACATTTGAATTAACAAGGGTTCTAAGAGGATCGATGACTGGTTTTAGTATTTTGTTAAGTGACAAATTCATTAGATGATCCGTGTTCTTCATTTGTTTAATTTTATTTTTAATGGAGTCTACAGACTTCACTAACTCATTTTTTATGTTTTTCTCCATATTTATTTGTAGCCCTTGCTTTCCCCAAACAATAAATAGAACTGATCTATATTTTTAGTGTCACTCATTTATATATTCGTGAATTCACTATTAAAATTTAAAAAAACTATCAAGATTCTGTCTATATCTCCCATTGTTTAGGGGTGACTCTTTGTTAATACTCAGAAAATTATAAGGCTCACACCAAACTGTATTGCAAATACTTTTAAATTTATTCCATGACATATCAGAACCAACATGTTCTTGGTAAATATGTTTTAAGTTTATGTTATCTTGATTAAATAAAATAATAAAGTTCGCATTATCACGAACCAATTGCTTTGGAATTTTCGAGTATGTTTGAGATAAATAAAAGCAATCTATTTGCTTGTGTCTGCCCATCGAAAAATAATTACGAATGTGAACTTGATTTTCGCAAGCAACATCATCAAAAATGAATATTGAGTTGGATAAAGCTTCATTCGTGGGTATGACTTCTTTGTTATCACTAAACTCGTAAAACTTAATTTCAGGCACTCTCTTCAAGACTTCTCGCAGGAAATTATATTTTGGTTGAAAATTAGTTTTCGAGTATAGATAAAGATTTTTAAATTTTAGACCATTTTCATGTAATAACAAACTGAGTATAACGTTTGTTTTTCCACAGTTTGATGGACCACATATAATGCAACGTATTGTATTCGGAAATAGAACACTATGTTTTATCAGTTTTTCAATATTACTAAGATTTATATGATTAACTTTAAGTGATATGGGTTGTTTGATCAACTTCATTTTAACTAATAATGCAATTTTAGGTTTAAGCATTATATATAGTCTTAATTTTGCCAATATACTCCCATAGGATCGAAACAGTTGTAGGTATGCAACTTACATCGAGCAAATACATATAGAACCCATGCGTTGTCTTTCGAAGTTTGTGTCTACATATTTTTCATCTAACAGTAGTAGAATGGAGGTTTTAAATGAAAAAAAAAAAAAAATCAAGTAAAATATATATATATATATATTTATTTACTTATATAAAACGATTATACATGGTATTTTAAGTTTAATAGTTACATCAATTGCTTATAATTATTACAACAACGATACAAGCTACAAACGTATGATATACAATAAAATACGTATGTAACAACACTTTCGATTAAATAGGTAGTAGTTAAAACCTAAAAAATAGATAGCCCGATGAGGCTTCTTAATAATATTATTTTCACAAAATTGACTTAAAATATAGAATCACAATGACCCCATGGTAGTGTATTAAATTGATTGGATTGGACTTGAATTTTATCATCAACTTTGCTTAATACTACTTTATTAACGCTTTGTGAATATAATATATGTTTCATTGATTTGATCATATTCATTTTACGCTTTAATGCAACATTATTAAATAAAGTGTCCTTATAGTCGAATATATTTAAACTTCTTGTTATAGGCTTTGATACTCCTTTAGCTTTCTGAATTTGAGTCTTGAGAGATTTAATACAATAAAGTTTTGCTCTCAGTCCAATAAATTCTGAGATAACATCACCTCCCAGTTCATCCTTGAATAAACCAGGTACTTTTTCATTAACTTTAGGTATACCGTACGGGTTACTATTACCAAAATTACTTGTATCAAATTCCTGTATATTATCACATATATCTTTATACAAATTTGGTGTCTCTATTAAGTACAGTAAACTGTCTGTGTCTGTATAACATAATTTCACATTATCTCCATACTTAGCCTTAATGAAATTGTAATGGTAATTATACACATGTTGTTTGGCGAATTCAAGCACAGCAAATCCGATATATATTGGTCTATCTAAGACTAGCTTCTCATGATTCAATTGTAAAGCAACAAAATTTTCGTTAAAAATAGAAATACTTTTAAGATTAGGTTTGGCAATCAACTTCTCTGCACCTACTATCTTATTTGTTTTATTACTATTTTCATTCCATTTAGTTACTAATTTAACATTAACCTGTTTGCGTTTATTTTCGATTGTCTTACCAAATATTGAATTATTTAAAAGCTTAAAAAAATCTTTCTCAAATGATGTCGATGCTCCTTGACGTAATTTAGTATTTAATTCAATATATTTTTTCAAAAAGTTTTCTTGTCTGAACTGAAGTATTCTGTGAATTTTTTTGAGAACAAGGCCGTTCCTAAGACATTCTTTCAAATGAACATAATGTATGACATAATTATACTTATCATATAAATTAGCAATCAATTTAGGTTGCTTCCCTCCGATAGGTACAAATTTTTCTGGTGCAAAGGGTAAGTCACTATGTAAATTATGTAAATTATTTGGATACGTCATATCAACTTCTAATATATAACCGTAATCAGATTCGTCAGATATTTCAAACAAGTTAAATTTAACTATATCATTATACTGCATAAATTTAAAATCGGATATGGGCAACTTTTTCATCATTGCGTATCCATAGAGATTGTTACAATCAAGATATATTAAATATGTTGAGGGTTTACCATCTTGAAAATGAGGTAAATACATGTTATTTGCTTTAGCGTATCTGTGAGTACACTGGGCAAGCCCACCACGTATTCCTTTTTCTAAAATTTGATAAATTTCTAAATCATTTATTAACTCAAGTTGAACACCTGTGAAAAGGAGCATAGCATCCCAACTCAGACCTGGTGCAGTTACATAGTATGCAGGATCAAGACTATAATTTATTAGACATAATTTTCTAAAATTTTCGAATATATCGCACAACAGAAGTACATCACTTTTTAAATATAAATCAGTATATTCACCAATAGAGCTAATATTAAAATATTTCCAAACATTTTGAGCATGTTCATATTCTGTATCTGTTATATTTTTCATTTGCAAGCTATTATAAAAGCAATCTTTTGATGGAAGTTTCGTTTCAGTATATTTTTGCCATGAATTGACATATTCATATGGATATATGCCCTTCATTCTTATTAAATCGAATTGTTTCTTCGCAGGATAATGGGATGACAAATGCACAAAATCCTTGTCTGATAAACTTTTACTCAATGTATCAAGACTCGAACTTAAGAACTGAAAAGAGTCTATAAATTTAATTTGTAATGGAATTTTATTTGAATCTGATTTCATTATTTTTGTTATCGATAAGTATTTTTCTTTAGTTTTAGGTATGATTTTAATTTCACCATCGTATTTTGCCAATTCCATGATAAATATATGAGCATCGTAACCGGATAAATTATGAAATATAACTGGTATGAATGAACAAACTTTAAATAATAAATTGCAGTGCGAATGTGCTGCACCTCTATATTCAGAAGTAACGTGATCATGATCGCGTACTTTGTCGTCAAACAATAATTGTTTACAAATATAACATACACTAGCATTGCAATAATCATCAATTTGCTCTCTAGTCATAGGTTTCATAGGCAGTTTTGTGGTTAAAATTTTATGAATAAAGTTAACATCCTGAATCAATGTTTTTATAAATACTTCAACACAATCAGTTCCTCTATAAGTAACAAATTTATTCAAGTTTTTATCATAGTTACAGCATATATAATAAGCAAAACATGAAGGTTGATGCAATTTATTTCTTATAGTACTTTTATCTGTATTTTGATCTTTATAATCAGATAACAAACATTCAAAATCTGCATATATAACAAAATTAATTTTTTGCTGTCTTTCATAATTTTTAAATTTTAAATAACTGTGTTTTTCAGGTAATACGGTAATAACTTTAGAACAGTTGTGTGAGTTATATTTGTTTTCACTAGTAAAAAATTGTAGACATGTTTCACACAGATACATTTGACCTTTGTGATGTGAAACCTGACGTCTAACAAGGCGTTTAAGGTCTTTTATTAAACAGTAATGAGTTTTGCTATTTTGTTCAAAATATAGCAAGTTGATATGATTAATTCTTTTATTCTTTGTGACATATAATGGACCAGTAACATTATAATGCTTACCTAATCCGTAAACATTTATACTTATTTCACAATTATGTTTTTCAAACAACTCTATATCTTTATTCGATGGAGGAAAGGACATCCCTTCTGTATTAAACATAGCATTTAAATTCGGATATGAGCTTGTTCTACAAGCATTATTTTCAACAGGAAATAATGATGCAGCTATGCTCCACAAAAAACAGTAATTATCATTGTTTTGTATGTTTAAACAGCTTTTTGTATTTTTAATTTTAGCAGGTAGGGCAATATATGATCCACCACGCATAGGCGAATACTTATTAATGTTCATCTCTAAATGACTTACAGAACTAAAAGACCATCCAGATTGGCAATGCTCAAATTCAGATAATTTTATTTTATAAATCTCTCTTATATTCGAATACAATATTTCGCAATTAGTACTTTGGTATACAATTTCATACTTAGTATTAAAGGACTTCAGATGCTGCTCACCCGATATGGGCAACACAAAGTAAGCAAACAACTCGAAGTTGACTTTGATACATTTATGTTTCATTAAAGATATTTCAATAATTTTTAAAATACTGTCTCGTTTATCATCTAAGAAGGTCTCTATTAATGAGTACTGGACTTCTTGAGATGGATTCAAGCGATAAGTGATTATTCTGTTTCTGAATGCTGTAGCAATAATATCAACATTCGCAAACTCAGACTTTATCAAACAATTAGATTTATGAATATTAGTTCTCTTATGGTATCTGTATTCATGATCTGGGATCTTGATGTTACATTTATCGCAATGGTAAGTGCTTGGTGTTGAATTAACCGGAGCCTTAACTGTAAAAAATTAATAAAAAACAATAAGACATAATCATTTAGTATTTATTACGTAAAAAGTAGTTAAAATGACGATTACAAAGTAATGATCTGGGAAATAATTAAACATTTATTATACCTAGTTGATTAGTTAAGTTAATATAAAAAAGATTTTTTTATTAGTTAGTTTCATATTTGATACGAGTTTATAAAAGTGGGAGGACAGTTTTTAAACTCCTGTCGAACACTCTTTATATATGCTTCGATGTGTTTCCACGACTCCGAATCCGTATTACATTTATTTTTCACTGTCGCGATAGCGTGGCGCCATCTATTTACTGGTGGCACAAGCTCGATATCACCACAATGATAAACTTTTAACTCGACAAAGTAACTTCCAGTTTTTTTTTCGTCCATCTGCCTTGAAAACCCATTAGCCAATCTACGTGTTATATATGAGTAGATTGATGGAATAATTTTTTACCAGCTTCCGCTAACTGCTCCGTTTCGGAATCACTACCGAACAGGTCGTGGGCTGTCGGTCTGGGACTCGGCTTCGATTTCTTGCTGGTTGATGGCTGGCGCTCAGAGGACCCTGGCGATGGCTTGCGTTTCTTTTTATCGCACCTTTTCTTTGCTGCTGCTTCCGTCCCAGAGTCTTCCTCAGACAAGAAAAGCTGGTCTGCAAGTTTCATCGACCTATGAGAACAAACAAAAAATGTTGAAAGAATGAGATATAAAAGTTAAAATTACGAATATGTAAAATTGCTTTACATATTCGTGTGTATTACACAATGGACATCGGGATGGTAACTGACAAAGTTTTAAATGCGTATTATTGTAGGTTGAGGGAAAAATAAGTAAATGGAAATAAAAAACAAAATAAAAATTTTGAAAAACCCACGACGCGACGGTTAAAAAGTAATTGAAAAAGAATAAAATAATTTAAAATTCCCCGACTGAAATGATTTATGTGACGAGAGATAATTAACGTAAAAAGCTTTTTTAAAAGTTCACTTAATCTCACACAAAGTCGGTCATATTATGAACAACATACTATTCGTTTTCATAGCACTTCCCTACGCTTACCTATTCGGTTCTCGAAGATGTAGATGTCGCAATAACATAGGTATTCAACTCCCTATGAACTTTATAAGAAGAGCAAGAAAATCCGTCGAGGGCTGCCATCAATATTTTAAATTTCAATATAAAACTACAAAACGAATTCATTCAATGGCAGCCCTCGACGGATTTTCTTGCTCTTCTTATAAAGTTCATAGGGAGTTGAATACCTATGTTATTGCGACATCTACATCTTCGAGAACCGAATAGGTAAGCGTAGGGAAGTGCTATGAAAACGAATAGTATGTTGTTCATAATATGACCGACTTTGTGTGAGATTAAGTGAACTTTTAAAAAAGCTTTTTACGTTAATTATCTCTCGTCACATAAATCATTTCAGTCGGGGAATTTTAAATTATTTTATTCTTTTTCAATTACTTTTTAACCGTCGCGTCGTGGGTTTTTCAAAATTTTTATTTTGTTTTTTATTTCAAACTTTTTAAAGAGCATAATATAGGTACCATACATTACATTACACAATATCTCGTTCCTCATCAGCCCTCTAATGTCCCCACCACCGCTGGAAAACCCATTTTTTTTATTTAAATACATAGTGAAGTATTATAATAAGTATTTACAACTCAACTTTGCTGGTGGCTCAACTTTGCTGGGGCTTTGTTGTAATGTAACTCGATATCATATTACGTAGAATGGTTTGTGCAAACCAATGTTACCATTCTTCAAAACCCTGGTCCGATTTTAATGCGGTTTTCAGTGATGGCTTTATGTTTACTGCAGCGCCCCCTGATGAGTTGTTACCCGCATTAAAATCAGACCAGCGGTTTTAAAGATTAATGGTAACATGCAGCGCCCCCTGGCGAGTGGTTACAGTAACACCTATCTAAGAACATGCACCAATCAAACCCAAAGCGATCACTGAAAGCCACATTTAAATCGGACCAATGGTTTTGCAGAATTAATGGTTGTTATTACAAACAAATGTTTACTGCAGCGCCCCCTGATGAGTTGTTACCGTTAAACCTATTTAAGAACATTATACCAATCAAATCCAAAGCGATAATTGAAAACAGCATTCAAATCGGACCAATGGCTTGCAAACAAATATCTACTGCAGCGCCCCCTGGTGAGTTGTTACCGTAACACCTATCTCAGAACATGCGCTAATCAAATCCAAATCGATCACTGAAAACAGCATTTAAATCGGACCAATGGTTTTGCAGATAAACGGTAACATTGGCTTTTACGAATAAATGTTTTCTGCAGCGCCCCCTGGTGAGTTGTTACCGCGACACCTATCTAAGAACATGCACCAATCAAATCCAAAGCGATTACTGAAAACCGCATTAAAATCGGACCAGTGGTTCTGGAGATAAATGGTAACATTGGCTTTTACAAACAAATGTTTACTGCAGCGCCCCCTGGTGATTTGTTACCGCTACACCTATCTAAGAACATGCACCAAGCAAATCCAAAGCGATTACTGAAAACCGCATTAAAATCGGACCAGTGGTTCTGGAGATAAATGGTAAATTGGTTTGCACAAACACCCTCTCACCCCAAACGCATATACCGTCTCCGTTCCGTCGTGGGTAATAAACCTTTAAATGAAATAAATCTAATGGCATTGTAGATTTATTAACAAAGTAATCAATCTATAAATTTTGAGAAATTGTTTATAGATTAATCAAACCCACAACTCCTTTAATCATTCAAATAATAATTTAATTTATATGAGGCTATTATACAAAACATACAGACAGTGAAAAATTGAAACTATGAATGAAGGATCGATTGATTAAATGATTAGTTAAGTAAAAGATTAATCGAATGGGTGAATAAATGAATGATTTAATCAATAACTTTATTGAAAGTGGTGTAATAGAAAGATACCTATATTAAATTTTACCGAATTAAAAATAAAGTGATTGAATGAACCAATTATAATTATATATTTATTATAATATAAAGGTAACTTACATTTTTATGATTTAATTTCCTTTGATTTCGGGAACTGGATGGTGTCACTGGGTTGCGGTGAAGTGGTTTGTGGTCTGGCTATGGGATATAGCTTCTTAAATAGAACAAATTTTGCATATACGGATATGACATCTTGGTGTAACGCACACACACAAACAAATATAGAAAAATGCTGTATCAAAGGTTTCAATTTCAACTCGACTCGTTTCAATTTCACAACTTGGGAGGTGTGATATTAAATTTACACTCGGGTTTGCTTAATATTTTTATCGAAACTTTATAAAATCCAAAATCCTTTACTTTATAATCTTCACATACAACTCTTGAGGGTTAAAGCTATGCCAGCATTACAATTTCTGCTTTCTTCCAATTCGTACAAATTTTGTTACCGAAGTTTATAAAACATTTTTTTTTTTTTTTTAAAACCTAACCTTTTAAATGATAAAACCATAATATATTTAACGAACATTTTAAATACAGTATAAGAAAACCTTCGTAAAGTAACGTGATTATACTACGTAGCAATATAACGTAAAAACAAAAAGTATGCTCAGTAATTTCGTGGCCTCTCGCCAGATCCCGATAGCTCAGTGGAACAGCACTCGCTCGGCCAACAAGAGGTCCCAGGTTCGAGTCCTGGTCGGGTGATGATTTTATTTTGCATATTTTTTTCAGTTATTTAACGTAATTATGTTCAGTAAATTGTTTCTGTGGATCCACGGTCTGGCGGCCACTTACCATCACTCGAATAAAGTATTCGTTTGTTGATTTTTATAAATTTTAATTAAAAAAATATTTTTGCCCGCTTTGTTAATATTGATTTTAAAGAGAATACCTAGATTTAATTTAATTTTATCACGATTTTAATATAAATAAAGGTATACCTTATATCATATAATTTCAAGCATCAATGGCCCAATTAAAGTTTATGAGAAAATTTCGTATTCTAATAAAAAGTATGTAGGTAAGTATTTTGAAATATATTTGTATTAAAATGTTTCTTTGAAAAACGTATTTAAATGGTCAACACTAACTGATTAATCAATATTCTACTTAACAACTTTTTTAACAGATGTACTTATTGATTAAAATTGGCACAAATTTAGCACAGGTAAAACCGAGACGCTTTAATTATAGGTGTTATTCTGATAACCAGACACTACAGATAACGCGGTATGTGCAAATTCCTTGGTTCCATATTTGTGAACCTTGCTGCGACTAAAAAAATATTTTTGCATCATCTATTATGAATATTAATTACTATAGTTTTCGATTACGACTTTGCCCACAAACATTCGATGTTTTCTGATTTTTACCATAAATACAGGATAATCGTTTTTATCCACACTTAATATAAACTGTCTTTAGTGAAGTAGTAATCAAACATGCAAACATATTAAAAATTATTGGAGAATATTTCATCGATTTATAAATTAATCCTCAGAATTTTACTGTATAAACACCATGTTGACTTAGATAAAAATAGGATCATAAAAATTTAGTTAAATTTCAGCAGCTCATCTGCAATAACGTTTAAAATGTCGGTAAGTACCTAGATAAACTTAAATAATAATTCTAAAATAAGTGTAAAATAGGTACTTATATTTATAAATTATTAATGTAAAGTAGCTTAAGTATGGTAGAAATTTTTAGCATGATTTTTGTTTTGTAGGTTATTTTCTATTAAAATTATTTTTATTAGTGGTTTTTAATAAAAAAGATGCAATACTTAGTTTGCAAATCAACAACGATTCTCATTTCTTTATATTAAATACTCCAGTTTTACTTGGGTATTTATTAAATTTAAAGGATTTGTTTTTATTTCCAGGATTCCGAAAACGATTTATTCAACTTCATTCCTATAAACACAGTAGCAGGACAAAAAAATGAAAGACAATTAAATTTGGAGCCCCCCAATAAGCAGCTGAAGAGATCTTCCACGGCATTTACTTATGTAAAGAAACTCTCTCGTGGGGCTAAAGTAATAAGGATTGAAGTTTACGATGCAGAGAATTTTCTAGATACTAAAAGTTCGCTTTGTGATTGTGACGCCGAATTATGTGTTCAACATGTAGTGAAAAATATTTTTATGGACGAAATTTATAAATCTGTAAAGGAAATTGCTGAAAAAGTATCTGATATAATGTCTTAAATAAAATATAGTAGTAAATAATTTATGGTTTATCTTTTCAACTTCCTTTCGTTAAATATATATGTATTTAATTTATGTGTGTAATGTAAGTTAACAGTTTGAAACAAAACAGTTTCAAAATATCATAGGTTATGTTAACATAGGTACTTATCAGATAATTCCGTTATAATTAATACGATAATTATTATCCAAACTTCTGTTTGTCCGAAATTATTCATTAACATAGAATCTTTTGATAATACCTACATGAATAAAGCGACTACCTATGTAAATCTGTAAATAAATTGTGATAAATGTATGAATGATTAAATAGTAAAAAAAATTTTTCGTCGCTCTCAGTCCAGCATGGATGATATACGTATTTAAATAATCATCTCAGTCTTTTAATATTTTTATTTCCTAAATGTATGAATGATTGCATAGTAGAATGGTGGTATGGGTAATTACTTGAATAATGGCTATTAATCTAATTAATGAGTGAAACAAGTATTCATATAATCTTCTCAGTTTTTATAAATGTATGAATGAATAAATGATGATAAACTAAATGAATGATTGAATGGTTGAAATAAATGTATGAATGATTGCATAGTAGAATGGTGGTATGGGTAATTACTTGAATAATGGCTATTAATCTAATTAATGAGTGAAACAAGTATTCATATAATCTTCTCAGTTTTTATAAATGTATGAATGAATAAATGATGATAAACTAAATGAATGATTGAATGGTTGAAATAAATGTATGAATGATTGCATAGTAGAATGGTGGTATGGGTAATTACTTGAATAATGGCTATTAATCTAATTAATGAGTGAAACAAGTATTCATATAATCTTCTCAGTTTTTATAAATGTATGAATGAATAAATGATGATAAACTAAATGAATGATTGAATGGTTGAAATTGGGTGTTCCTGGATCTTATCTGATCCAGGAACCCCAATTTCAACCTACTCGCATCTGTAACTAATGCTAGTTTTGCACCACAATCTGGGTGTGCTAAAAGAGCTGCATTAGAAAGGCTTTCCTTGATGTCTGAGAAAGCCTTCAGAGCGTCATCATTAAGATTTATAGGTGCAGAGCCTTTTACCGATCCCATCAAGAGGGCGTTAAGCGGTGCTTGTGTTTGGGCGGCTTGTGGCAGGAATCGCCTGTAAAAATTGACCATGCCCAAAAAGCGTCTGAGCGACCTAACGTCCTTTGGTGGAGGAAAGTCACGAATGGCCTGCACCTTCTCATCCAGTGGTTTGGTTCCGCTCTCCGAGATAGAGTAACCGAGAAATGTTACTTCGGGAGCTCCAAACACACATTTGGACGCGTTAACGACCATGCCATAGTCTCGTAGTCTGCTGAAAACTTGACGCAGATGCTGCTGGTGCTCGGCCTCGCTCCTGCTGAATACCAAAAAGTCATCGATGAAACAGTAGACGAAGTCGAGCCCACGCATGATTTCATCAACAAATCGTTGAAATGTTTGGCCTGCATTTCGCAGACCAAACGTCATATAAGGAAATTCGAACATTCCGAACGGTGTGGTGATCGCCGTCTTCGGAATGTCCGCTGGAAAAATCGGTACCTAATTATATGCCTTCTCTAAATCGATGGTGCTGAAGACCTTGCACCCTGATATGTTATGGGCAAAGTCGTGAATATGGCGAATTGGGTACCTGTCTGGAATTGTGCGTGCGTTGAGTTGCCTGTAGTCGCCGCATGGTCTCCAACCGTTGTCCTTTTTTGGAGCTAAGTGTAACGGTGACGACCAAGGGCTGTTAGAGGGTCTCGCTGTGCCGATAGCAAGCATAGCATCGAACTCTGCCTTTGCAATTTTCAATTTATCCGGTGCCAATCGCCTAGGTGTGCAGGATACTGGAGGCCCTGGAGTGGTTTGAATGTGGTGCTCTGTGGAGTGCGGCACGGTACGCTGTGTACCGGCTGGTCGCGTGATCTCTGGAAATTCGCGAGAAAGCAAGACATGATATTTAGAATCGCCTGTCAGAACTTTTACCGATAAAATGCTATTTGTTTTTAAAGCCAGAGAAGCTGGAGCTGCAAGGGAAGTTAGGTTATCTATAATTTTTTTATTCTTACAATCTACTATAAGAGCATAATGGCACAAAAAATCTACCCCTATAATCGGCTTCGTTACATCAGCCACAATAAATTGCCAAGGATAATTACGGCGAAGTCCCAGATCCAGGTTCAGGTGAGTGTAACCATACGTGTTGATCGCTGATCCATTGGCTGCTGCGAGTCTATATTCCGTGGCTGCACGACGCTCTTTGAGGTAAGACCGAGGGAAAACACAGAGGTCGCTACCAGTGTCGACCAAGAACTGCGTTCTCGTGATGCGGTCCGTGACAAAGAGACGACCTGGTCGTCATTACCGACTGCCTGGAGCGTTTCCCGCCTTGAAATCGCACGGCTTTTGGCACATGTGTGCCTTGGTACCAAACTTGTAATGGTACCAACAAAGAGGAAAACGCCTGTAGTTCGATTCCGAACGTGACCTGCTTCGCGACGAAGGACGTTGGCTTCGGTGTTGAGGTCTGGAGCGGTTTTGGTGGCGTGGCTGCCGTGGCTGGTATGTCTGTTCGTCAAGTTTCATGGCGAGGCGCTCTACCATTTTCCTTAATTCGGCGATCTCACTTCGGGTGTCGCTACTGCTGCAAGGGGCCGAGGCTGCTGCTACCGTCGAGGGTGAGGAAATCTCTTGAATCCGGTCCGCCAGATCTGCCAGCTGCTGCAATGAGAGGTTTGGCTGCGAGGCAATTACCGTCTGGATGTTATTTGGTAGCCTGTTGCTCCAGATGCTCTTCAAAAAATCTTCCGGCACGCTAGGTCCTGCCAGGTCTTGAAGGTGGCGTAGGAACTGGGATGGCTTCCTATCCCCGAGTTCCTCATGCGTCAAAAGTTGCTTGACCTTCTTCTCTTGCGAGGCTGATAGTCGACGTATTAACTCGCTCTTTATCTTTTCGTACTTGTTACGCGCTGGAGGGTTTAATACGATGTCTTTCACAGTTTTTGCGTATACGGTGTCTATATTCGATAAAACGCTGGTAAATCTTGTAGAATCATCATATATTCCAAAATTCTCGAATTGGTTTTCCAAAAGCGCAAACCATAGTTCTGGTTCATCTGGTGAAAATGTCGGAACCCTCAAACTAAATTTTTCAGAATTCCGTTCAGATGAAATTCGCGTCATTTTTGCTGACCGTTTCTGGCGAGTTGTGATTCCACCATCTTGTGATCTTGCACTTTTTGCAGAATCGCTGCTGTTACTCATGATGTTCAAGTCTTAGAGGTCACCAGTTTAGCGAAGTGAGGTGTGTGTAGGTATATCTTGTTATTGTTTGTAGTAAAGTCAATTACCTGGGCACAGAGATCCGGCAAATCAAACACACCACTTCACATACACAATATAGTTTATTGACAGAAGGGCGAAACAGCAGACAGTCACAAATAGATTCACAACACTTAAACAAGTAGTTTACAAGTACACAACAACACAATAAACACCGTTAAACTTTAGTTTTCAATACAAAGGTTACGAGCGCAAGTACGTATCTGCTTAGCGAGCGAGGCGCGGTAAGAGCTCTGACAAGCTCGACTATGTTCGGGTGATCTCGCGTTGCGCCGGCGCATCCGCGCATGCGCAAGCCTCGCGTTGATGCTCGTTCATGACGTCACACGAATAGGCAGAGTAGGTAACCGTTAGCAGAAACACAATAAACTTACAAAGGTTTTTATATTTGCATAGATATTAGGGTAAGGACACATTAATTAAATATAATATTATGAACGGTATAAATGAATAAAATAAATTAATAAATATGAAGATATTTGTGATAGATATTGTTTAGGATTAGTTAAGTAAATACTTAGGTATAGGTATTAAAAAGTAGGTATTTCGACTTAGGATACAATAAATACACTTATAAACTTTTTACAGGTAAGTATATAAAAAATAGGTAAATAATAAAATTTATTTAATACAGCCGCCACAACAACAACCATCGGACCGTGGGTCCCGTAAATCTCTTGTCCTGTGAATTTTTAGTTCATGCTATAATTAAACGCGGTGAAATACACTTTTGTAAGTGTTTGATGTATAGTTTCAATGGGTTTCCCGCAGCTTCAACCGCTTACATTTTGATTGCGTAGGGATGTAGAGATAAAAAGGATTGTAGGTGTGGGTTCAGTCTTTTGATTTCATCATCAACAACAACCTGTAGACGTCCACTGCTAGACGTAGGTCTCTTCCAAGGTTCTCCATATTACTTATTTGGTTCTTATATTATTTGTGAGAAGTACAGAAACAATTTCTCTTAGACCAAAGAAAAATTACACCAAAAAATTACGGACCTTATGTCCTCTACACTAAGTTCATTCCGTGGTATCTAATGGTAAAATCATAGCAGACCGTCAGCTCGGTCACAGAAATTCAAAGCCCGTAAACCATTACATCCTGTAACCTTGATTACTTAGAAGCATTCTAATCCCAGTTTTAACTTACTAAAAAAGAAAAAAAATTTGAAAAGCTTTCCATAATTTGAAAGTTTCAAACAAGTCTCAAAAACTTAGTTTTTATAGATCACTCATAGTAAAACCTTTCAATATTTTCAATGCTGCAACGTCTGAGCCTAAGAACCGATCAAGTGACTTTAACCTTTAATCTTTATGATGTCAATCTAGCCAATCGAGCGTGTGTTCCCAAAGTGAAATTGTGTTCCAATTTTCCTGTTTGACTGAAGATACGAAGTTGCCCTGATTCACGACATACTGGCAGCCTGTATCCCCGGCAGCGACAGACGTTCATAGGCAACTACGCAAGTAACTAGGGACGACAGTATCTATTTGCAGCGTAGATTTATCGCTCCACGCACAGGCGAGCGCGGGGAGAGGCGCCTCGCAATGTTTATGAATTTAGTTATCCGATACAACAGAAAAAAACATGGGGAACAACGTACGCGAAAAGGAATGATTAATGGAGACGATGGTGGAAATGTTTCTTTTACGTCGAGTAAGAGGGTTGCCAACTGACAGTAACACACAACCCGAAACGAAAAGTAAATTGAACTTAGGTGTACTACATAACATTGACTTACTCATAAAATGATTTCTATTTATAAATAAAATTTAGTTAGACAGACTTTGTATAATATACTCATCAGTATGTAAGACCAAGCCAGTGTGTGTGTTATGGTGAAAAATTAGTTCTTTTTTCAAAAAAATATTGAATAATAGCAATGCAAAAATCAACCTACTATACGGAGATTATCTGTTTCGGTGTGAAACTCGCTAGCCAAGATAAAAGTTGTCATCTACAAGAGTTAATCATCTAATTTCAATGGTTATGGAGCTTAATTTTGCTTATATTTTGGTAGTGTCGACTTGAAGCTGCAGTTTCAATGGGCTGTTCGGGAGATTCAGTAGCATATAACTTATACATATGTGCTTACATATTTGAGAAGCTTGTATACAAACAACAAAAGTAGATGATTCATATAGGTGAAAAAAAAAGTTTCGTAAAAACTTCAGTTTAGCTTCCTTCATCGGTTTGTTTATTACCAAAGTTCAAAAAATATTTTACTTTGAAACATTTTAATAAAAACATTTAAAATATATCCAAATGACCTAAATAAATATATTTAGTAGCTGACTTGAACTTAATGCGGTAAGCTGAAATCTTACCAAAACTCTCATTAACTTGGAGTTTCCAAGAAATAGTTGTAAAGCAGTAAATGGAGATCGGAAGCAAGAAGGTCCGTTCTTCCGCGTCATTAGCCGGTCCGCTACGCCGCCGCCCGCCGCCCCGCTCCCGCGCCGCTACACGCGGACAATGCCTATCTCGCAACAACGCGACCGCCCTTACACAGGACATTGCACTCTACCCTCCATTTACTTTATTGAACTCTTTTGTACCCCGAATCTCTCTGTATGGATACTTCGTATTTCAAATGGTATCCGTAGTATGAGACGACACAATAGGTTTACTACAAAGGTCTCCGTAAATGCGGTAAATCTGGTGAATGTGGTCGTACGATTAGTGACGTTTGCTTTACACGTATCGTTGAATAATACTGACAACGGTTATCGATGAGCAATCATCAAGTTGTCAAGATGTTATGAATTTTGGATGGATTTATTGTAGTCGAAAGTTTCAAAAGTAAATTTATTAAAGATATAAAATAATCTGTTAGCTGTAGCTATCTAAGAATGAAATAAACTCATAAGTTCTTAGTAAGTATTGAAAGTTCAATAGGCTGTCTAGTACGTTATATTTCAATCAATTTAACTTCATATATTCTGCGGGAAAATCGATTTTTCATTCTGCTATTTCAATTTAACGAAACATTTCCATATAAAAATCAAACTAGACAAGCAAGGAAGTTTTCAAATGTTTAAACTTTGTTTGTAAAGCCAGCGCAACATTATTACGAAACTATTGAAGTCACGACTTTCAAACTTAAATCTTCAGATATAGAGTCCCGTTTTAGTTTCCTAAGTTGATATTTAATGTAAGTTTTCAGACTCAGGTACAATATGTACTGGAGAATGTTGAACAAGTGGATATTTTAATTGTAACTTGTGTTATCTTACATTTAACTATATTTAGCATTAAAATAAATAAGGATAAGTATTATCCTAAGTGTGGCACTTAGGTACTATAAAGCGCTAATAGAATGTTCTGTGATGGAGGTGAGGGTCCGTCCTACTATACCTACGCTCAGAACGGAATCAATTAGAAAATATCTCGAACGCAAGACCATTGATATTTAAACCTACATATAATGCGGTTTATACAGGTTTTTTTTTTAGTTATCAGACAAATTTTAATATTATAATAAATAAATAAATAAAAGTACGATATAAATGTATCTACACATTTATTTTGGTATCGCTCAGTACCAAAAAAATTAGAAAAACTTTTGAACACATAGTCGCTGTTCATGAACATTGCTACTACGACGCGGCATTTCACAGATAATGCTACGACGTAGTACTACAAGATGTTTTGTAGTAGCGCGTAGACGTTATTCATAATTTAGAGTGGTCATGGTTAGCTTAATGTTAGCGAGTATATTAATTTCGTTGTAAAAAAATACATTCCTTTTTTGTAAAAATCGTTTCTATAAATGATACCTTATTGTGTAAAGAAATGATTATTGCTTGAAATGTGCTACGGGACCATTTAATTTCGTCCATTTGCAGCCTAATAGGACACAAATTCCAAAATTACAAGTTCACTAACATGCATATCATCTATGGAGTCTATAGCATGCTTGAGATTGCTGCGGCTTACAGGTATAAATATTAGAAAAAAACGCAGGTGTAAAAGGATTTGTTACATAAAGTTATTAATCATACACATCAAACAAAAACAACACTTTTTGCCATGTATTTATATAAGTTTTTAGGGTAAAATTCCAAATCTATATAAAAAGGGTAATTTAAAAATATAAAGGTTAAAATAATTGTTTTTATTTTTATTTTCTTTATTTAGGAAGCAAACAGTCTTACACAATTATAGTTTACAATATTACAAAACGAACAGACCAAAACAGCTCCATAGTTTAAATACCAATATAGCTTAAGATTATGAAACAAATCAGTATTTCAACAATCAAAAATAATATGAATAATTTCTTTTTTAAACTTGTGTAACGATAGATTAAAAATGTCCACATTTACTAGGTTGTTATGCATAGTTAGTTCGATATTGTTTAATATAAAATGTATGTTTAGAAGAGATGCGTGGGACGATATAGTTAATTTTTTCCACTAAGGAAGTTGAGTCCAAATTGTTATTAACAAGTTTAAAAAGAAAAACTGAGTCTAAATAAATTCGGCGTTTATATAAGGGTTGTATCAAATGTCGCTTCAGGGAAATGTCATATTCAGTATATGTATATCCAGCACGATGATCCAAGGCCTTTATAAACTTTTTTTGAATTTTTTCAATTCGGTTGATGTGAATGGCATACATAGGGCTCCAGACTACACATGCAAACTCTAATATGCTTCGAATAAATGAGTAATATAAGATTTTATAAGTACAGGGCTGTTTAAAAGGTCTACTTAAGCGAAGAATTATACCTAACTGTTTATAGGCTTTGCCCACGGCGTGATCCACGTGTTTGTCGAACATAAGCTTAGAGTCAAATATCACTCCCAAGTCTCTAATTTCATCGACACGTTTTAAAACTTTACCCGATATCATATAGTCAAATTTTATAGTTTTACGTTTACGGCTAAAGGAAATTGTATAACACTTATCAGGGTTTAGGAAAAGCTGGTCTCGTTGGCAAAACTTCACAAATCTATCTAAATCAGCTTGCATTTTGGAACAATCGTCGGAATTTTTAATAATTCTATATATTTTCGCATCATCAGCGTATAGAAGATGAGACGTATCATGAAAACATGTATTAATGTTATTTATATAAACAATAAATAAGAATGGGCCGAGATGAGAGCCCTGGGGGATTCCTGAGGGAATTTCGAGGAATTTAGAGGTGTATCCTTTCAACGCAACAGCTTGACAGCGATTGGCTACGTAAGAGCTAAGCCAACGCAGAAGGTCACCGTGTATACCGAAGTCAAAAAGTTTTTTAAAAAGTGTATTGTGATTAATTTTGTCAAAAGCTTTCGAGAAATCGGTATACACGGCGTCTACTTGGTATCCCGCATCCAGGGAACTAAGAATATAATCAGCATAGCACAATAAATTTGTTTCAACACTCCGGCCCCGAAAGAATCCGTGCTGGTGTGGCGAAATATGCCGAGCCACCCTCTGACTTAACTCATTAGTAACAATTTGTTCAAGGATCTTGCCAAAGACACACAATTTGGATATTGGTCGATATTGTGCAACATCATGCCTGTCACCGCCCTTTGGAATAGGTGTAATAAGGGCTCTTTTCCAGGTAGCCGGGAAACATCCTTCAAGCAAAGATTTCTGAAAAATAATATAAATTGGTACGGACAGCTCATTTGCTAACTTTGATATCAGCAGTGGGTGTATGCCATCGGCTCCAGCACCTTTGTTGATATCAACCTGTTTAAGATGCTTGGTAACTAAATCCAAAGATATATGAATATTTGAGACATTAACCGGCGCGTCGTCAGATAGCAGTGCGCTGAAAGAACCTTGTAAATTATTTTGTGAATCTGTAGGTACAAACACAGAGTGAAAATAGTTATTGAAGAGGTTACATATTTCCTATCCATCCGAAGAGCTAATATCGCCATATGTCATGTAAGCTGGTATGCTATTAACAGATAATTTAGATTTTATATATGACCAGAAAAATTTTGGCGATGCTTTAATTTTATCTTCTGAAAATTTTATATGATTGTTAAAACATTTAACTTGTAATTTCTTTACTCGTTTGCGCAATATTTGAAATTCCTGATAATCACGAGGGTCATTATATATTTTCCATCTAGCGTGCATTTTTGTCTTATTTCGTATTACTTTAATTAGAGCACTCGAATACCAAGGTGGATATTTGTATTCGGAATAACATTTTCGCTTAGGTACATATTCTTTAACAAGTTTATATAAAATGGTATAAAAATATAACACGGCTTCATCTGTGTTCATTCTGTACAAAATATTCCAATCTATACTCATCATATCTTTTTTTATACTATCATAGTCAGCTGAGTGAAAATTAAGTTTATAATAAACGTTGGATTTTAAGAGCTGGTGTAAGAGGCGAAGTAGACGCAGTGATTTGACAGTCTCGATCGCAAAGCACAAGATCTAGTATACGACCATTTTTATTAAAGCAGCCGTTATATTGAAACAAGCCAGATAATTGCATAAAATCAGACAAAGCGGCCGCTTTTATATCATTGTTACTATCAATTGTAAGTTTTACACACGATTGATTAGTCGACCATAACGCATTAGATACATTAAAGTCTCCAAATATTAAAAAAGAATGTTCCGTGCACTGTTGTATTCTATCTGTAACAGAATCGTAAAAAGACTGCAACATGTTTGTGTGATTAGCTCCGTGAGGAAAGTAAACGCAAGCGACATAGATGGTGTCGATGTAGGATTGCGGGCGCGAGACAGCGGCGCCGCCGGCGTGAGGCACCGACGCGGCCGGCGCCGGCGGTGATCCAAGTTCCACAGCAAGCCATAGCTCCTCCGCGGCCTCAGACGAGCTCGCCCACGGCGCGCGGCGCACGCGCAGTCCAGGACGTACAGCAATAAGTACCCCACCACCCCGTATGCCATCTCGACCCTCCCGATCTTTACGATAAACATTATATTTTGTATGGAATAACTCAGCATCTTTAAAGTTAGGCGTTAACCAAGTTTCTGTTAGAAATATTAAATCATAGTTACTATTTAATACGTTTCCTAAAAAATTATGAGTTTTAGTCCGCAATCCTCTCACGTTCTGATAATAAATATTTAGTGTGGTTAAATGTACCATTTTAAAATATATAGTGATAATTGAATATATAGATAGTAAATAAACAAACTAAATATCAGTACATACTTTATTTTTATATTTATTACTTTACAAGAGACTCTTTTCATATAAAAGTGCATTAGAACACTGCGCAAAAAATAAATAATAACACAAACATAACAAAATAGTGTTAACAAATAGCAATATGTTGGATTATAAAGAAAATACAGTGAAAATATTTTATTGTCACTTAGCAAGTTAAAAATTAATTTTGAAAAATATAAATATTTTACATGTTTATATTGAGTTTTAACTTTAATTGTTAGTCGGTTCAATTGAATAATTGTTGAATAACTGTAATAATAAGAGGATCTCAGCATAATATAAACATTTTTATAAAGAACAGTACTTGTATGTGGACTTTGGCAATGAAACTTACTGGTATGTATAAAATGTAGGTTAATCCCATGGTAAAACAGCAAGAAAACAGTTATGAAGATAGTTGCATAAAATATAAATAGTCATTTTAGTTTTGTTAACTCACTTTCACTTTTTATTCTAATAATTTTAGATGTGTCATTTTTCCTTAGAAATATCTTACAATCTCTTATCCAAAGATAAGTATAGTTCAAATTAGCCTTGAGTTCTCTTGCTCGTTTTAGAAGAAGCTTGTTAGCTGGAGTGAGGTGTTCGTTGAGGTAAATGTTAGATGCAGGCCCGGTGACTCCGATGTCAGCCGAGGTGAGGGGTCGGCGCGAGCGCGCCGCGGCTATAAGCTGGTTCTTGCGTGACCTCTTTGTTAAGCGAATTGTAATAGACGGAGGGCGCATATTCGTATCTTGTTTACCCTCGCGTGGGAATGGACGAACCCTGTGTATTGTGTCCACGTCTGTTTCCAGTAAGCTAACACCCACCTTTGTACAGATGTCCGAAAAAATTGACATTAAGTTTTCACCTTTTTTCTGCGGGATTCCCTGTATTTGTTACTTTATTAGTCTGCCTATTACACAAAGCGCGCTTTGGATCGACTCTGTCAACGTCACATGTGTAAAAGGTTCAATTGATCTATCTGTATTTCCTTCTGTTGAGCTTCGTAAGATTAACTGTTCATATCATTGTTGTCGCCATAGTAACATGGAAGCGTAATTGTGTTCTATATAAATGGAAGATAGTGAAATTAAAGAAACTATACGGTTTTCCGGTAATATATAAAAAACGGCCGCACTTTCAGCAAATATAACAAATATTTGTCAGTTAGCAGGCATCAGTCGTCTATTCTGCAATTGTTCCACGGAGAGAACTGAAAATGAGCTGCCTCGCAAACCGGTAATAGCGGCAAAGGATACACGTTGTAATGAACCCGCAATCACCATAAAACACGGAGTTGTCGCCTGTAGCTGGCAACTATTATGTCGCGCGACACGCTCGCCGCATCCAAGTATTTAGACTACAATGATGCGCCGCTGTTAGCAATCTACCGCACATGAATATGGAAATACAAAATAATATGGCTCTGTTTAGCCAATGGCGTCGTATTGTAAAGCGGCTATAACACACAGTTTGTAGGTTTAGTTTATTGTTCCATCTGCGTCATCAGTACGCAATGGAATCAACTTTAGAAATGGGATATTTAACTTGCCTTTTTCAAGCACATACATAATAAACTCTAGATAATGAAGTATTGGTTTACGAGAGTCAAATTTCAAATTTTTCGAATCTTTTGTAAAACAGCTACTTAATTAAATCATAACTTAACATAAGAATAACATATAGAATAGTAGCAAATAATGGAAAAATAAGAGCACTCCGATTCTTTCGTATTTATTTTTATTTCGAGTATTTGTTCATCGAAGTATGTTATAAAAGCGCTGTATCGGAGAGTTTTTAATATAGCCAGTGTTTTCTTTCATCGGCACCGAGATCTATAGAGTCTCATGCTTTCAACAATGCAAAGCTGTTTGCCTGCCTAAATTGTTTGCTCGGATTTCTTCCAACTTTGGAAACATTCAGCCGCTGAAGCGCGAAACCATTAGCATGTCTTTATTTCTTTGTGTTTCTGATGAGATCTTCCCGTATTATTCAGTGAAGCTTTATTAAGTGTATTGGTGGAGTTTATTTTCAGCATATAATTATTTGTAAACATATTAATTAACTTACTTTAAAATTTATCTCTCATTTCCTAAATTTAATGAACTGATAAATAATGGAAAATTGGAATTTACACTTAATTAATTCCCAAAAGCTGCAAGGACTGCAACTCAAAATCTGGTACTGTGTCAATCCTAAACGTAACGCTCGTAGATTGACAATTAGAAGACGGTGATGGTTGGGTATTTTCACACCTCAGGCACTCGTGCCCGCGGGTACTGTGAACACACGTCCATTTAAAAAGTTAAATATAATTAAGCCAAATAAAATCCGATGATAAGCCTCTTTTATTTAATATAAATCGTCAAAACGTATGAAAACAAAAAAGCTAATAGACGACCGGTTTAGGTGTAGTGGTAACATACATTGCCTTCTACGCCAGAGGTCCCGGGTTCGTATCCCGGCGGCGCGGTGGATATTTGTGTGATGAACAAAGATGTTAGTCGTCATGTCATGGGTTTCATATATTTCTTTTAGTTTATGTTGTAATGAAAAAAAAAACTATATTTATTCAATATGTATATTAGTATATATCAGTAATCTAGTATCCATAACACAAGTTCTTTAAGAAACTTAATTTAGACTAAATAACCTGTGTGTCAGAAATTAATTTTATTATTTATTTATTTTAGTAACTATCTGTAAGTAAGTTTCACAATCACTGTTTTCAACTCATAACTGGTAATTCTAAATATAGCTCTAATCAAATCATCTATGGTCCATAAAACGTCAAACACAATAAATCAATTTATTCCAATAACTGTAGTTTTTCCGATCAACTTCTCTACTTTAGGATGTAGCCGGGAATTTCATTAAACGAGTAATTCGACAAGTTGCGGGCGTGTTGCTCAAGAGTCCGCACTCCAGAACTATTTCCCGCCGCGTTACAGATACAAAGAATTTCATCTACGAAAGCATTTTGATTTCTCATGAAATATATCAAACCTAATAAACTATTACAAAAATAGGGAAAATGATGAAGCAATTGTCGCCTACCTGTCTTGGCCAAACAAAGTATGTTTTGATGGAAGATGTTCCTGACAAATTGAATTAACGCTGTAATTTTTTCCTTCGGGAATCTTTCTTTTACCTCTCGGTGTCGGTTGGCTGTCCCTAAACAAAGTTATCCTGTATATCAAATAATTTTTGTTCGTCAATTTTGTTCCGACGGAAAACTGGACCCAAAGTTTATGTGATCTGCTTCAACTTTGTAAAGTTGCGACTTATAAAGTTAACAAGTGAAATATATTTATGATAAATATTTTCAACCGACTTCCAAAAAAGGAGGAGGTTCTCAATTCGTCTATATGTTTTTTTTTAATATGTAAAGAGAATATGTATGATTTCGGATAATATTTACGTTGATGACATTATAACTCAACCAAAGTTTTGACGTGAAGTCGGTTTTTTAATGCTCGGCATTCGTTGATGATAATGTTATACGGTCTATTGATTAATATTCAAATGACGACCACATTTCAATAAATGTATAACTGTACACTTCTTAATAGTACATCAATTATACCATCCCTGAAATTTCTTAGTTTGTTTCTGTAAATAGGTACTAGCTGTCTGTAGCGAAGTTTACGTATTTATATAAGTAAGTAAAGCTATTCCTATATTCCCTGTAGGTTATTTAAAAGGGTTTAAAAACACCTTCAATAGTTCTTCATGGAATATTGCCGGAACACATTGCCTACCACAGCAGCTAGCCAGGTCGCCAGCCAGGTCGCTAGCCAGCTAGTCCTACTGCCTAGCGGGAGCCACTACAATTAGTCGCCTTTGCGAAGCGCTTATCCTGGAGTGGCCGGGTCATTCTAAGTCGGCCCTACGGGAGCATCAAAACCTCTGCAGGCGACACTTGCAGGGCATCACTATCATTATCGGTTGGTAACACAATTATCAAACTTCTCAAAAACTAAAGCTGAAAAGCTATTGAAGTGAAGGTATTGAAATAACACACTCAAATGCTGAATAATGAATAAATACTAGGTAAAATTTCATAAAACAAAGAGTTATACTCGTATAGATTCCTTACATTTTTTAAGCGCTTATTGCTTCGAACATTCTCGTATAATATGTTCGAAATACAAAATTCTCATTTTAATTGGACTTTTCTTCTAAGAGTCAAAATAAAATTTATTCAGATAATTTGACTACTTAAAGTAACCTCTATTGCTTACTCTGAACTATAAATACACTCAAAATAGGCCTCTCTTGATAATCTGACTTTCCGGAATTGACAAATAAAGGAATACCTTTGTCTCCTTACGCAAGACTGTGCTAAATGTTTCTTAAGGAGTTGACGTAGCGGGTAACGTTACATCCGCTGCAGCCCAGAGAAGACCGCAATAAAACTGATTTACTAAACTTGTGTTATCTCAAATAAAATCATTTCTTCTATAACACCCTTTATAATAAAGCTAAAATAGTTTTATCTGTCCGCACTTTTGTCGAGTTGCCATAAAACACAATACGTTGCACCCATCAATCCGGCTGTAAATGGCTTTATTGGCGATAAATTTTATGAGGGAATGATTTTTTTATATCATAACATTAACAAAATATATCTTATAGCGCCGTTACTGGATGCAATCTATCTTGTAGGACTTTCCAATGCAATCGCAATTTCAGTGGGATAATATGTAAGTATACATTTTTTATTGGAAATCGAACCATATTAGAACGGAATAAGTGTATACATTTTATTAGACGTGTCTCTCTGTACCGTTGTGCGGTTTCAATAATGCCGCGAGGAGATGCTCGCAGTTTAACAACTTGCCCGAGACCCGAGACAAACGCTAAATGTGTAGCTTCAGCTGTTCGCTCAGCGAAGCTGGAGGTCGGCGCTCACCGCAGATACCACAGTTTGCATCATTTGTATTTTACTCCCAACACACAACCCGTTGTATCTTTTGTTTGTAAATCGCAAGGAGCAGTTGTGCATATGGAACTAAATAACGGTTATATCAGAGCTTTGAAGACAATTGCCTTCGTAGCTTCGTGTAATCAGCAAATCGCACCCACAGAAATATAAAGACTTAATAGGAAAATTCAGTTTTGAGAAAAACAGTTTTAAAGTTAAGCTGACTGCAATTTTTTTTATTTCAAGTTAGGTTTTTTAGCAGATTTATTTGAAAAGTCTATTTGTATTCTTTGTATGTGTATTTTTTGACTTTAATATGTCTGGCTTTGGGGGGTTTCTATCAGAAGTGTGTATTCACGAAAAATATAAAATTAGTTTAGATAGTTGAGTTGTAGCTTGATGCCCCAGAGACATATACATCATTATTTTTGTATTTTGTTTAATACACGTAACTATAAGAAATGTACATCTTGAGTTCATTTGATGTCAAAATATTGTTAATTTAACAAAGGATCCTTAATTTCAAGGATTCCTTGTATTAAATATTGAAATTACACGTGTGGTATTGAATTAATGACAATTATACTCTTGAGGAGACAATCATTCGTGCCGGGCCTGCCACGTGCCGAGCCTCGCACGCCTGTGAATTTTCGTCATATGACAACGACATTGGTGAAACATCAAAAAGAAAATGACTCAATGTTGTATTCATTAAAATATATTTGCTTGTTACTCCAAGTGGGAATGTAAGTAATGTAATTTTGCGGTTTTGCGATTTGACGATCTTGTTATTTGTTTTCTATATTTAATGATCAAGGGTTGTTGTGGTGGCAAGGGTGAAGTAACGATTATTCAAGAATCGCCTGCGACAACTCTTAGTAGAAAACCTGCTGCCTAGTACCGTCACTTCTCGGTATTATTTAAATACTATTTAAGAATTATAAAATGCAAAATAAATCTTTTAAAATGTTTGATTGCAAAGTTTCATCTTAACAGAGATTGCTGAATTTCTGGGTACAAATCCCACCCGGTGCGGAGTAAATTTATTTAATCTTTGACCAGGTAAAGTCACTCACCATCAAATAAGGTATTAACCGAAAGTGTACAATTTATGTACTTCAAACAAACACTTATTTTATTGCTACGTTCTAATCGGATCCAGGAGTTGAATACACGGAGGTGCCATACCTGTAGTGGCCTCAAGCAGACTTCTCCACGGGTACAACTGGATTTTCATTTTAAATTATACAACACGCTGTAGATTGGGGCGGGTGCTATGCATTAGGTTACGAGTATTCCGGCAACATCGATACGGAAACTGAATCCAAAATATCAGTATTTAGTGTTTGAAGTTTTAATTAATTCAAAATCCACTAGTTGTGTAAGTAATGTGTTCCAAAACATTTGAATTAAACATTAGTGACAATACAGCAAATTTTTGCACAATATTCAAGAAATAGTTTTATTTGGTATGTAAGTAATCACTAAGTAAGCATTCCCTTGTGAAGGTGGTGGGTTATTTATTATAAGTGTATTACAGTGTACAGTGTATTATGTATTAAGTGGGACTAATATTTTATGTATAGGCAATATTTATTTTGTAGACCATACTATGAAGCAGTTAATAGATACCTTTTGACTTTTTTGTTGCTATAACCAAGTTGCTAAAATATTGTTTGGTGTATTATTATCATTTCAAGATTTATATAGAATAAGATTGCAGTATCAGGACTTGACTTTGCTTTTACGAGTAATTTTCCCGCTGATGTTTATGATAAAACATGTTTTCCCCTGTGGTAAAAGCGGCTTTTGCCGTATTTTATGCTTCTATAAAAATATACTTTGCAGCGTCCTCAAGGTTTTTTCTTAACTTATTTTATTTCGGGGCTCTCATAAAGATATATTTTTTTTTTAATTTGAATATTTACATAAATATGTCGGTATTGTTGCCGAGAGTATGTAAGAAGTTTTCTTCTATATGTTTAATTTTGAAAACATCTTATAAACGACCATGCGTTAAGATTCACCAACGGTAGATTTAGTATTTATAATACCGATCTAAATTCCAATTACTGCATAATATTCGAGTGTAAGCAAATGCAATATACAACAGTAATGTTATAATCTCAACATGTAGAGTACGATAGTCTGGTTCATCCATGAGAATAAATTTAATTGAAGGGTTCGAGCGCGTGCCAACTATTGTTGTAAGAAATATCTGATAGTTGTTAGTAGTACCTTGACAAATCAATGTTTCGTTACCCCCGGGACTTATACCACCGTATAATAGGTTTTGTTACGAACAGACAAATTAACTTGAGACAATATTTATTGGTTTATTCCTCTCCACTTGTAACTCTCTGCAAACGAACAAATAAGCCTCAACAATAACTATGTTAGAGCCGCTTGTGATTCTTGAACGATGTAAGCAAGAATAACTGAAGAGGCTTCGTGTTAGAACACAATGCGTATTAATATTGAATAAAGTAACATTTGTTATGTAAATGGGTAATTTCATTCTTCAACTCATTATTCGAGATTATATTTCAACTAGCTTTTGCACGCGACTCCGTACGCGCATAAATATAGTTTATGTATGTTTAACGCAACCAGTCACTCATTGAAGAACCTTTACGCCAAGTATCACATCCGTGCACTTAAGGATAAGATTTTTCATACAAACTAAAAATACAATACTTCCCGTTCCCGTGAGGATTCCAGGAATTCCTTTCATAATACAAATAGATACCCATTGAAGAATCTTTACACCAAGGATCACATCCGTGCACTCAAGGAATAAGATTTTTTCATACAAACTAAAACATCATATATTTCCCGTTCTCGTTAGAATTTCGGAAAATGCTTTCATAACACAGTCAGAACCTTTATGCCAAGTATCACATCTGTGCACTCTAGGAATAAGATTTTTCATACAAACTAAAAAGGCAAATAAATTATTCCCGTTCCCGTGGAAATTCGGGAATTCCTTCCTTAATGCCACAACCCCTAAGCATAATATGTCCCACAGTTCAGCTCTCTACGGCCAGTAGTTATGGCTGTACGTTGTCTGTCAGTCACTCAGTCAGTAACGGAACAGTTTTATTTTACATTAAGATTTTACTTCTGTTGCACATGTTAATATGAAAATAAATATACCACACAACACATATTTTAATGAGGGACTCGTTTAGCTATGGTAGTTTTCAAGATATCGATGTTTAAAAATTCTAAGTCCAGATGAATCAGAATTTATTGACAAATAGCTGTATTTTTTATTTTCAGGTAGATTTTTGTGTGGTATATTATGAAATTTTTATTTGTTACTATCTTTTTAAGCGTAACTTGTTCCGGCAGTTTTAGCGACTCTTTTCAGATTTTGAATTCAATTGCAGGTCTTCATGGTAGATTTACAGAAATCTGCGTAAAATATGTTTCAAGGCAATTTTTTTAAAATAATGTTTTTGTTGCAGCACAATTAAATAATAAAGTCGCTCCTTTCTTGATGGAAAGTAGAAAAAGTTATTTATTTCTGATCAATATGGTGGTTTGATCGTGTGAATCAGGCATATGAATCAGAAATTTTCCTAAAATCATGCATAACTCTTCATATACACATCACTGTTGTTATTTTTCTACATAATTTATAACCCAAAAACATCACACGAAAAACAAATTGAAGTTTTAATAAAATAAAATAAATTTTATAATATAAGCATTGTAATCAGACTGTCACCTAAACCAAATACAGATGAATCAGGTATTTGCCTTCATGACACCAGGATTTAAGCCACCTAGCTGCCTTATAAACTGAAAATTGGTGATCGACTGTTGACATCAGATACAGAAGTTGCTGAAGCTTTTGAAAAATTCTTTGCAGACATTCCAGTTTCTACTACGAAGACATTAAATTCATCAGTCAAAGCTGCACAGTCTTTTCTTGAAAATAATGTAAATAAGTGTAAAACTAACTTTACTTTCAGGCATGTTACTGAAAGTGAGGTATTGAAAGCTTTTAAAAGTATAACAATTAAGAACACTGCTGATCTGGATGGTATTTCTGTTAAAATCATCCAATCTATCATTGACGGTATTGCACCTTATTTAGCCAGTATATTTAACAATTGTGTTGATAATGGTGTGTTTCCGGACTTAATGAAACTTAGTAAAATTATTCCCGTATTTAAAGCAGGAAGCATGACTGACCCCAGTAACTTTAGACCGATCTCTATATTACCAACACTCAGTAAAATTTTTGAAAAACTTATTTTGAACCAACTAGTGGTACATTTCTATAGCAATAATATTATGAATCCGAATCAATTTGGTTTCACACGGGGTCGCTCAACAACTGATGCCGGTGTTGAGCTTATCAAACATATATTTGATGCCTGGGAGGAGTCACATGATGCCTTTGGTGTCTTCTGTGATCTGTCCAAAGCTTTTGACTGTGTTCACTACGATACACTCCTCATGAAGCTTCACCACTATGGAATCAATGATAGGGCACTTGATTTTATGAAATCCTATCTATGCAATAGAATGCAAAGAGTTGATATTAATGGAAAGAGATCATCGGGATCAGCAGTACATATGGGAGTGCCCCAGGGATCGATTCTTGGGCCTTTCTTATTCTTAGTTTATATAAATGATTTGCCGTTTGTGGTAAAAGACAAGTGTGAGGTCATATTGTTTGCTGATGATACCTCTTTTCTTTTTAAAGTGAGTAGGCAATTGAAGCATTGCTTTGAAGTAAACAATTGTATTGAAATTGTGGAAAATTGGTTTTCAGCCAATAACCTGCTCCTCAATGAAAATAAAACTAAATTTTTAAAATTCTCATTGCCTAATGTCCGGCATGTAAATACTAATTTAATTGTAAAAGGACAAGAATTGAGCCCTGTAAATTCAGCAATGTTCCTTGGCATAACCCTAGACGCTCAACTACAGTGGGGACCACACATAGAAAGGTTGGCGAAGAGACTTAGTTCTGCAGCATATGCCGTCAAAAAGATGCGAAATATTTCTAATGAAGCTACTGCGCGATTGGTTTATTTTGGTTATTTTCATAGCTTAATGACATACGGCATTCTCCTGTGGGGAAATGCCGCCGATATTAAAACTATCATTGTGCTGCAGAAACGGGCTATTCGCGCAATCTACAAACTTAATTCCAGAGCGACGCTTAGAAATAAGTTTAAGGAAATAAATATTCTTACGTTTGCGTCACAATATATCTTTGAAAATCTGATGTTTGTAAAAAAGAACTTAAACATGTTCCGTAGAAAATGTGACTTACATAATGTTAATACTAGAAATAAGTATAAGCTAGCCGGCTATGATAGTAGACTTCATAAAGTCACTAAATCATTTATGGGTCAATGCATACGTTTTTATAATAAGGTTCCCACAAATATTCAAGACTTACCACTTGATAAATTTAAAGTAACTATTAAACAAAAATTGTGTAATAAAGGCTTTTATACAATATCTGAATATATGGACGATAAAAGTCCTTGGTTGTAATTGTTTTTCTAAAGTGCTCAATCTCCAACTCCACCTTCAACTCCATCTCCAACTCCATCTCCAACTCCATCTCCATCTCCAACTCCATCTCCTTCTTATCCAACGCCATCTACATCTCCTTCCATACAACAGCAAGAACGTCATGCTCCCTCAGGCGGCATGGCTAGCGGTAGCGTCGGGTGTCGGGTCACCCTCTTCCCTAAAATATGGTTGAGGAGGGTGATGGCTGGTGCTTGCGTTATACTCGTGAACGGGTGCTGCTAGCGGTGCCAGGTCGTTTTGCTGATGACTTTATGACTTTTTTTGAACTTGACTCTGACTTCCCCATTTCCGTGTCCACGTCCTGTCTATGTCCACGACTATCCTCATCTCCATCCACATTATCTGTTTTCTCTCTCACCTCTATGGCTACGTCTATCTCTGCTTCTATCTTTGCCTCTATATCTATGTCTACGTTTCTCTCTAGTACTTGATTGCCTATTGTATAAATATAATAAGTAGTAGACTCCAGAAGATCAACTCGTTCATGGGTCAATGTGTACGCTTCATTTTATAATAAAATCCTAAAATATTTAAGATTAACCTATTAACCCTTCGATAGATTTAAGGTTAAGTGTTATGTGAAAAGTTTTACTTTAAGATATCCGGATGCAAGAAGTTGGGATTCCCTGGCTGTAAATTGTTACTATGTATTATTTTTCTCTTATTTTTAAAAGATGATTGCTGTTGAGTTTCTTGCCACTTCTTCTCAACAGATCGACTTTCCGAAGTGGTGGTAGATTCAGTTCAATTTGTAAATTGTTTGACTTATTTCAAATGTATGTAAATACTTACGAAATAAAGAATATTTGAGTTTGAGTTTGAGTTTGAGCCCATCCTCGTCATAGCTCGTTCGTTGCAAGGTTTACTGCTCTCTGCACAGCTAGCCATATTCCTAATTTATTTATCTGGCCAAGTACGGTCAAGCGCAGCTTATGCCATATTAATCAGTATTATACGCCGGACACTTCTTAGTTACTTATTTTTCAAAACACCAATGTACTTGTAATCGTACAAATTTTATTTTGTTAGAGGTCAAGTCATTATCTTTCTATAAAATTATAATTTTTAAGCTACCAAGCTACTTTTTACAATTATCCTATGTCCATGGTTGTCTGGTAAAAATCACTGCCCAGCGATAAGACCGCCAATTATTTAATCTCAGTCACTTTGAATGTATTTTAAATTGTTATAATATAAGGTTAACAATAAAGTGTAAATAAATAAAAATAAAATAAATATATTCATTCATCTAACAGAAATTGATACATAGACCATTATGTTGCGGAAAATTACAAACGGACGCGCCATATAAATCAAGGAACCAACTTATTTATTTTTTATTTAGTACCTAGGCTGCAATTATTATAAAAATATCATTTGCAATAGTAAGGGATAAAGCTAAATTGTAGCTAAAAGAAATTCATGCATTATGTTCACACGTTTAAGTGCAAACCTTAGTTGGCTCAAAGGAATTTTTGAGTTGCCGATAAAGCGCCGCGAGGCAACGCCGATCTGCAGCGGAGCATATAACGCGCACCCTGTATACACGAAAACCGTAAACAGAAATGCCACTTTTTTTTTATTGGATGTTGATCCTGGCTTTCCGAATAATACATTTCTCACATTATTCTCTATAATGACTCCGTGTATGGCCTAGTTTTATTTCAGATAAAGAAAAGGATTATATTCGTTACAGGGTTTTCTTAATTCAGGTATAGTTATACAATTCTATAAGTCGTGATGTCACTAACTAACTTTTATCTAGGAATCGTTTGCCTGTTCTAAATCTGATTTTAATACAGTTTATATTCATCTTTGTATAATTTCAAGTGTTACGTTATTGGAACCCCTGCATAATAAGTTTAAACAATAGTTTATTATGCATATTACTCAGCTAGAAATAATAAATAATCATATCTTCAAAGGTTTTAGTTAATTATTTTCAATAGCAATTACGTGTTATCAGTTAGGTGTTTAATGCGACAAACAATTAAACTTATCTCAAAGCAGCGGCGGTTGATGATATAATTCGAAAATTTCATATTCATGAGTGTTCCCTCCTCGCGAGAGACTGTCACAATTAATAGCCTCAAATTACCGCAATAGCGATCATAATACACTATAGCTATGATACACAAAAGCGCGCGCCCGCAGCGCCGAGACCGCGAAGCGCGAGCGTTTTCAACTCAACTCGTAAAATATTTTAAAATATTTATCGGAATCGAGTCCGGTAAAGGGCGACCCCAGGTGAAATAGTCTGCAGAAGCGAATAAACTCGGTCGTAACGATAAGGCTTGCATTCTGTATCATTCGAATCGACTCCCGTCAAAAAGCGTTACTTTAGAAAGTACATCTCAAGATTTTCATGTTTGTTATTTACCTACAATAAAATCCTGCTTGCCAAATTTTGTCACTAGAACAATGACATTTAGACTACCTATTATACAAATAAATATATGCGTTGATTTTCCCCCATTCGCAAAGGTAAACTATTTATCGTGACATTAACATCGTACAAATCTGTTTAACTCCGGTGGGATCACGTACCAGCAGTGACATAATTATATTGACGCGTCAGAAGGTAAACATGCGCCCATGTATACGTTTGAAGTTCGCACTTGAAAATTCTAAAATGAAACTTCAAACAGAGCGGCTATTGTTGTCATCAGATTACTTGGTTATCAATATTCATGTATTCATAGTGGGCTTACGGCGGACAAGCAAAGGGCAGTCGCGAGTGATCCCGGGGGCGGGGGCTGAAGGGACTCTTTGTTCTGAGAGTAGTTAACTCGGAGCGACGGTTGGCCGCAGACCTTCAAACAAATATAGACAAACAAATGTCGGGTTTTAAATAAAGTTACCATTAGGACCGCATCTAATTAATACGGGCCGGGACGCGCCCGCTGCAGATTTGGATTAGATTTCACGTTGGAAATAATGGAAAAGTTGCCGGAGCCACGACTGCTTTGAGTTCGATTTCCATTTGAGACAGAGAAATTACCGACGATCGGGTTCAATTACTCATCATGATTTCGCTGTCCGGTCTTTGCATCACAGGAATTTAAATTAGCAATTGAATAGCAACTCGAACTGTTGCAAGTTGCCACAAAATGTAATCGCTTCATTGACTGTGTTTAGGTAATATTTGACGAAGAGGTTCTATCCTGAGTCCGTGTAGTTGTGTGAGCGATGAAAATCACAGAAACTGAAACATGTTAAGGGTTACATGCACCTATGAGTATATTTTCTACCCGAAGTTATATTATTTATTAAATTGAACAAATAACCATTATCGACAACAGTCTGGAGACGTCACTGCTGGAAATGATATATTTATATATTTTATCTTAAACATTTATTGCTTTAAAACAATTATACCAGGTTGTTTTTAGTCACCGGTCAAATTTTATTTACACAATACTTATCATTTATAGAAACGATTTTTGCAAATAAACGGTATGTATTTTTTATGGACATAAATATATTCGTAATCATATTAAGCAAAGCTCTAAATTATGAATGAATATAATTTAAATAAAGACGACTACGCGCTACTAAAAAACATCTTGTAGTACTACGTCGTAGTAATATCAACAGCGATTATTTGAAAAAAAGGTATATTTTTTGTACTGAGCGTCACTCAAATAAATATGCAAAAAAAAAAAATTGCTTGGTTGACTTAACCTGTATAACTAGTGATACAATAATGATTTAAAATGTTAACTTTGCAGTACTTCTCTTATTAAATAAAAAATATCAATGCTGTATATCTTAAATATATCTATCTATTGGCGTGAGTACATTGCCAAACACAGACATATACATATAATAAGTAGATTTAAGAAGAGATACACTAATAATGTTTTTAAGTTTTTGCATTTAAAATGCTCAATTATTCTTAAATAAATGAAAAATGTGATAAATAAAAATAAACCATAAAATGGAGCTACGTTAGCAAAATAACGTAAAAACAAAAATGTGGTAAGTAATTTCGAGGCGTACCGCCAGGCCCCGGTAGCTCAATTGGAAGAGCACTCGTCCGGCAAACGAGAGGTCCCGGGCTCGAATCCTGGTCGAGTAATTTTTATTTATCACATTTTTCATTTATTTAAGAGATACACTAAATGCATTTGAGCTTAATTAAATAAATATTACCTAAAATAAATATTAATCAAAGAAATGATTCTTTTTGTGTCATAAACACCACATTACCTGGTCAAAATTAACTTTCTGAAAGATATTTTCTTGAAGACTGTAGGTATAGTAGATCTGATCGCTGTGACGGCGATGATAGCCAGTGATTTATTAAATCAGGTGATGTGTTATTGATCATTCATTCAATCTTAACTGTCTTCAAATTAATGACGTGTACTCTTAGGTTGAGCAACGAAGTTGATCGCTATCCGCCCAATGTTAAAACATTTCTACAACAATCACAATGAGGGGCATAAGTTACTGATTGAACTTTATTTTGTTTATTTACAGTACAGTTCCTGTACAAGGTATTGCTTTTATAGTCATCCATCCATTATCTGTCGTAGCTGTTCGACGAATATCCGATCACGAGTCTATTTAGAGGCAGGTAAATTAAATGGAGTGAGGTTGGAAAGTCGATGAAACTGTGATGAAACATAAATGTGATAGTTTGGATGGATGAATGGGTGTTTGTTCCTCAAACATGGCAGAACGGCTAAACGGATTTGGATAAAATTTGGCATAGTGATAGTGATAGTCTGGAACAGCACCTAGGTTTTTATCCCTATATTCCTGCGGTATTCGTAATTCGTTAGCAAATACATATATGTATAGTTCGGAGCATAAAACAATGTAAAATTAATAATTATACCTTTATATGTACTCGACCTTAAATCCTACTGATAACTGCGCCGGGCAACAACAAGGTACGCTACAATAATTAGTGGAGCTCGTAGCCCGACTCGCCGTGTTCTGGATTAGAATATTGCCCCAATATTGAACTACTTCTCGTAGTTCGGGTTCATACATATTTTTTACCAGATAAATCGGTGGTTAAAAGAACTGTGATAAATATAACATTTTTACAATAACAAAGTTTAACTGTGAATGTTTTGTGAGAACCACAAATTACTTTTGTTTTTTGAAGTAACTTGATGAGAGTCCCCTTTTATACCGAACGCACGAATCACTTAAGAAAATTAAGTAAAGTTGGAGTTACGATTCCGTCCGGGCATCTTAAGCCTGTGGGATATAATTTTACAAGGGCACTTTATTGAAACCCCTAAGTAAGTGAAAGATATCCGCTTAAGGCCCAGACGGCAATCGCACTGACATTAAAATTTGATACAACTTACAATGGTGTCAGTTGTTTTAAAGTGCGTGATTAAGTGGCTTGAATAGAAGAATAAAAAATGTAATTTTGGATAGTGTTATTCATTTTGGATAGTGTTTATCCGCATTGTAGATTTTAATTCTTAGTTTCTGATATGATTTACTGAATAAATATGATTTTTGTTATGACCATAAATTGAGTTTTTTGTGATGAGATAAAATTATATTAATTTAAAAAAAATATGCGAAATTGAGTGGCTTTTGAACTTACGATTTTAATAAGATGACAGGGTTTGCAGTGGCCTTTCTGTTTTTATGTACAGTCGGCCAAGCAGATAGTTGACCCCCACTTTTACAAAACTTATACAAAATGGCGTTGTATCCAAATGTGAAAATTTTACATATGGACAGGGTTTCAACAGTTCCAGAATGGCTTAGCTTAGATGCTTTTCACTTTAATGGGCCTAAGTTTAAGCTGACGTTTAAGTGCGTTGTAACCTTTATATTTTATGTCGTGATAGTCGTGAAAGTCTGATGCAATTGTCAAGGTCCACAAAACACAGGTTTTTACATTTCTATCATAAACCAGTTTTTATTTATGAAGTTTATTCTTTGCACACAGTTTGTATGTTTAGCGGCGTAGAGCTTAGAATAGTCCTACCATCCCAGGCTAAGCGTGTCGTAAAGGGTGGCTTATCTATTCCGGGTGACCCTTGCTTGGTGGTAGGTGACGTGTACCTACGGGCTCACCTGGCTTCCGCCCACCCTTCATATAAAAACTGCCGCCAAATATAACCGGCGATATGTGTCCGTGCAGGACTAATACCAGTCAAGTCTGTTAAAAGTTCTTCTCTTAAATTGACTGTCACACAGGCACACTGGGAGTTAAGACGCGCGAGGCGCGGCGTTTGTACAAACACGTCATGTGTGTGTTTGTGTAGACTCACCACACAATATCAACAGAACATTGTCACCAAAGTTGACGTAACTGTAAAGTTTCGAGATCTCGATATACACGAGGTACAATGAAACGAATTGTTGCTGTAAAGTTCCCCGAATATCACTTCCTGCCGTACCTAATTAATATTCTGTTTTTAATCGTCGCCATACGTTGTTTGGTATCAAAATCTTTAATCATAACAATTGCGCACTTCTCGCCAAAGGGTAAATTAATTAAATTTTGTATGAAACTTGAATTCCCCTTGCCACTGACAGTACTATTAGCAAAGTTCATAGTTAATCAGCAAATAAATTCAATTCTGCTAATAATCACGTCTTGTTCAAACATAATCGAAACTAATAAAACTAAGTTTGTGAGAAATGATTACTTCGCACAAGAATACTGAACTTGGCTAATTTCTGTCATTTAAAGCTTTCACTCTATCTTAAGGTTGCAAACTTAACTAATTTATGGAATTGCGGTCATTTTAATTGAATCCGTGGTGGACCTTCTTGTCGCCTTTAAGGTACGCGCACACTATGCCGGGGCGCATCGCAGCGCAATTATCCACCTGCCGCAATCGCATATATTTTATATTAAATGCGGCCCGCTCCGCCCCGGCATAGTGTGCGATGCTTCATATGAAATGTATGAGAGGCTCGCAGGCGGATTTTTTCGTTGCAATGCGACCCGAAAAACTGTGCGCGTACCTTAATCAGTAATGATTAGAAGAAAAATTATTATCTTTAAGCAAAATAAAATACTTCCTTACAATAAATCGTGCGAGCAATGCCTCAAATAAGTATAGTCCTATATTAGGGCTGTGCGAAGGTAAGTAGAGGAGGACTACATTGTAAGCGCTTCACAAGCCAGTCTAACCTTGAATGAGGTAACGTCGAAACTATTTCATAGTTTCATTTGAGAGCGGCGCAAAGGTGTAAAAAGTCTAACTAATTGTGATATTTAGATCATAACAGGCGCTGGTTATTTCAAGTGTCGCGTGAAACATAGGAGTTTCATTTATCTATATGAATGTAAACAAGCTAATTTTTTTATGTTATAGATAAGCGCTATCATAGAAACCAGCAGTTCTATTTAAAAAATCCTATGCGATTAATTTTATAAAGAAACTATACACCAAATAAACCGAATCAAAGCTGCTAGTTTATTTATAAAACCTTGCAAATACATATGATGAGAATAGTATTAATCCATTTAGAGTATAAGCAGGTAGTGAGACCGTACAGCACACTGCGGCGACCGGTGACCGGTGGCCGGTTTGTAAAACGGCCATTTTTCCGGCCATCAGTGTTAATGTCCGCGAGGGAACACATTATCCCGGCGCCCGGCCCGTGAAGGTTAGGCTTTATTGAGTTAAGCGACGATTACAGAGTTAATCCCTTGAAAAAAGGTTCATTTTATAATTAAATGCTTTATTCACTCGAAACTTCGTGGCGGCAACGTTACGGTGTATAAATTATAAGAGCGTTATTTTCCATTTTGTAGTCTAGGATATTAATTTAGCTGTAGAAATAAGCATTTTATTGCTACAAGTATTCGTTATGTGCGTAAGTAGTAATGTTTCTGATGAATCAAGGAAGGATCCTGTAAACTAAGTTCAGACGGCTTCGGTGGCGTATCAGTTGAGCGTTTGCCATGCGGAGTTGCGACCGAATGAACACGTTGTCTATGAAGAGCTAATCAATTAATCGTATTTATTTTTTGTATTAACAACATGTAAGTCACATTTTCTATGCTAAGTACTTACCTACACATCTTCGTTTTGTGACATACTGCTCTGTTAAAATAAAAATCAACAGCTTTTATTTACTTAGAGAACGTTAAATACTGGACGAGGGCAGCGCAGGAGCGGGCGATATGAGATCTTTGTCCAGTAGAGGGCGTCTCCCGCTGACCATCTTGATCAACGTCGAAAATGGAATTTTATAAACTTTTACCTAATCGATGCTCTCGAACCGAAGATGTAGATGGCACGGTTAGCAATCTGCAGCTCCATATATATATTTTTAAATACCAAGCACTGTATGTCACTAGGATTAATGGGGCAAGAATACTCCAAAGTCAAAAATATAGGAGTATCAGTAAAAACATGACTGATTATACTACGTTTATTATTATACGTTTAGATTCTTAGCACGTAATGTAGGTGCTTATCTTACAATCTTTTTTATGGTTACATCCCTCCCAAGTAGATTAATACAAATAGTTCTTCTAATTTTAACTAATGTAACTGACAAGGTGTTAACTACTGTCGACATTATGGATTATAAGTTAAAATTTCTTTCTTTTTAAAATTAGATTTCATCTTACCAACCGCAACTTACTTAATCAAAAATTCATTTTTTTTATACCTTTTGTTACGTGACACGAAGGCCCGTATTCGACAATACAATCTCTAATTTTAAGTCTCCTATTCGTCAAACTTAGCTTCAAAATCAGTTTTTGTTCTCAACATTCGAGTTTGACATTAGAGAGACTTAAAATAAGCGAACCTAATGTCGAATCGAGCCCAAAGTGCTGATTGGTCGACGTTTCAATGACGTAATATGCTTGTGAGAAGAGTTCGATCGCCTTTGTCCACAGCATACAAGTACCTAATTAATGGCATGTGACGTCACCGCCCCCATTGTAGTATTGTTTTAGCGTTATTTTTAAATAATGATCTTTTCATTGGATACTTCCAAATTAAATGAAAATAAATAAAAATCCCAGGTACAATTACACAAATTACGTGGCCCCGAACTAAGCAGAATTTGTGATATGGGATACCATGTAGCGAAATAGGGGAACCTAAAATATAAATACATTATAGATAAACGCCCAGACCCGGAACATTTTTTGTTTTCTTGTTCCGGGCGGGAATCGAACCTGCAACCTCTGGCGTCTGAGGCAGATAGGTTTGCCCCATCGCCAAAGTGGTCGTCGATGGGAATATGTACTAGAAATAATGATAACTATTGTTTGATAATAATTTTTCGAATGTTCCCCAATTTTATGAAATCAAATGTATTTAATAGGCATGAATTTAACACGGCGACAGTCAAATCTGATTTAGGGTTTTAAAAATAATTAAAATGGGTAGGAAAAAATAATAAGTTGGCAGCTACAGTGAAGTAGCATTTTAATTATAGCGTAGCGGATTTAGAGTTCTTAGATTTGTTTAAGTTTAAATGTGCATTGATGTTTTGGATTTGTTGACTATGATAGCCGACCTGGCTTATGGCACTTCGCCGGCCGCTGCCGCGGCACCGCTCGCTTCGCTCGCTCGGCTCGCGCACGTGTATAATTATATGCAACCTAACATGCTCCTCCTCGCTGCGCTTGTCATCGCACCTGACTTTACCAAATACGTGTTCCTTTTAATATAAGCTGCCAAGTGATTATTGTTAATACCTCGTCGTTTATTTTTGTCACCAAGTAGTTAATCGCCTAATAAGTTGTTGACCGCCTTAAAAATAATAATCCTATTTAATATATTCTCTAATAGCTTATAACAATATAACTCGTAACTACCTTCCAATTTATAGGCATTTAGTTGAAAACTAATCTTTCTATTTTCATCCTTCAGTAACTGTAACATATTAAATAGTTGTCGGCGCGGCATTGATCACGCCGCTTCCCTTTCAGGAATGCCGCCGCCGGCGCTCATTTGTCGAGGGATAGGTTTTTGTGCGGTATTCCCACTATTTGCGAGGCTTTTGTTCGAGTAATAAAATTAAATTAAAAAAGAAATTCATCCGACTGGCTAAATCCGCAATGAAAGTTTTTACCCTTTTCATAGTGAATGCTTGGTTTTTTGAAATTCGAATAAGAATAGTATTATTATTAGATTAAACATGTGATCATCATATTATGCATGAGTTTAAAACGTTTAGTTTTGTTTCGTTGCACTACTTTTCATACAGAGTAGTGCAGTTCGTTTTTGACAGAGAAATAATTTGAACGTTTGAGCCTTTTATGTGCCGTTGAGTGATACTTGGTTATCAATTTCAACTGGTCCTTATTTTTAACTTCCCTTGTGTGTATTTTTCTTGAATCATAAAGCTGTCCAATGCCCACTGAGAAAGGCTAGAGCTTAAAATTTAACAGAGAAAATCTACCGCTACTCGTAGAACATTAAAATACTTTAAAACCTTTAACCCATAAAACTGCAGCAAGGTTACTTCGGACTATTAAGTACAGATAGAGCTAATATCGTTTTATTAGTGATCCAGTTTGAGAAATAAAATCCAACAATAAAAACAAATACTGCAATTGCTTAACGTTTGAAATAACACAAATGGGGTTCCGATATGGGCCATTCTGTGCCGAATGGGCTACACTAGCGCCGGGCGGCGGGTGCGGCGGAGCGCGGAACTAGCGAGCCGCTGTTACTACTACCTGCTACTACTTAGCTGCAGTTTGCAGATGTGATATGCAGGATTGTTGTGGCTTTGATACCTACACCACAGTTTAGAATTAAATCAAAACCTTTTTAGGTCCTTAGTTGCTAGTATTTGAATTAAATTTATTTAGTAACGGGATATTATTTTTGTTTTTAATAATTTATGTATTTTTTGAAAATCTTCAGCATTAAAAATATAATTTGAAACATATAATGTAAATATTACCAACCGGGCCAGTCGGACTAGTCGCTTTTCCCGACACGCTTACGCCAAACGCGGTATGGCTCTACTCAGCCACTTAGTTCAGATGTCTATAACACTTAGTTGAGAAATTAATTCATTTTGTAATTATGATTAATTTATTAAGCTCGTTTAGCTAAACTTGATATGGAATTTTGACAAAATATATATCTCCAACTTCTCCAAGGTTACTGACTTTCACTTTTGTCAAGTTAGTAGATTTCTGATACCATATTAGTTCAACAACAGACGTTTATTGATTGCTTACAATGTATAATATGTATAATATTTTTATAATACAGCTGTAAGTTTTCCGAATATTGTAAAATAAAACAAAGTAATCTTTTTTGTACAGTTTTAATTACATAGTTTCTTAAAAAAAGAAAAACCATCATCTAAATCCAGAAGATCGTCTTGTATCCTTCACTCTTATCACGAGTATGAGCATCGCCAGTTCTCGGTTCAGTGGACAGTAATAACTTTATGCAGGATATTTGCGCCGCGGACGGGCGCTCGTTTATATAAATGTATACACTTAAAACGTTTCTGTACTTGTATGAATATTCGTGTGCGAAGATATTTAAATACAATAAAATATCTGTTGACTGACGCCAAGTGATGGGGTCGACGAACACTACGCAGGTTGAAGGGTTGAATTTCAATTAAGCTGTATTTAGAAGTATGCCAGATATTCATAGTTGAGTGGGCAGCGATCCTGCCGCCGCAGTCGTCACGTTCGCGTTACAACGTGGGACAGCTTTTTTACGGTTGATTGAAGACTTTTTAATAAATGGGATGGCAGTATAAACGAATACCAGGTGCACCTTTGGTGCCTTTAGTGCCATAGTGGGAATTAAATTAAGGTAAAAATGTTGAACTACGCAGCAACAATACACCTCACTACGAGGGCCATGATAGAACGGTTTCTCAAATCAGACCAAACTGAAAGTCTAATTTTACATACCGGTGAATAGCCCACAAATCTTTAACCTCAAAAATAAAGGGCCACACCGAAGCCCACCGAAGAAACCAGATATTGATAATTAGCGTTCTGTGCTTCATGATAATTAGTAAGCCAATTGGTTTTGGATCATTGTGATGACAGTAAAGTAGTGCTCCGATTGTATAAAATTATTACTGGACCTGACTGATTTCAAAACACTGAACAACATCGAGAACGAAATAATAAAGAAATTCAGATTTTTCAAGCGATTTTATCGCGCTTCATTACAATATGTTAGGTTATTGAATTCGACGTTTCGGTTGCTTTTTAGACATAGCTCTAGCGAAATTACGTCAGTTTTAGAAAGTAATGTCTGAAGTTTTTTCTGCAAATTTTTAAGTAATCAAACAAGTTCCATAATCTTTCCCCTCCCAGTTTACAAAGCTCTTATTCAAGTTACTGTCTTTTAAATGAATCTCGAAATCGAATACACTTTGAAGACGCCGACAAAGTTTGTAAATCGCTTAATCTTATAATTTGCTGACCATTCAGAAAGCTCAAGCATGGAGAAAGCGGTTTTAGTGGAACTGCACAAAATGTTAATTAGGTTTTGGAACTAAACTATGAAATGTAAACAGAATTTTCCTAATGAGTCTGTAACATCTGCTGAAGTAAAATTTTGATTACAGAACTTGAATTAAAACTTGAATCATATTTGTATGGCACATTATAAACCTTTTTTCTTACAGAGCTATATATTTTAATAAATATGTATCTTTGTATAAACATTTAGTTCGTTTGCAATTTGTTTATGTGCCTAAATAAATAAAAATAAATAAGGAGCAACTAATTTTAAGTTCTTATAGGATCAAACAATCGCAGCATGTGATATGCGTGACGATAACTTCGGCAGCATCTGTAATTAAGTGTTACGTGGTTTACCTGTGGTAAAAAATGTGTTGAAAATTGGAAAATTAAAACAAGCTAAGGAAATCAAAAAGCCCAAATAAATTGACAGCATCTCGTGACCCTTATACGTATTTGTAACCCACGTATTTGTGGTCCCGTTTTACCATTTGTACCCTCAAAATTACCAATGTCAAAATAAAAATGACTTCTAGGCATACCATTTGTCATATTTTTATGACAATAATATAAAAATGAGTGGAGCCAAGGAAAGCACAATGAAACCCGACTGGCAACAATTTGCGTTATTTTCCTTTGATCGACATTTGTCTGTAAAACTTCTCGCGGCGACAAGATACTTTGCATATTTTCGGTCGCGTGCGTCCGGCGTGAATTCTGCGCGTGCTAGTATTTGGAAAATAGCTTATTTATACAATTTTCTTTTCCACCGAACACCAACTCGTGCAGGCTGTTTTAATATCCTTTTTGTTTTCATGTATTAAACTTTTAAAGGTTTTTTTAGGTTCATTGGGGCGCAAACTTTCGCGGACGTTTCGTCTAATACCGACCAATTTGATGACGATTTTTGACAAGGGATTTTTGATTTTTTCGTTCTTATTATCAGAATCAGAATCAGAATCAGAATCAGAATCAGAATAAATTTATTGACAACTACAACAAACACATACACAAAGCAAATACAAGAAACACAAAATAGAACAATAATAATAACAGATTTAGTATGTTTGCTGTAGCAGTGCAAAGGGCCATAGCTCAGCGACATTATTGTTCAATGAACAAAACGCTGATTTTCAGCTTAAGCCTAAGGGGGTTAGGTTTCCACTGCAGATTACACTAAAATTAAATTATAAATTGACCTTCATTTTTAATTAAAAATAAAAACATACCTTGAGATTGAGTTAGAGAATAAAACCTTAAATAAAATAAAATAAAATTAAATAATTTAAACCTAAATAAATAAAATAAGAAATAAATTATAATTTAATTAAATTGAAATGGATATTGAATATTTAAATTGAATTAAAATTAAAATTTAATCACATCTAAATTAAAAATAGAAATGTTATTTTAAAAAAGATTGACTAACCTAAATTAAATAAATATTAAATAAAATGTCAAATGTAAAATGTAAAATGTAATTAATCACTATGAGAATAAAAAACTAGAGATAAAATTGGGTTCAAATGAAATGGTGTAATTATAATAGTAAATAAAATAATAAACTGGACAAATTCCGCATTATAAATTACATGAAATTCTAAAACGAAGGATCAAGAATGTGGGAAACTCAGTCTCTGCTCTTTTAATAGGAGTGCTTTCATCTTAAATCTTTTCTTCTTTCATCTTATGTATGTTTCGTTTATTTCTTACCAACCAGCACAGGGTAAGCTGGGTAGATTACGGCCTTAACCTCCTCGACACCCAGAGGAGAGACTCATGCGCTGCAGTGGGCGAGTTACACGGACTTGTGATGATGATTATGTTTAGTAAATTTATCCGTAGTAGAGAGAATATTATGTTATACAACCCATGGCTGTTACTTTGAGGAACAGCTGTTTAAAGTTATTTTTTTGCAAATGACATATATTTTGTTTCTTGGTGATGAAACCCGCTCTGGCCTTTGATTTCAATCTCACCGGATTTTACACCGACTTCCAAATAGGAGGAAGTTTCAATTCGTCTGTATGTTTTTTATGTTTTTGTTACACGATACTTCGGACAATTATGAATCGATTTTGAAAATTCTTGTTTCATATGATAAATAATACTTCTTATTTAGTCTCATATATTTTCATCGAAATCGGTTGAGTACTTCATTGAAAAATTCAATGTTTTGAAAAAATATGTATGATTTTGGAAAATGTTTACGTTGATGACATTATAATGATATAATGATGTAAGCATTTAAACATTTAAACAACGTAAACTCAGCCAAAGTTTTGACGTGAAATCGGTTTTTTTAATGCTCTGCATTCGTCGATTACTTCACTTACTATTTGATGGATGCGCTGCGCATGCGCTAGGAAGACAATTAACTGGCCTTTAAAGCTTCAGGCTTAAGCTTAAGGCAATTATCTGTCCTGTCCTGCTTAGATTTTGGTCACAAATTAATATTATGCATATAATTTTTCACCACTTGTGACAAGAAACTGCATGCCGTAAAGTGAAACGGTATCTGTTATTGAGCACTTTGATAGAACAGAGCACGTACGTGTACGTCCATTCGGAGTAGTTTCACGTAGTTCATGGTTCACATCACTGCGAGGAGATGTTTGTGACGAGGGGGGTCAAACGCAGGGCACGTTAGCTTCGGAATAATCATGTATTTGTCCTAGCACGATTGGAACAAATATTTTTGGCGGCAAATTTCGTACAAAACTGTTTGTAAACGATTAATAGTTGGGTCCTGTGTGGTCGATTTTACATCCATTATATTTACATGTGACATAATTTCTCAATGAATATTTTAGGCAAAGCAACCAAAGTTTTCTTTTATCTTTTGAATTCTACAGACAATCGTAAGAAACTGCGCTCAATAATGAAATGTCAAACTTCAAATTGAACGACAATCATCAAAGTTTCTAACCATTTCACTGAGCCTGAAAACAAGAACATCTGAATCCTAGCCAAGAACACAAACGCTGTGTACTTCCAAGGGTCTGACGTTGGTGAACTTGAGCCGCGGATCGTATGCGCGATGGGACGCGTTCATCCATCTTGTTGACGAAACAAATCCTCACGCAGCGCCGGGCGGCCATTAATTGGCCGCGCGGCGACACGACGCCGCCCGCTTGCCTTGTTAACTCGCTGACTGCTACAATTAGCACCCGAAATTGCAATCTTATTGTTTGTTGTAGGTACTTATAGCGTCCTGCGTGGATGTTTAATTGCTAACATAAGCTTAGGTTAAATTGAAGTTGAAATTGTGGTGGTTCAATTGTGTTGTTTCTTGGATTGCTGTTATCAAATGCCATTATACTTTATGTAGTTTTAAGAGTTTATGAAGTTAAGTAAAAATGTCCGTTCTGGTTTCGATTGTGACATAAAAATACTTACATCGTTATTATGTGTTTTGAGGTAGGTCCTTTCATACCATAAAAATTTACCACCAATTTCATCGATAATTAAGAGAGGCGGAAACGTAGGGTCCCTCTATTTTTATTCGTTTAAAACAGCGTAAAAATGAAGTGAACGCTAAGATAATCAAATATTCCTACAACACAAATATTGTTCTTCTTTATCTTAAATTGGATGGGCTTTTGTAACAAAATCTTAATTATATAGAATCGTGCCTTGTTCGCGGCTATTTTCTTATTGGATTGATTTCGGAGTGAAATCCCGGCATTACTCAAATTAGTTCTATTACTGAATAATAAGCGATAGAGGAACAAATGCGATATCAATCATTATTAACAAATTGATATTTCTGTTTCTCTTCTGTAGCTTATTGTGTAATTTTTTTTAAGAACCATTTTAGGATGGTAATAGTCCGATACAGCAGTGATTTTATTTGATTGATATATCAAGTTAAATAAAATATAAGCTTACCTTGTGTGAACATAAATCATACGACTCGCATTTTTAAAAGACAATTCTGTTTTTAGCAATCTCAACACTGCTCGTCTTGGGGGAATCAACCAAAATTGCTTTCATATTGTTCTCTATATTTCTAATTATCTCGCTCAGTCAAATATACACAATGTTTCTGAGCATTTTCAAAGTACAATAAAATGGAAAGGTTTTTTATGAAAGCCAAGTTGTGGCCTTATATTTCAAAGTTTTATTTCTATGACTATACTAGACGTACGATTTTTTATGCGACAAACCCTTAAACAAAATAAAAAAAGAACTCGAAACAAGTCTCTAAGGCAAAAAGTAATCTTCGGATATTGCCGCCAAACAATCCTTAACGCAGATAAGTATAGGTTCACACCGTTCACATCTTGTTCGCATAAACGGATTCCAATAATGTGTTTCGATATGATACATCGCACGTCATAGATCCGTCTGTCGTCTCGCAGCCGCGACGTGCCGGTTGCTCTCTACTAAAGGAGCTGAGTCACAGCTTCCGAAATAATTGGAGGCTGTTCGCGAGGCCATGACGTTAGCGGGTTGATAAGCGGCACTTTTAGCGAAATTGGCATTTTTGAATAGTAACGCAATTTGTTCATAAGGCTAGTTAGTGAGCGATGAATATAATTTAATGAATTTTACCAAAGTAAACACCAAAGTACTGATTTATGATAATTTTATATTCTTTGTCGACTTCAAGAACGGAGGCTCTCAATTCAAAAATTTTGAGGTGTTGTGAGTCAATAGCGTTTTATAGGTAAACTGATTTTGGTGATTCATATTCGAGAGCTGTACTTGCTGCATGGTCCCATTTAAATCTTACTAGCTTTAACTATTGTAACTAAGTGACCTCGTCATGGAGTTCCACAAAGTAACGCCTGATTGAATCACTTAATAGTTTTGTCCTTGTTTAGATTTGTGCTCCACTCATACATATACTGTGGATTTCAAAAATAAATCTCAAGCTTCAAGGTTCGATTCAAAGTACAAGAATGTTTATAGAACTAGCCATGAAGTCCAACATCCAGATTTATATTTTGGATGAAAGAATTTGGTATTGTGAATTCAGATTCAAAACAGAAATCTACTTTAAACCTCGTTGGCATTTGGACACCTCAATCCACAATGAAGTTGATATGGAGTACACAGGCTCAGGAAATATGGAAGCTATCTTTTCTATATACTTGTGATTATACTAAACAAATATATGTATGTATGTATGTATAAACCTATTTATGTCTCCTGTGCGACTGAAATATAGTAATTTATTAATTTATAGATCTACCTGCGAGTGTTTACTTAAACTTTAACCTTTATAATTAATTAACTTGGAATTTAATTCAATTTATGTTGACTCTTTTAATTTTTATTTTATTTGACATAATTGTATTTTTTCAGTTTAATTTGATATAATATATATGAAATCTAATTTACTTTTATATTTATTTTATGTTTTTCGTTATTTTAATGTTATTTAATCTGTTTGAATTTAATTGGATTTAGTATAGTTTAATTCAATCTGGTTTTGACTCTGTTTAATAATAATCTTATTTGACTTAATTGTATTGTTTTAAGTTTAATTTGATTTAATTAGGATGAAATTTATTTTATGTATTCTAATGTTATTTTTATGTAATTTAATTTGATTGAATTTAATTGGATTTAGTATAGTATTTAATTTCGTTTGACTCTTGGTGTAATTTTGTTAAATTTAATTTAGTTTGATTTGGCTGATTTCATTTGGTTTCATTTAATTTCATTTGATCTGTTCTGATTTAATTTGTATCGATTTATTTTGATTTCTTTGATTTAATTTAACTTCATTGTAATTATTTTATTTTATTTCTTTTTGATTTCGGTATTTTATTTGATTGGTATTTGAATTTTATGCATGTTCCCCTTTTTTGTACCTATCTAAAACTTATTGTAAACTGAATAACAAAATAGGTTTCTTATAATTGGCTTCTGTGTAGCAAATAAAAAAAATGTAATTATGTAATCGATTGTGCTGTAGAAACGAGTAAAGTGAAATAAATAAATAAAATTTCAACGAGATTTTTAAAGATATATTTTTTATCGTATTAACAACGCAGCTTTATAAAACTGAATATTATAATTGTTTCATGTTGAGTCTTTTTGATGTAGTCATAGATACATTTTGCATAATGATAACTTTAAACAATACTAATATTATAATATTTAATGTTGGTGAGGATAGATGGATGGATTGAATGGATGTTGTTACTCTGAAACGGCTCAAGAGATTTAGCTGAAAATCCACATGCAGATAAGGCATACCTTGGAATTAGAACAAGAAGAACATGTTCTTATTCCAAGCCGAAACCAACCAACCGAATTTTACAAAAAATCCTTTACGGTTTCAGTCGCGTCACTGTGGAACGAACTGCCTCTTGAGATCAAAAAGGCTCAAACAATTAATTCAAAAGACGGGTTAAGGCACACTTTGTCGGAAAATCTATTTCATAGTACAGAGTATTCAGAGTATGTAGTGTGTATGTATATCTATATGTCGGAAAACAAACAAAACGAAAAAGAAGCGTTACTCACAAAACACGATAGAATTAATCACTGGACAGTTACTTAGTACCGAGTCTGTGGGCTTGGGTATAACCCTGGCTTAGTCACAACAAAATCTTTATTCGCGAGTCCGTTCCGTCAGTTACAATGCCAACTCAATTAATACCGAGCTACTATCGACCGTCAGTCCGAGATACGTCTGCACACCTAGCCATCCTAACCGTATCTGTGTCACTTGCCATCATCCTACTTCAAGATATAACCTATGGCGCTGCAATCGAATGTCAGTCATTCATTGCATTTAGCGCCCTCTTTAACAGTGCTACCAACATACTTCCGTCACCATGAAGTCATACTAACATCTTAATATCGCCAACTTATCGTTAGCTCCGACACGGCCATCCTGCGATGGAACACGTCCTCGTGTGATATTCTGAAACAATCATACCAAAGTGGCGGCTCGGCCACTCCTGACAATGAAGTCAGGCAAATTCTCAAAAGAAAAAACACAAGTTTGAATTCTTTACATTATGAATCTTTTAGAATACTAAACAACAAAAATACCGTTTTAGTTAACCAAGTTTCAAGCACCATTGAGTAACAATTATCTCCAAATCAAACATTGAAATCTATTATTAACAACAAGGTATATCGTCCGTGGTTAACAGCAATTACATCATTTTCCCACGGGAAATAATAGTTTAAGAATGTAACTTTGCATCTTTTAAATTATATCACTACTTATAAATTATCATGTATCACACACAACCCAGGGTTCTCTGTAAGAGATCATCTTTTGATGATAAGGCCGCCTATTGTGCTCTGTATCTTAAATATTGTTCTGTATAAATATTCCTTATCTTTGTGTACAATGAAAAATAAATAAATAAAATAAATAAATATCCTGAATTACTTACGGAATAAGAACAAAAGATGTAAAAACGAGGAAAAAGCAGCTATCATAAACGAGAAGGTATGTGGAAATTCGTAAAATGATCAGCTCGTTTGTTACTATTTCACACTTGATATGACACGGCTTGATGTTTTGAGTACATATGTAAATTTTGCACACATCTCGAAAAACACATTATATGATAAGTACTTGTAATTCTTACGGAATGTGGGTTTAACCTGGGCCAAGTCACAAGAACAGCTAGCAGTCCATAAATGTTTGTGGAATGTCTTATTAACAATTAAAAATATTTAATTGTTTAATAATAAATAAATCTGTCCAATGAATTGTGCGTTCAAAGCGCTGATTTAAACAGTATATTATTCAAACGCAGCGGTCGGGTGCAGCAAAACCATCGTATTACTGTTTACTAATTAGTAAATACCAAAATATTCAGCCGAAATTAGCTTGCTAGTAATTAACATGGAGATAATCTCTGCGCTGATGTCGGTTAGTTCAATGTTTTTGTTTTTAACATAAAGTTCCTAAAAATATTTAAGATTTACCCTTAGCTAATTAGAAGATACTGTAAAACAAAAGTTTTGTTAATACTACAAAATTTGTACGACTGAAAATTAAAACGATAAACTGTCTGTATCAAAGAATAACATACTTTTCTTGTCAATTAAAAAGCGACATGATATTTAAAAATAAATTGCCGCATGCCTCAGAAACACAAATGCTTATTAATTGCTTGACTTATTAATATGATACTTATGTAACTGGTACAGTGCTGGCAGTTGGTTCAATGTACTGTCCAGTGTGCGCCATAGATGATTATAAGTACTAAAGTATAGATGACCGTTTGACAATTATTTATTTTTTCTTAATTATTTGTGTTTGATATAATAATTGTAGGCGATAGATTTTTTCAGATCGTTTTCGTCAAACTCAATGCTTTTGCCACACAAATTGTTCACCTCCTTGCACCAGTTATTCAAAATCAATGCTATTCCTTTTCTTAACTCACTATCTCACTAGAAAGTCAGCATCCTATGTAAAAATATCACTTCACAAAAGTAAAATCTTCGATTTGAGATCGAAAAATCGCGAGGAGTGAACACTCTACTCAACGTACTTTGTAGAAAACACTAACAAAAGAATTCAGCGACAAAAAATACACAGAAAAATAAGAAAATGCAATGAGCGCAAAAAGATTGGTTGACTATAAGTACTATAGATACGCTGCCTGATACTATAGATATATCGATATCGAACGCAGCAAAAAATACGAAAAGTTCCAGGAGTGCCCGACGCGTAGCGCTAGTAGTAATAGAATTTTGGTATTTGTATGGAAGACAAACTAGCATGGTGTGCGATATTTCACTCTAATGAGACATGCTATCTCCGAGCGACGTCACACCAATCAATGAAACAATGTTACTTGTGATGGTAATCAAAGCCGGGTAGCAACGGCCTGTGTTGCCATTAAGCATAATAAAATAAGCCATTACGAGAATTTCCCGAAATTAATACGTTTCTGCGATGATAGATTAATTGGATATCGAATTAATGTTTTCGCAACTGGTTAAAGCCAATCTTTTTGGGTTCTTTCATTGTTATCTCATTTTCAGTTCATTACTTTGTTAAGAGAGTACGTACTCTAAATATCGCATACTGTATCTCTTCTATTTAACAAAGCGATTCATGAAATTATAATGGTTAGTAGCAGTAACTTCGTTACTACATACATAACTTCACACCTGTATCCCTAATGGGGTAGGCAGAACACCAGAGGCTATAAAACCATGTGATGTCACGTTCGACAAATTTGGAGGTACTATTATGATGGAGAGAGACTATTCGTTACTTGAATTAGTTAATGAATTAAAGAAAAAACGTTTTAAAACTGACACAGACATTCTCTGGTAACCACGTTGTCTGTAAATGTAAAATTAAATTAAACGATTAAAAAGCCGCTGAAGAACGTCCTTTATTTAAAAAAGATATTTCCAGTAAACAATCAGTGGATGCTGATGAGAAATATTCCATTGAAGTTTGATCAGCAATGAAAACTTCCAGATGTTAGCATTATAAAAGAATGTAATTCCCGGCGGTGTTGCGGCGGCGGCGGCCATTATGCCGCGTCACGTGTCATGGTGGCGCGCTGCGGGACTCCTCTCGATAATATTCAGGACGAGAGCGGTTAATGGAATTGCTCCGTGCGGCCTTCGATTATTTAAATAAAAAAGATCTGTGATTTACGGATTAGATGTGTCGTATTAAAATTTAAGTAAGATTTTTGTAGTAAGAAATTTATTTATTTATTTATTCTGGAAATCTACAGCGTTTCATAAATTAAATTACAAATCAAGAAAAAGATGCGAAGACAATACTAAGATTCATCTCTTGTTAATAAAGCATTTCCAAGTTTAGAGTCAAGTATCAATGTATGTATCAATCATTTAAAATTTTTTTTTTAAACATAAAGAAAACAGCTGTACTGCAAATATGAAAATTAATGAGAGCAACAGAGACTGTAATACGACAATTGTCTGGGATAAGCTATTAAAAAGTGCATAAAAACAAAGCACTTCTACCATATTTAAAATTTAAAACTTTTCTTATTTGTTTAACAAGGAGTTAGTAAGTGTCGCCTAAGGAATAAGAACGAGAGGGCAATAGCATCAGACCACTATCAGATAACATTTGACAATCATTTCGTGTGGTAGCAATCATGGCACTATGGCCCACAAGACCTTTGACCAGAATTAAGTGCAGCCAATAGACCATAATACGTATGTAGTGAAGCTGCTAACATAATATCAAATAATATCATTTACCCTATTACCATGTTACATCTCTATATGTTTTGTCTTGTTGAGTTGAGATTAGGGAGATTGTTCAGTGAAAACATATTTTATACATTTCAAGGGACATTTCCTTTTCATTTTATTCCTTTAATGATTCCTAAAATAGATCACTAATTGAGGGGCCACCAACATTTGTTTGCCAATGAAATATTATGTTTGTACTTCTTATAACTTTGTTAAATTTTGCATGTCAAAATAGAAGTACTATACATTTTGTATAAAATAGAAATTAACTCTAAATTCTTTCAATTTCGTATTAGCATATACTGATAGTAAAAAAGTGAATTTAAAACGAAAAGTCGCACAGCTATCCCAACAAACAAAAGCTGTATTTCAAGCACTGTTGTAATAGTTAAACTGAACTACTCATTCAAGTTTAAAGCCTTGCAATTAGAAGGGGCTCCACAAGTGGCCGTAACTTGAAGCGGGCTCGTGAAGTGATGGCCGCCCGCCGGCTCACTACACCGAATTAATAATTAACGGCGCGGAGTGGCCGCGGTGGCCGGTCGCCGGTGGCCGGGCCGCGAATATACAAAGGCTATACTATTTGAGTCACGAGTCAGACTCTAATAGAGGAGCTTTTGTTTATGCATATTACTTGACAATACCTAATCGAACTCAGTAAAAAAAATGACTGAAATGGATTAGCTTTTGCTCTTGTAATTTTCAAAGAAATGCAATGACAAAACCTAGTACTGTATAATACATATTCACTTAAATAGATAAGCTTTTGTCAAGATGAAAAGTAGGTATATCTTTGTTTGACATACATTGCGATGAAAGAGATAAGCTATGAGAAGGGCTCCCGCACCGGAAGGCGGAATCAGTACGGTTAGGTGCGACGACGAGCGCAGCGAGGAGGAGCATGTTAGGTTGCATATAGTTATACACGTGCGCGAGCTGAGCAAGCGAAGCGAGCGGTGCCGCGGCAGCGGCCGGCGAAGCGCCATAAACCTGGTCAGCTATTATAGTCGACCCTGGACAATCCCGACATGGTCAAAAGTCAAACGTTAAGTCATCAAAATAACGATGGTCATAATGCATGCACATTTTATTTCTATCTTTGAAAATCAGAACAATTGCCATTTAAGTATCAAATTGAAGCCAACGATCTATAAATATCGATATCAAATGGGATAGCTTTTGTTGCTGCAATGTTCAATTGAAGTTATCTCACAAAGTCTACACGACTTCGGTCAATTTCTGTACTACAATGGATTAGGGTTTGGGCAAGTTTTTGTCATACAAAAGCTAAGCCAGTTCAGTTTGCACTTTCACTCTAATGGTATAGCTTTTGTAAATACGCGGCCGGGCCACGGTAATACACGGTAAATTTTATACAGTATATCAACGGTTTCAGTATTCAAACGGATGAAACGCGAGCTATACCTACACGGCTCGACCTCGGCATGCGGCCAGTCGCGAGTGTCTGCGTGCAGAAACAATTGTTGATTGAGCTTTATATTAAAATGTGGATGTTTTATACTTTAAAATTTAATAATAAATCTTTTCGTACGTCTCAGTCAAGGCGCAAGTATTTTTCGGTCGCTAATGAATAAGGCCGATTTATCATTCAAACGTAAACATGGTTTTTTGACACAAAACGCATTTTTGTTGAGCAATTCTATTCGATTCACAAAGTATTTTATTTATTTATATAAAAAAGCATATCTACAATCATAAAACTAAATGGAAGTAAACACAAAGTAGGCAAATATATTTAAAATGCTGAAGGCGGGCAGCCCTATCGCATGTGAACGTACCACGGCGATGTAGGCATATATTTCAAAGATGCGGCCGAGTTGAAATACTGTAGATTATATTACCGTGGCCGGGTGGCTTTATTTCGCGGCCGCAGCGGAATACCAAGCAGCCGCGGCGCCCGCCCGCGCCGACTTGCGACACCATTGACACGATCTTTGTAGAGTTTTCTTTTATCGTTTAAACGGTATTGTTAGATAGTTTCCCTGTGGGGTTGTAACCATTTTTGAAATCGGTGTTGCTCAATCACAAACCAGTTCTCGATCGTAGAGAGTGTGCGGCTGGTTTATTTAAACACTTTGTTTACAAATCAGTATTAGCTCTTGGTTTCTGTAATCGAATGCCGATATTAAGATTGGTACTATACCTAACGGTAACGGGTTGGCTGTTCAGGCAGGCAACACCATAGAATAATGTTACCCAAGGGTTCAGCTATAGAAAGCAAAAATATTTTTTCAAATCAGACTGTTAGTTTCCAGGATTAACTTATTCAAAACAAAAGATCATCACAACGTAACAACTCAAATAGCTTAAAGTGGCCACAAACTCCAGCTCGTCATCGGGTGCTGCCGAAAAAGAAGTGGTTTTATAAGTTCATATGGTTCATAGAGTTTTATAAGTGGCTATAAAAAGTCTGCGCTTGTTTAATTCCCGTGTCTCAGATGCGTCACTATCAACAATATACAATGTGTCCCGCATGTAGTAATAAGACTTATAATAAGTGAAGTTCCTATGCACAATGTCATCGACGAAAATACCCATATGGTGGGACAATCCCAAAACCCCTACGTATGCAAAAATGCAAAAATTGGCTAAATTCTATTTAATTTGTAAAACAATGGCTGTTTAAGTTCAAGTTCTTGTCGTTCTTGTTATATTAAAGATTAAAGTAACTAACAGCATGGAAAAAAGCTTTTTCCTGCAACTTCTTACGCGACAAAGTACCCTTCCTGTGGGAACTCCCTCCATAATACAACCAGGTACCCATTAAAAGAACCTTTGTCCAAGTTTCACACCCGTGCAATAAGATTTTTCATACAAAATAAGACAGTCCTATATTTCCCGCTCACGTGGGAATTCCGGGAATGCCTTTCATAAAGCAACCAGTCACTCGTTGAAGAACTTTTGTACTAAGTATACCATCCATGCACTCAAAGAATAAGATTTTTCATACTAACTAAAAAGTCCAATATATCCCGTTCCCGTGGAAATTTTGGGAATTCCCTTCTTTGTGCTCCTCTACACTCCCTAAGGAATGTGTGTTTCGAAATTGAGATCTCCACGACCAGTGGTTATACGTACGCTGTACATTGTACGTTGTCTGTCGTTACTCAGTCAGTAAGAAAAGAGAGAAGAGTTTTATACAGGGCTGTTTTTAGTCACCAGCCTACGATGTAAACGTACCTGCATATTTATTTAAGCAGCGCAAGGTACAAAAAAAAAATTGGCACCAAAAACTAACTTTGCAAATAGTTGCTTTCGATGAAAATAGCTACTACGAAGTAATTGTAGTAATACTACGACGTAGTACTACAAAATGTTTTGTAGTATATATAGTAGTAGTAAGTATAAATATCCCAGAAATACTGGCGTGACCTTATCTAAGTTTATATTATTGACATCATTCATATAAGTAGGTCATATATTTATAACTTAGATGTCATTAAAACATGTGGACATAGAATTTCAGAACTCCAAATCGGAATTACACTTCCAAACAAAATTAAGTAATTACCAACATAATAGTCTAAGATCCGAACTTGAAACGATCCTCACCGGGCTGATAATAGAATGACACTTATTTTATAACAAAATTACTATATTAGAAAATATGTAAGAATGGGTTGTCTAAAAAATCCTGGACAGACTGTAATTAAATCTTACAAGTTAAATTTGATCCACCTCCAGGTTTCCGATTGAGCTAAAATTTGGCATGCATGCATAAATCGCATGACAATGTAATATTATTATTATATTTTATTATAAAATAGGTTTCACTCTTTTATCAGCCCGGTGAAGATCATTTCAAGTTCGGGTCTCCTACTATAACAGCATAAATTTAGTTCCATTTCTTGTCGGTAGATAGCGGTTTGGCAACATTAAAGCGCGCATGTAAAGTTCTAAATGATCTAGACCTACCACCTCGTTAACATACATCGTCCGACTACCCTTCTATATAAAGTCTGATTTTTGTACGGTGTTGTAGAATAATATTCTACGAATACTGTCGTGAAGTATAAAACTATGAACAATACAGCATTTGGTATCATTTATTTTACCCAGCCAGCAATGGATCCAGTTTCCACAGTTACGCTACATCATAGAGAGAGGCGAGTTTTTTATAAATGAGCACTCAATTTTTTGTTTAAATTTGGCTTCTGTTACTGAATGAATACCTAATTTATTCACCAACAGGTGCAAAAAGACAAACGCAAGTTTATTAATTAAAATAAAATCTAAATTATATGAAATACCTAACCTTTACTAATATTATAATAAACGCGCTTATCACGGAAGCCACCCACTGGAATAGATAAAATATGTTATGTGCTATTTTAATCAAAATTTCCACGTAATCTTAACTTACGCGGATACTTTATATCGAAATTTCAATTTGAATTTTTATTGTATGTGAATCCTATTTGTTTTAAATTAAAATAAGCAATTTCAGTGTGTTTTTGTAGGCAAAGAAGGCGAAGTATATTAATATGCGTTTCGCGCGTTAATTACATTCTTTGTCAGACATACAAGCCCTCGCTCGCGGGGCGCACTTGTCGCCGCTGGGGATCATCCCACTGCCGACCAACTAACTCACAAGTTTACTGAGTTATCTACCTAATTAGTTGGTAGTTCTAGTGGCTCTGCTGAGGATTTCTCAAATAAATTCGACTTTGAGTGATTGGTTGGTATGCATTTGAATGATAGGTAGTCCAACATTGTAAGTTTTCGTATGATTGCAAATTGCTAAGTTTGTGCATGTGAGCCACTACATCCGGTTCTGTTTCGAGAAATATTTCTATGGCAGCCACAGACTACGCACTAGGTACATCCGGCATCCGACATTTTATACAAAATATCTAGATTCTTATTTTTTCGAATTCGGATCGGATAAGAATAGCATGCAGTGTGTCAATGCTCTAATTGTAAATCATTTAGCTCGAATTTAATAAATTCCTATTGGTAATGGTATTTTCATTGTCAAGAACAATATTCTCTTAAGATTACAAAGTTGAACTGGAATCGTGAAGCTTATGTAAATTGTGAATCAGCTATATTCAATCATTTATAATGAAGGCAAACGTTTTATTCACTGTTTAGTTTCATCCATTCTATTTACATTAAGAAATACCATTTATATTTAGTTAAGGTATGAGCCTCGTCTTATATTTCAGCTTAACATCGCTAGATCAGTAACACAAACATTCGGTAGCTGTCCTCCAACTAATCTCTGACGGCAATATTGAGGTAAAATACCTATTGACGGTCCCTTCGGTTTCTTAGTCAAAGGGAGCTAAATATATTCTGAAAACGAGGATAATAAATAACAAAGTTCCCTACTTCCGTTTCTATAAACAGTTCCGAAAATCGTCACGGTCAAAATCCAATTATATTGGTTTGTAAGGATGAACGTGTGTCTGTTATTGCAGGTTCATCCGCATGCAGCCTTAACATGCATCAGGGCCAACGCTGCGTCACGCGTACCGTAGGAACGTTCATGTCGTACGAGCGTTCGGCACGGACGTTGCACGCGTGACGCCATTTCGCTAGTAAAATTTCATTAGTGTGTAACCTCTTAGTATTTGGTATAAAATCAAATAACGATGTAGGTGTGGGCGTGTAGTGCACGGGGAGCTAGCCGCGTCCCACGCGCGCGCCTTGTGTAAACACGCGCATAGCCACGCGTGACGCAGCTGTAAAGCCACCGCACAGCCCACGGGATCAGGAAGGTAACGACTCTTCATAACTCGTCTAACACAGACTCGAGGTTAAACTAGCCGGCGAAGAGCAGAGGGCTTCTGGCGCGTACGCGAGCACTCATGATACGCGTCAAACTTGCGTTCATACAAGTTGCCATCAGATGAAAAACATTGAACTTGGATCATTACTTAAGCACAAGTTTAGTGTCATAAATTTGAAATTTATAGAAAGTTATACAGAAACTGTTTCTGATACTAAACTGAGAACCAAAACTGTATCATGACTTCCAAATTGTCTGAGGTCCTGTCGCTAGCTTCCATTAGAGTTGGATATCCAAGACACGTTTGCTTCGTATTCCCCCCAATTAGAGCTTAGAACCATTTCGACTAACAAGACTTTCGATTTAAGAAACGCACACAATCGGTTTCTTTGTTTCGGAGCTACAGACAGACATACATATTACACATGTCAAAAGGTTGTGCGGAAATATTTTTTAAAGGCAGCAGAACCAAGTTTGACAGTTCTTCGAAGAATAGTTCTGAGAATGAAATAAAGTTGGAACCGCAGCTCTGTTAAAAAATATTTATGTAACAGGATGTTTTTTTTTTCATTTGGTAGGTATCACTTTATGGAATTGATTTTGCTGTATGAACCTGAAAACCTTACTCAAATTGCTGATCAATAATATAAACAAGGTATATTGAATACCTGCCATTCTATTATTGGATTTAATGCACGTAGTTAACGAATTATGTTTATTAATTTCAATGTGGTAGAGAATAAGTACTAGAAAAACGCTTCACATGCCACGAGTCCGACTGCTCATATTATAAAAGTTACTTTTTAGTTTGTCACGCCACACTGTGACGTCACAGCGGGGGACTATGACAGCAGGACCAGACGTATGTCCAGCAACGAACGCTACGTCAAATACGTCGCTCCTATGGATGCACTGCGTGCGACACATGCGAACAATATGCAAATGCGCCCCCAGTCGGACGCGCGGGGAAACATTCAGACAGGGTCCAAAACGAACTAGATTCATTTTGCAATAGTGCTAATGAACACTCTGTTTCATTAAACTTTATTGATTTATTTGGCTACGCATGCCTTTAAGCCTTTTGATTCAGCAGATTCGAAACAAATGTGATTGTTAGCAACAAATAACAAATAATTGAAAACAAACAAACCTCATAGTTTTGCGGAAATGTAACAATCAAGAATCTCGCACAACTCAAATATACCCAAATATGTAAGTTGCTGCCTTTTATCACGCCCTAAGGGGGAACTTTGAATGTTATGTGGGTCTGGTCAATATTGTCATTCTATTCACAATCCTAAACTATCTTATTGAATAAATTCTTAGGATGAAATTGTGATATCTTTACGTTGAAAATCATTCATACTATCTATAAAACGGATACGTCGGATAACGGATAAGGAACCCGTACAAATTAAGCCCTTAATAGATAAATACTATGGATTTAGTATGAAAATATGCATGTTCGTGTCATAGTTGAACCCAATTTGAAAAACAATAATTCAAAATTGTCGCGGACTAGCATGTAACTAGGATATGTTAAAGGTGGTAAAATTTGCTTTGTTTATGCATAATATAGGTCAATAGTTTTCTACCATGCCCGTAGATAACCATGGCGCCGCGTGCCTGCAGTTGCCTACTGCGAGCCAATAAATAACGAGACACGTGGATTTATCCGGCATGGCTTCAGTCAATTCATCTGCAAAAAACTGACGGTGACACACAGTTTTGACCGCGTGAGGTCGACCATGCGTAGCCGTACCTCTATTTGTATCTTAAAAAGCGACTAATCCGGGTGATCAACCCTTTGACAGTTATTTAATGACCTCCTAGAGACTTTTCATGCTACGATGATAATGTTCCGGCAAAGTATTATAAGGTCAGTACCTTCTACATACATACATAACTTCACGCCTTCCCTTATGGGGTAGTCCCCCATACCCCTTATGGGTATGGGGTAGGCAGAACACCAGGTGTTATAAAAACAAAATTGACATTGACAAATTTAGTGGCATTACAATGATGGAGAGAGACTATTGCATTGAAAGGGGCTCTGCCTATCGCCTACAAAAAAAATCTCCAGTAAAACCTCTGTCGCTTGACTGACTTTTACAGTATTAGAGAAGCAGCTGGCACATTCTATGTTTTGTCCTCGCTCCCAGTCCAGCGTGTACCTGCTTAAGCCCGAAAATTCATCTCAAACCTCATCGTCACATGTCGCCAAGTGAGATTAAATTCAGAGTCCGTCTTAATCGAGAGTAAAAATCACAATCCGTAGCTTAGCCATTTTTTTAAAAACATACAACAATTGGGCGTTCAATAAATATTCTTACTTATTAAAACAAAAAAAGGGAAATATGTCCGCGCATTATTCATGAGCCTTGTTAACAAGAACCAGCTTTCTAATTGGGCAGAATAAGAAAAGCTTGTTGAAGCTGCTCTTTGTTTTTCTATTCAATTTAATTTTGTTAAAAGCATTAACTTAGTAAACAATGGCTTTTGCCTAGAGACAGTCTGGTCTCAACCCTGTTCCTACTGGAATTGTTTTATTGACATTACAGTTTCGGTGACCTCTTACTACATAGATATTATAAAGCTTTCAATTATAATATCAATAATTATTGATATTTTAAGGCTAAAGATTGAGCCTGTAAACTCACAAGCCGAAATATAGCTGTCACGAAAACAACATTTTAGACCTCAATCTTTATGTAGTATGAAGTATTGAAGGGTGGTCGCCTGCGAGGTTCACTCAGACAGTATTCTAGTTCAAAGCAATAAACAAAGATTAACAGACTTCTACGATTCTTCGAAAGTATTGAGGCTATTTTATCACCCTGCACTGTCATAATGTAAGAATTATTTTGTATTACTTCAGTAGATACTTCAGCCTTTTTACACTCTCCAAAAGAAAGGCAAAGAATTTCAAAGGCGTACAAGGCGTGTGTTTGTTCAGTTAAGTGCGTTTTATGAATCACGTACATTTACATTTCAACCGGAGTTTTTGTTTTTGGAATCTGTCATGGCGGATGACAAACGGAGGAGGAAAACCTCGCCGTGGCGGAAACACGTCACGTGCGTAGCGAAGGGAAGGCCTCTTTGTCCTTTGTGACAAGGCTTGTTATTTAAACAACCAGAAATTGACTTAGAGCTAAGCTTGTAAAGTAACTATTCAAAATGTATAAGCGTATATTAGAAATGTAACAAAATATTTTCGCCCACAACAACAAAAACAAAATTCAAATCTGTGCCACGGAATTTAAGATACGGATTTCAACTTATCTATGTTAAAAGTATGTATTTGTGTGTATTTTTATGTATGATATAATATGTAGGTATATATTATATATCTTATGTATGTATTTGTATTTAAAATTTGTTATGTAGGTTTTCAATATATATTTTAATAGTATAAATCATTTATTCGATTTATATTTATACGTACACACTATTATTGCATTTTAACCAAACTCTCCAGTCTCAGGTCTGCTGGAAGAAATTTCTTTAGAAATAAGCTGACCCTTGTAACTATATTCTATGTTTATTTTCAATTGTCTTTTATCCTGTGTACAAAAATTGTTAAATAAATAAATAAATAAGAATACCTATAAAGAAAGGCTTACTTTTTGTGAAATTCCTAGTGATTGCTAAGGCACGTATTATACATTAAGTTCCAATAACTAGCACAGCTCCTTTCACTAAAAACATTATTAAATGGACAAAACTTATTGTATATTTAAGGAAACTTTATACAAACACGTTCAGTATGTAGGGCGATCTAATAGCTACGAGATTACAGAGCTATCAGCGATACTTGACGCGCGGAGATCGAAGCTAAACCCGGAGATATCGAGTTGAGCTTTGGTTCGCTAACAACACGACACACGACGTTACTTATTACAATGCGCAGGAAGCTCTTCAACTACTGACAACGGAGCCAATCAATGCTTGATTATTCGACCCGAAGGAGATTTTGACGAAGTCAATCTTAAATTAAAGTGATTAAATTACAGTCTCCTTGATGAAATGAAATGAAATGAATTTTTTTATTCATCATAAGACCATCGAATGGCCGCTTAATGACGTCACATTTTTGTACTTCGGCTTTAACAAGGTGCTGATAGTGATTGAATAAGATATTACAGTAGACCAAGAGACAAAAAAAGCCGGCGGAAAAAAAACTCTTGGCACTCTTTTTCAGTCAGGATTATACGAATTAAAACAAATAGGTACATACAGTACAAATTGATCATGACATGAAAAAAAAAAACAAACACAAGACAGCTAATTGTGAGAGCCAATGTCATGCCAAAACCAAATTGCTTACATAGTAGGTGCATTAAGCTATGGATGCACAACACGAACATGACAAACTGGGACCAGAGTATTTAAACAAGAATGGAATAAAATAGTCATTGTATCATCAGCAAAACAACCTGGCACCGCTAGCAGCACCCGTTAAATTGAAATTATCGCGTAACTACTAACATTATCGTACCTTTTTAAAGTTATCTCTTTAAAATGAAGCTTGCAGGGAGTGTGGATGACATGCGTCTGTCTGTTGGTGGTTGTATGCATTGTTGCTGCATAAATGAACATTGAAATTATGAGTTTAAAATTTTCAAAATGAATATGTGATGCTGTAGCTGAGTCAAAAGTTGATTGCCGTTCACATTGCATTTTTGTAACCACTTATTACATGTCAAAAAATTACAGATACACAATTTATGACCATCTCGCTAAAAAAACCTCAAAGTGTGAACCTGAATCCTAGTTTTAATATAAGCTCCATCGTATTTTCATAATAAATCCTTATCTTAGTGTATTTTCCAATATGTATGCGTGAAATGCTTAGCATAAAGACAATAAAACCCGCATCGGCGCAATAGCCCGACATCTGCGGGTTATTCGGACCCCTGCCGCGGTAATCGCGGAGTGATCATCGAAGGTCCGACCGCTGATTTATGACCCCTGCTAAGCCAGGAGAAGATGCCCGCTCTGGGTATTTGCAATAACTACCTGCGCAATGTTTTCAAAATATTTCTTCTACTGTACAATGTAGTTTTTGCAGGTCAAAAGGTCAGCAGTGAATATTTTTTGTGGTCCATTTAAACCAGTATATTTCAATAATTCCAAAGTATTTCAGACTGGGAAAATGTTCCCTGTTCGCGTAGAATCGGGAAATAAGATCCTGGATATGCATGTGGGGGAAGACGCATGAGGGCCGGTGACCCCCTCCACGTGTCATTCGTAAAACATGCCCCTTTTCTTATTAAGTCGAAAATATCATGTAGATGTGTTTGTGATGTTTTTGTTGAGCCAGGTGCAATTGATGTCTCAAGTACGGGTGTAGATCCGGTAATTTAAAACAGAACATTGTTTTGAAACAATGTTCGAATAGGATATCTTCTTAAACGTGAAATTATGCTTTCCATCGGTATAAAGTCGGTATCTTGGTAAAAACTTTTTAAGGATATAACATAAAGCGTTCCGGTCAAAGTTTTTTATTTATTTTATTTAAATAAATTACACTAAGAAAATATTTTTGTTTTATTTTTTAGACAGTTTCGTTTGCACGTTATTTGAGCATGCTATAATATTATTATTTTTATTTGGAAAAGTCTTTGACTTTTGTAACTGTTGTAGATATAGATACTAAACAAAGTGTGTTGTACAACCGCTCGCTTGAAGATTATTTTGTAATTTTCTTACATCAAATAATAGGAGCTTTTTCTTAAATTTCCTGTTGTGTTCAATTGTATAATAAATGTCGTAAACAGGATTCATTTCAGATTTTTAAAGGTCTGGTTAATATTGCCTAAAGGCATCACGGTAATCATATTTTGTTCAGTATTTTTATACTTTTTTCCTCGTATTCAATAAATATGTTTTTTTTTTCATTATATAAAATGTATTTGTGAATAAATTAATGATGAAACCGAACTTTTCGAGCTCGAAGATGATACAGGGCTTAGAAAGAAACTCAAAGTTATAATATTAGTTGCTATGATGTCTTATACCATGCTATTGGAGTATTTTCAACATCTTTTAATATTATGCAATAGGTCGACGCTGCACTCTGACCAGATAGGTCGGCTGAATCCACGGAGGATCTGCTTTGTGGCTGAATCTGTCATAAAATGCGGCAATGATTCTACGCCATCCGTTTTTGGTTGCACAGCCATCAATAATAGTGAGTGATGATCTTCGTTGTGCGTTGGTGTAGACGCTACTACGCCGATCGCGAAATCGCGAGTTCGATTCCTGCACAGAAAAAGAAAAAAGAAGGTTCCAAGTCTGCGTGTTTATCTATATGTCGGAAAACAAACACAAAACGAAAAGAAAAGCGTTACTCGCAAAACACGATAGAATTAATCACTGGACAGTTACTTAGTACCGAGTCTGTGGGCTTGGGTATAACCCTGGCTTAATTACAACAAAATCTTAATTCGCGAGTCCGTTCCGTCAGTTACTTTACAGTTACAATACCAACTCAATTAATACCGAGCTACTATCGACCGTCAGTCCGAGATACGTCCGCGCACCTAGCCGTCCTAACCGTATCTGCGTTACTTGCCATCATCCATCCTACTTCAAGATATAACCTATGGCGCTGCAATCGAATGTCAGTCAGTCGTTGCATTTAGCGCCCTCTTTAACAGTGCTACCAACATACTTCCGTTACCATGAAGTCATACTAACATCTTAATATCGCCAACTTATCGTTAGCTCCAACACGGCCATCCTGCGATGGAGCACGTCCTCGTGTGATATTCTGAAACAATCATACCAAAGTGGCGGCTCGGCCACTACTGACAATGAAGTCAGGCAAATTCTGAAAAGAAAACACACAAGTTTGAATTTTTAATAACTGAAAATACCGTTTCAGTTAACCAAGTTCCAAGCACCAATGAGTAACAATTATCTCCAAATCAAACATTGAAATCCATTATTTTCATTATTAACAACAAGGTACATCGTTCGTGGTTAACAGCAATTACACCATTTCTCCACGGGAAACCTGAGTCAACCAATGACTCCTTCAACACACTACCCAGAATCCTTCTGGCGTAGTCACAAAACCAGCGAACGAGAACCTGTATCCACAACACATTAAATCTCTTCCAAACACCAAAAATAACATCTTTCTTTACAACTACAATGGATACTTGTACTTTTGGCAAGTTCAAAACTTTAACCGCTACAGATTTTTTTTTAAATTTTACTTCAATTTAATATTTCCATCAAAATTCTAAATCCACGATTTAACAATTTACGTAAAGCTACCACTGGTTCGGAAGATCCATCTACTGAGAAGAACCAGCAAGAAACTCAGTAGGAATCGGCTAACGTCAACGCATTGTACGAACTACAATACTTTCGATAAGAAAACCGCTTATTAAACAATGAAATTTACTTTGAATGTAACATCAAACAATTTGACAGCGAACGAACAATAAACAAAGCGAGCATAAGCTGCTAGAACAACCCAATCAATTAGCAAACAATGCAAAGCTCCCCTGCAGTGACGTCCGTCCAGTCACAAAAGTCAGTCAATGACACACAGGCCAGTTGCTGCCACACAGGCTACTCAATGCCACACAGGCTAGTCATTGCCACACAGGCTGTCATTGCCACACAGGCTACTCAATGCCACACAGGCTAGTCATTGCCACACAGGCTGTCATTGCCACACAGGCTAGTCATTGCCACACAGGCCAGTCATTGCCACACAGGCTGTCATTGCCACACAGGCTAGTCATTGCATTGTACTTCATAATTCACAACAACAAAGTATTAAAATTGTTCGACAACCGCAAACAGTTCGACATTAAAATCCAGCTCTTTTGTCAATCGCAACGAATTCAAAGTATTATTTAAACGCATTTTCAATTTTCAATCTTTTCAACCTCGACGTTATTACCCATCTCCGTGATTCATCAAACACACACCACCGCAATATTACGTTTCAATTGTCAAAATAATAACAAGCTTACTGTTACCAAAACATAAGAAAACGTGTCTCCTAAGAATCGCAGCAAAACAATCGAAGATCGGCAAGATACAAAGCGATTTCCACCGAGTCACGGATACACGACAATCAGAAAGAAAATCTACAACTTCAATATTCAGACTACCTATTTAAAAAGGCATTATGAAGGCCGCTTAACCACAAAATTTCACCCGCTCAACCGTGATATCATTACTATCTACCAAGTAGGTACTAAAGGTTCAAAAAGAAACGCATTAAGCCACAGCAGCGCAAGCTATACAAAATTAACGCAAAATAAATCGATTGAAATTTAGTTGCCATGTTTCAAAAACTCGCACGCAATAGAAATGAACCAAGGAAAAACACGTTATGGAAATAACAAAATTAACGTATTGGATCCCTTTAAATCACACACTAAGTTATCACGAATTTAATTAACAACACATGGCAAATATTTTTACACAAACACGGCACACAAAATGGTGAACTCTCTAAGACACGTGAATTTACTCTAATCACAAACGAAAGTTAAGCTTGGTCAGATCCCGGAAGTCTATTCGCAAAATGAACCGAAACACTAATTATGCATGGGCTCATCCCACTTCTGATGTCGGAAAACAAACACAAAACGAAAAGAAAAGCGTTACTCGCTGTTCCGGTTTCTCCGCCGGCGTTCGGCTACGCTCGGTTTTGGACGGCTCAGCGGCCGGGACGTGAGAGGGGGCCGCCACTTCATCTTACGCATCCGCGAGCGACGTACCTACTCGACACACCATCTAATAGACCGATTGTACTTGTAGTTCAATAATAACCAGTATAACAGTTACAGTCCACTAGTTTTAATCTATAGTCCCTACATAGGACCCTAACATTTGGTCCTTCGATCGAGAAAAATCTCCGTATTAAACGAGTACAGCGCGGCAGTTAGACTTTGGACCCGTCGAGTTGCGAAACCGCCGCGTCATCTAGTGTATGAGGATTGAAGTCACAAGATTTTGAAGAAGAGGACTTCATATTAGGACCACAGCATCCCAAGAGCGTCTTCAATTTCGGTCTTAGAAGATTTGGACGACTAGCAGTCGAAAAAATACGCCGAATCATCGTTTCTTTGTTGGAGCTTGGTCGCCTGTTGGTTAAGGATTACGACGTTTTGTGAGTCCATTCCAATTTATCCCTTCTTCCTTTTATTTTTAACATTCTAAAGCTTTGCAACTTTAATTTCGTAAATTTAAATATCTATTTTTAGCATCAGAAGCAGGAATAAAATAAAAAAAAGGAACAACTTTCACAAACTTAAATTATTTACTTCAAAAATAATCAAATAACCTCTAAAATACAATAATTCACAAACAGCCATTAATTTAAATCACATATCATCAAACACATTATGAATCACTTTGAAATTACAAGTAAAGGACTTACTGCAAATCGCACCGACCACCAACAACCTTACAGCTCGAGAGACAACGAACAAAATACCCGTGGCGCGGTGCGCGCGCGCTATTTATGCAAGTTGTCGGGTGGTCGCTGCGACTCACAACATAACTAAGTTGTTTTCTGCTTATACGGCCACTCCTGAATGTGCACCGTCCTCGGCTGCACCCAAGATGTCTTCTCCTCCAACTTGAGCTGTTGCGACAGGGGCGTCCTTATCGCAACTGTCATCCGAGTCACCGAGGGCCAGCGGAAACACCTGAGAGCTCATCAGCATCATCGGAGATGTTTTCGTCGCAACCTTAAATGAAAATAGACAGTTAATTAATCAAATCAACAGACACTGTTGCCTATTCTGTCATTCATCTCACATTCAAGGCCCTCAAACAAAGTCACACTTTCACAACATGAGATAATTCACTTCGCTTTCAGATGAATTCACACGTCTTCAAACAGACATCTCTAACATGCTCATAATCGAGCTCGTATACGAGCTCTACAGGTTTTAAACCCGTTACAAAAACCAGGACAACACCTGCCAGGACAACACCTGATACGCATCTGAAAGATACGTCTGCCAGGACAACGCCTGATACGTGTACACAAGACACGTCTCCCAGGACAACACCTGATACGCATCTAACAGATACGTCTGCCAGGACAACGCCTGATACGTGTACACAAGACACGTCTCCCAGGACAACACCTGATACGCATCTAACAGATACGTCTGCCAGGACAACGCCTGATACGTGTACACAAGACACGTCTCCCAGGATAACACCTGATACGCATCTAACAGATACGTCTGCCAAGCCAGGAACACTAGGTTGCTGGTCTTGATGGGCGGCCATTGGTTCTCGCAGTTCTCCATTGTTGAACAGCAAACCAAACGCCCGTCTCGCGCTCATACGCACGCAAGAACCAAACGTTCCACTGAAACATAGATAACATTAAAAACTTTCGAGAGTAACTTACTTTCGAAAAATGCTGCGCAACTCTCGGGCCACCACTCGCTCGTCCTACCTGACTTATGCCCTAACGATTTACTACACACGTTAGGAACGCGTCTATGGGGTGAGGGCCCCTTCCTACGGAGCTAGGGCCCCGAGAGCTTTATCACTCTAAAAGCGTCCACGAGGCAGGGCCTCCATGCGTCAGAGACACGTCACGAGGCAGGGCCTCCACGCATCAGAGACACGTCACAAGGCAGGGCCTCCACGCGTCAGAGACACGTCACGAGGCAGGGCCTCCACGCGTCAGAAACACGTCACGAGGCAGGGCCTCCACGCGTCAGAGACACGTCTGCGAGGCAGGTCGCTCAGTCGCAGTGCGTGCGCATCGGATAGCTCACATATAGACCTGCATACTCGCACACACAGTTACGCAAAGCCAGTAACTATCTTCTGAAACACAAGCAAAACATTAAACTCACATTCAAAGAGTTTCCGCCGTGAGTTCGTTGCGCAGATTCACCCTCTGAACAGAATCCTTTTCGCCCTGTCCTTTTTGACCTCGAGTCCTATTTTTAACAAAACAGTCCTCTTCCTTATCTTATTACAGAACGTCATCCATGACATTTCATATCTTTACGATACTCATACGAAAAGAAGAGTTACTCACAAAACACGATAGAATTAATTAATCACTGGACAGTTACTTAGTACCGAGTCTATGGGCTTGGGTATAACCCTGGCTTAGTCACAACAAAATCTTTATTCGCGAGTCCGTTCCGTCAGTTACAATGCCAACTCAATTAATACCGAGCTACTATCGACCGTCAGTCCGAGATACGTCAGCGCATTGTACTAACCACAATAATTTCGATAAGAAAACCGCACATTAAACAATGAAATTTACTTTGAATGTAACAATAAACAACAAAGCAAGCATAAGCTGCTAGAATAACCCAATTAATTAGCAAACAATGCAAAGCTCTTCTGCAGTGACGTCCATCTCGTCACAAAACGTAATGTAACCTCCACTAGGTTACATCACCTCACACTCATAACCTCTATCCGGTTATATCAACTCACACTCATAACCTCCATCCGGTTATGGCGTATATCAAACCAATAAGAGCATTGCATTGTACTTCATAATTCACAACAACAAAGTATTAAAATTGTTCGACAACTGCAAACAGTTCGACAGTAAAATCCAGCTCTTTTGTCAATCGCAACAAGTTCAACGCATTTTCAATTTTCAATCTTTTCAATCTCGACGTTATTACCTATCTCCGTGATTCATTAAACACACACTATCGTAATATTACGTTTCAATTGCCAAAATAATAACAAGTTTACTGTTACTAAAACATAAGAAAACGTGTCTCCTAAGAATCGCAGCAAAATAATCGAAGATTGGCAAGATACAAAGCGATTTCTACCGAGTCACGGATACACGATAATCAGAAAGAAAATCTACAACTTTAATATTCAGACTACCTATTTAAAAAGGCATTATGAATGCCGCTTAACCACAAAATTTCACCCGCTCAACCATGATACCATTACTATCTACCAAGTAGGTACTAAAGGTTCAAAAAAACGCATTAAGCCACAATAAAGGTTTCAAGATCGCGCAGTATACAATACTCTAGAACACAAACACGGGTAACCTCCATCCGGCAGGCACCATCACACATCACATTGCCCCTTTCCGGCAAGCACACCACAATTACTTACATCCTCAAAGTGCTAAACGCACGCCACTTACAGTCGTGGCCGCACTGAGACGGGAAATGAAGCCCAATTTTACACCTACGTCTACGAATGCCTTTTCGTGTTCCTCAGTCCAGTGAAACGTTACGGTCTTTTTAGTCAGCCACGCAATGCAAGCAGTTTTCAGTGCGTAATTAGAGATGTACCTACGAAAATAGCCGGCCAGGCCGAGGAATTGGCGGACTTGTTTTACTGTGCTAGGTTGTGGGGACTTAACCAGAGCTTCAATTTTATATGCGCTCGGTCTAACCTGACCCTGACTAATAACGCGCCCCAAGTACTCTATCTTAGTGCTGAGAAAAGTACACTTCCGAAAATTTATCGAGTTAATAAGTTAAAGATTAATCCTTTACGATTGCACGTACTCGTAATTTCTCGTCGTAGGATAACTTGAAGGGTCGATAATAGACGAGAATATTAGTCGTTAGATTAATTTCCATTTCACTATCGTTAACGGTTGTGGTTGCCGTACCACTCGGAAAGTATTTCTCAATATTCTCATATTTTGAGAGAACACTTAATAATTGTTCTTTGTAATCACCTGTAACTGGGGTACTTAATTTATCTAATAAAAAACAAGAACTTGCTTGCATTACGTCACGCACTACTTATAGAATCGCTATGAACAGCACGCTGCGAATCACCAGTTCGAACATAAGTTACACCTTTTCTGTTTAAAACATCGGTACCTATAATTATTGGGGTATTTAAATATTTACCGTCTGCAATAAAAAAGTCAACTTCTAAAGTGATATCACATAATTCAACATGCAACGTAACGAAGAATTTACTTTGTACTTCCATACCGCCTAATCCACGCAACAATAGGTGCGTAGGTTTTAATTAACAAGGAAAGTGTTTTAATAAATAGGAAGACAATAACGAAATACAAGATCCGCTATCTATCAAAACATCGACAGGAATTCCAGGAATAACACCTGTTATTACGTCACTGTTTTTAAGGTTCATAATTTCACGACAAAAATTAACACCTGTAGTATTCCTAGAATTCGAACGTTCTTTAGCAAAACAATCAGTTTCTAAATGACCTACTTTTTTTTTTTACAAAAGGCACAACTTTTGATTTGCGGTCCCGACGATGAGTTTTTATCGCTATATTGTGTCCGCGAACGCTTCGGACAATCGACACTTTTATGCCCGAACTGACTACACTGATAGCATTTAACTTTTGAGCTACTTGAATCAAAATTTCGTTTGTTGTAAGGATAATAATTAAATTGACTATCAGCATAAGGAACTATTCTTTTTGTACGATTCAAATTCGGTTTAACAAAATTTGACAAAAACTCCACAACTGCCAGGAGTCACTCCGGAATTCATGGCAACAGCGCGACTTTGAGGATCAGCAATGCCTCCCACAATGATACCTGTTAGCAATTCGTTACCGAGCCCAGACTCTGAGCCCCAAAAGAGATTCACGCGCGCACTCCGCACAAGTGGAGCACCCGTCCGACTCTGCACACATCACACCACACAGAATGCTTGCGACGTCGACACCACGTGGGCACAACGACCCGAGTTCCAACCCGAACGCAGACCAAGCACGGAGGGCACCCGTTCACTGGCCCAGCCAGGCGCGAGCCTCGCCTTTTAGATAGTTTCCAACGCGAGCAAGACACTCCATATCGTTCCAAAGGTTTACACTTCGCGCTTTATCCACTTCACTAAGCCACGTATCGACGTCATGAACACTGGGATCAAAATCAGACACAAAATATTGGTTTGATCTCACCGGGACACAATTTATGGCTGCCAGCAGGCGCTCTGCAGCGTTTGTAACCAAGGACTCCTCTTCTTTTTGCGGCGTACTTGGCGGTGCTGTGAGGGAGGAGGTCGTGACGGTGAGTGTACGCCACTCCGACCACTATTGATACTACCCTCGATAGCGTTTAATCGCGCCACTATAGAGCCTTACGCGTTCTTGACGGAACCTTCGCGAGACCGAGACCCTGATTTGTGGGTACGACGACGGTATCGCGAGCGAGGTGTATGATGGGATCGGCGCGATTTGCTTCTGTTACGAGATCGCCTAGCCTCTCGGCGGTGCGACTCCTTTGTTCTGCTACGCGAACGAGACGGTCGCGGCATGGTTTAAATTAACGGCTGTTTTTCGGCTTTTTATCACGTCTGGGCAATGAATTACGAATCCCAATTCTGATTTTAGCATCAGAAGCAGGAATAAAATAAAAAAAAGGAACAACTTTCACAAACTTAAATTATTTACTTCAAAAATAATCAAATAACCTCTAAAATACAATAATTCACAAACAGCCATTAATTTAAATCACATATCATCAAACACATTATGAATCACTTTGAAATTACAAGTAAAGGACTTACTGCAAATCGCACCGACCACCAACAACCTTACAGCTCGAGAGACAACGAACAAAATACCCGTGGCGCGGTGCGCGCGCGCTATTTATGCAAGTTGTCGGGTGGTCGCTGCGACTCACAACATTACTAAGTTGTTTTCTGCTTATACTATAATCTTCTACTATCTCATTGAGTTAAGTAAGTAAGCTTCCTCGCATTCCATTCGCCATTTGCTTCACTCTTGCGCATAACAGCATCCCTTTCACACTAAGGTGCATAAAAAGTGAATAACTTCTTATCACACGCACAGCTGATAATAAGAATCAGTTGGCCGTTTCTCGGTCAAGGTCAGCCCTTTGTTAATTGCACCTGTTGATTGCCTTTTGTTTTATTTGTTTACGCATTTTTTGTGGCGTATTTACATTCTTATCTTTTGTTTTTTTTACTTAGTTTGCGATAAATTACATACAAATGGCTACCGAGGATATGCTTTATAGAAAACGCAGTGCTATGAAAGCTAAGCTTACCAACTTTTCTAAATACCTAGAAACCCTGTCTAGTTGCAATTTACTAAGTGACCTCCAACGTATCGAACTAGAGAGTCGTATTAACAAATTTGAAATCTTATACGACGAATTTGACCAGTTACAGTTGGAGATAGAAGTGCGATCTGACGTGCCGGACGACGAGTACGCGAAACGAGCCAAGTTTGAGCAGCAGTACTACATGTTAGCAGCGCAGGCGCGCTCCCGGCTGGGCAGCGACAGCGCCGGCGCTGGTGTCGCGTATGGTGGGTCTGTAGCGGGCTCGGCAAGCAAACAAGCAGGTGAATCGTTTCAACAAAACTTTATTCGCTTACCAAAGATTGATTTGCCTAACTTTGATGGTAGTTATCAGTACTGGCTTGAGTATAGAGACACTTTTTTGTCACTAATCCATAATAGTAGTTGCATAGACAATATTAGTAAATTCCATTACCTTCGCGCTTCACTTAAGAATAATGCACAAGAAATTATTAAAAATATAGATTTTAAAGGTGACAATTATGAGCTGGCATGGAATTTACTTTGTGAGCGTTATAACAATAGTAGGCTTTTGATTAATAATCACGTGCAGGCTTTATTCAATGTTGGACATGTATCTTGTGAGTCAAGTGTGTCTTTGCGTCGTCTCATAGATGGTATAAATAAAAACATCAGAGCGCTTAAAACATTGAAAGAGCCCACGGAGTATTGGGACACCCTGATTGTGTTTATGATGTCCAATAAATTAGATCCAATTACAAGTAGGTGTTGGGAAGAATATCGTAACACTCTTAGTAAAGCACCAAGCTTATCACAATTTTGCACATTTATTAGTAACAAAGCTGATTTATTAGAGACGTTAGAGTATAATCAAAAGGAAACTAAATCAATTAAACTAGAAAGTAGATCAAAGAGTTTTATTATTGAAAGTAATAGTAATAATAATATAAATCAAATAAAAGATAGTAGAAGTATGAAAATGAATAATATTATAAAATGCCCCTTATGTTTAAAAAACCATTTATTGTATACATGTGAAAAAAGTTCAATTGTTTACGTTTGGGACATCTTACTAAACGATGTAGATTATCGCGCTGTAAGTACTGCCAAGGCAGACATAATACCCTTTTGCATGTAGAAGAGCATAATTCTACATCCTTCCAAGATCCTATGCCAAGCAGTGTTGCCCTGCCTACTGATACTTCTGGAGGTGCCTCCTTACCTACTTGCACGCCAGACAGTGTCACCTTATCAAGCAACGCTTCTTTACAGCATACTACTTCGAAGCATATTTTACTTTCCACAGCGTTGGTGAAAGTCGTGAATGGAGGAAAGAGGCACGACGCCCGAGTGCTGCTCGACAATGGCAGCACAACCAACTTTATCACGCAGAATATGTGTGATAAGCTGGGGTTAGTGCGGCGCAACACAAACTCCACGGTAACAGGTATTAATAACCAGGCCTCAATAAGTACACAGTCTTGTAATTTTAATATCGAATCACTTAACGGTAAATACAAGGCGAATATTGATTGTTTAATATTGCCCGAGATCACAAAAGTATTGCCGCCTTCTATGATTGATACTAAAAATATTCCAATACCATCTCACCTGCAATTAGCTGATCCTTCCTTTTACATTCCATCAGCTATAGATATTTTGGTGGGTGCAGAGGTATTCTGGAACGTGTTAGGTACTGCATCTATTAGCCTAGGTAAAAATAAACCAAAGCTATGTGACACAAAGCTCGGGTGGATTGTGTCAGGCCCAGTGGCTCGTCCATCACATCCATCTTCATCCAGGTCACACCTTTGTAATTTTAGTTTGATTGAATTACATAGTAGTATAAATAAATTTTGGGAACTTGATTCCGTTTCTCCAAAACATTCTCTATCTCAAGAGGAACGAGTTTGTGAGGAAAGCTTCTATCGTAATACTACTCGCGATAGTACTGGTAGTTTTGTAGTCACCATACCGCTAAAAGAGGATGTTCACGTATTAGGTGACTCCTATGAAATGGCGAAGTGCCGCTTTTTATCACTGGAACGTCGATTCCAGCGTGATCCTGCTTTTAAGGATAGATATGTCTCTTTTATGGAAGAGTACGAGCGTCTAGGTCACATGACTGAGAATAGCTCACTAAGGTGCTCAGGTGATAATGTTGAATATTTTCTACCTCACCATGGAGTCATAAAAGAGTCTAGCTCGACTACTAAGCTCCGGACAGTCTTCGATGCCTCAGCAGCAACTACATCTGGTAAATCGCTAAACGATATCCAAATGGTAGGTCCAACTGTCCAGGATGATCTTCTTTCCATTTTACTTCGCTTTCGTCAACATAAATATGTTATTTCAGGCGATATTGAAAAATTTTATAGAGCTGTTGCCGTCAGTCCTTCGCAACGCTCTCTTCAACAGATCATATTTCGAGCTAACCCTAAGCTACCTTTAAAGACGTACTGTCTCAACACAGTAACGTATGGTACAGCTTCAGCCCCCTACTTAGCGACAAAGTGTTTAGTAAGTCTAGCTAACTACGCCACTAACAAGAACGTGCAATTGTCGATCGAGCGTGATTTCTACGTCGATGATTATTTGAGTGGTGGCGCCACGGTAGAATGCGTAGTAGAGTTAGCTAGAGAAGTAACATCTATTTTAGCATCATCTAATTTCCATCTTCGAAAATGGCAGTCTAATAGTGAGCAGGTTTTAAAACAATTAACAGGTGTTTCAGATAGCGAAACTAGTTTAAATCTCTCTGAAAATAAAAACCTGTCTTCAAAAACTTTAGGACTACATTGGCTTTGCAATCCAGACTCATTAGCTTTCTCTATAGGTATCGACAACAGCAAGAGGGTGACAAAGCGTCATATTCTTTCAACGATAAGTCAAATATTTGATCCCCTAGGTCTTGTAGGTCCATGTGTTATAGAAGCTAAACTTGTAATGCAAAAATTATGGATTGCAAAGTGTGACTGGGATGATCAAGTGTCAGATGAAATTCTTAGCTTGTGGCTATCTTTCGCTAACACTTTACCGCATCTTAACACTTTAAATATCCCTCGATGGGTTTTTTGTGACAATTCTACTAATCACGAAATTCATGTATTTACAGATGCATCTGAAAAGGGCTACGGTGCGTGTATATACGTTCGGTCGGTAGATTGTGAGGGGTCAGTTAGTATTCACCTTTTAATTTCAAAGAACCGGGTGTCTCCAATCAAGCCGACTACGATCCCACGCCTCGAGCTTTGCGGAGCTTTATTAGGTACAAGACTGTGTACGAAGGTTCTGAGTTCTCTTACCTTAACCATTAACTCCTGTTACTTTTGGTGTGACTCTACAATTGTGCTTAGTTGGTTGTCAATGACACCAAATTTATTAAAGCCTTTTGTACGTAATCGTATCCACGAAATACAAGAGAGCACTGCAGGGCAAACGTGGAGATACGTGCCATCAAAAGAAAATCCGGCGGATCTTGTTTCTCGCGGGCTGAAGGCTGACCTAATCAGCGAGTGTTCCTTATGGTGGTCGGGGCCACAATTTCTTTTACATGATAAAAGGGCCTGGCCAAAGATGCCTAACGTTACTGAGAAACAAGATTTACCAGAAGTAGCATCTCATTTTCACACTCATAAATCGCATCATCATTTAATTACATTGCATGAATCATTAAATAATAATCAGTCAATCATCAATTCATTAATTCATAAATTTTCTAACTTTGACAAATTAAATAGAGTGATAGCTTATTTACATAGATTTATCAACAACATGAAATATAAAAATAACAAAGTAATGGGTTCGCTTTCTAATGAAGAGCTTATTAAGTCATTTAAATTGATTATTATTCAATCTCAAATTGAAATGTTTCCTGAGGAATATGTTTTACTAAAATCAAACTTGTCATTGCCTCGAAAAAATAGACTTCTATCTTTGAGTCCATTTCTAGATACGGATGGTATCATTCGCGTGGGAGGTAGACTCGATAATTCCCAGTATGATTATAATGTTAAGCACCCAATCTTACTGTGTCATAAACACCATGTTACAAATTTAATATTTTTAAAATTACACAAAGATTTACTACATGCTGGCCCACAATTGCTTTTAGCAAATGTAAGGCAAACTTATTGGCCCTTAGGTGGCAAAAATCTTTCAAAGGCTATTGTGAGAAAGTGTATTACATGTTTTAAGCATAAATGTCAAACTGTACAGCCTATTATGGGACAGCTGCCTTCTTCAAGGACACATTTAGAATATCCTTTTTTGAATTGTAGTGTCGACTACGCTGGGCCAGTATTTATAGCAGACCGGAAGGGGCGAGGGTGTAAGCTAATAAAGTCTTACTTGTGTATTTTTGTTTGCCTTGCCGTTAAAGCTGTTCATATCGAGCTTGTTACAGACCTAACCAAAGAAGCTTATATGGCCGCATTAAATCGTTTCGTCTCTCGTCGCGGCAAACCACTAAGTATTCTATCCGACAATGGGACAAATTTTGTTGGCTCTTGTAATGAATTAAAACAGTTTTTACAAGATTCAAATCTTTCGTTCGAGGTCGCTCAGCAAGGTATTAAATTCAGCTTTAGTCCTCCATACTCTCCTCATTTCAACGGCATAGCTGAAGCTGCTGTTCGCTCAACTAAGCACCACTTAAGGAGACTCTTAGGCTTAACACATTTCACCTTCGAGGAAATGGCGACTTGCTTAGCTCAAATCGAGGCAGTATTAAACTCTCGTCCTCTTACCCCTTTATCCTCTGATCCTAATGATTTGACTGCCCTAACTCCCGCACATTTTTTAATTGGACGACCACTCACGTCTGTTCCGCATCCACAGGTGACTGACGCCAACATCGCCCGGCTGGATCGCTACCAGAGGATAGCGCATATAAAGCAGCACTTCTGGAACCGCTTTAATTTAGAATATGTTTCTCTGCTGCAGCAAAAAACTAAATGGGCGACTTCTACAGGCCAGTTGAACGAGGGTGCACTTGTCCTTGTCAAGGAAAGGGGACAACCGCCACTACTGTGGCCATTGGGACGTGTCGTCAAGGTCTTCCCGAGCAGCGATGGAGTAACGCGGGTAGCAGAGGTGAAAACGAAGAAAGGGTTGCTGCTGCGAGCCTACAACAACATCTGCCCGCTTCCTTTGTGTTGAATGCTTCAACGCGGGGAGTATGTTCCGGTTTCTCCGCCGGCGTTCGGCTACGCTCGGTTTTGGACGGCTCAGCGGCCGGGACGTGAGAGGGGGCCGCCACTTCATCTTACGCATCCGCGAGCGACGTACCTACTCGACACACCATCTAATAGACCGATTGTACTTGTAGTTCAATAATAACCAGTATAACAGTTACAGTCCACTAGTTTTAATCTATAGTCCCTACATAGGACCCTAACACTCGCAAAACACGATAGAATTAATCACTGGACAGTTACTTAGTACCGAGTCTGTGGGCTTGGGTATAACCCTGGCTTAATTACAACAAAATCTTAATTCGCGAGTCCGTTCCGTCAGTTACTTTACAGTTACAATACCAACTCAATTAATACCGAGCTACTATCGACCGTCAGTCCGAGATACGTCCGCGCACCTAGCCGTCCTAAGTATCTGCGTCACTTGCCATCATCCATCCTACTTCAAGATATAACCTATGGCGCTGCAATCGAATGTCAGTCAGTCGTTGCATTTAGCGCCCTCTTTAACAGTGCTACCAACATACTTCCGTTACCATGAAGTCATACTAACATCTTAATATCGCCAACTTATCGTTAGCTCCAACATATATATGTATTTATATTCTAGGTTCCCCCTGGTTCGCTACATGGTAATCCATATTACATGCTTTGCTTGGTTGAGGGCCGTAGTTGATGTAATTTTCAGGGGATTTTATTTATTTTAATTTTTTTTAACTACATTTATTGAAGAAAAGCCAAGAAAATCATTATTTTTTTTAATTAAAAGTTTGTGTATATTCACATCATACTGTAAATTTATGTTTGTGCCGCGGCCGCGCACCTCTCGCAGATCTCTGTCTGATTGCTCGTTACTTTGTCACATTTGACGCTCTGCTGAAGGAAATGATTGCAAAAAGTGTCGTGCACATGCTTGTGAATCACCGAATAGATAATTATTTGGTTAAATGGTTGCATTTTATGTTTATGCTAAGCCGACGTATTGTTCTAATTATACAGTCAGCTGCAACGATGCTTTGGCTATGACAGTACACCTCTTTAAAAAGACTTTTAATCAGGAAAATCTCATGGGATCAGAGCAACGCAGGTAAAGACGTGAGAGTCTGCTATTTGACGATTTTAACCAAATCGTATAGTTTATAATGCATAATATGTATAAAAATATTACTTACCATATCCGGGTATCGCTTTTGTATTGATCACACGTGACAGTTTAGCCTCATCAACCATTCAAAACAATATAATTTCCAATAAAGAATGGTGGCAATGGCGACTGTAATTGCCGAGATATATAATAACTTGAAACTCCTCGTAATGTTTTAAACATAGGTAAACAGACTAAAAGGAAAATTGGAAAAATACCGCTCGGGTACCGAATTTTAATACAACGAGTGATTTTGCTTCCGCACTGCAGTGTCTACCTTATATCCTTGTTTCAAGGATCACAATGTTTTGATGAGATCGGTGGTACAAAGTGTTCGGTAAATAACAGATTTCCGTGCACTCGAATTCATCTAGGGAAGGTCTGCAGCGCTCTGGAAGGTTCTGGCAAACAAGGAAATTACCGCGACAGCAGCGCCGCACTAGTGCTTGTTGTGTGCATGTTGACAACTCGTTGCGAAAAGTTTTGTCAAAGGTAATCACTATATTGCGCTCAACATGTGAAAACAAGTATGATGATAAAAGTTGCTAGTGAATAGTAAAACGCATAATATTAAAATACTGCTAATATCTAAATGCTTATAACTAAGTATATCTTTAGTTGCAATAGCCGGTCTATTTATGTTAGAAGCGGATAATTTTTGATATTTCTATGAGATAAAGTAAAACAGAAGTCTGATTCAATGAAATAGTTATATATTTTTTTCAATTTTGATAAACGAGTCCACGACTCTGAAATGTAAGGTTAAAATACCTATAATTTATAGATATATTATATATAATAATTTAAGATAATTGTCCCTTACGTAGATATCGTCCAGTGATGTTTAAATTTCAAAAATAGGTAGGTACCTAGCACTACACTTATTAACAACTAGGCGTGTCGCACGGTTCAGCCGCGCTGTTTCGATTCCCGCGGGAATATCCGTATAGAAAGTAGCCTATGTGCTATTCCAGAATTTTTATTTGTTTGTTTGGATGAAATGTGCACTATCACTTTGAAATAATTTTCATTGTGATAGTATACATTTCACCCAAATCCGTTGAGCTGTTCTGCCGTGATTGAGGAACAAACATCCATACACCCAAACTTTCACGTTTATATTATTAGTAACAGTAAGATGCTTGATCAATATAAGTATTATTGAAATGTTCAAATATTACTTAGTTATCGTATGAGTCAGTCGGCACGTGTATGTTTATAAATAGCATTTTTTAAACACAGGTGACTACAAAAAAGAAAATTATTATTTCAATTTCAATAAAAATTGTGATTGTTTTGTGGGTTCACTGTTTGATCCTTTTTTTGCGAGTTGTTTGTCATGACTAAACAGAACAAAAAAGAATTCTTCGTGTCTATTGTTTAAAATGTGAGTGATGGTGTTTATACAAAGCAAACTCTTCCTTTTTTTATTAAAATCAACTGTCTGAATTTTCGGGAAAAATCGGTAACGTTTTTGAACAAAATGAAATAAAATATGAACCATTCTCAACTGATGCGTTCTCTAACATGCTAGTTTGTCTTCCATACAAATACCAAAATTCTATTACTACTAGCGCTACGCGACGGGCACTACTGGAACTTTTGTATTTTTTTCTGCGTTCGATATCGATATATCTATAGTACCAGGCAGCGTATTTATAGTATAGTATTCAACCAATCAAATCTTTGCACTCGTTGCATTTGCTTATTTTTCTGTGTGTTTTTTGTCGCTGAATTCTTTCGTTAGTGCTTTCTACAAAGAACGTTGAGTAGAGTGTTCACTCCTCGCGTTTTTACGATCTCAAATCAAAGATTTTACTTTTGTGAAGTGATATTTTAACATAGGATGCTAACTTTCTAGTGAGATAGTGAGTTAAGAAAAGGAATTGCATTGATTTTGAATGACTGGTGCAAGGAGGTGAACAATTTGTGTGGCAAAAGCATTGAGTTTGACGAAAACGACCCGAACAAATCTATGGCCTATAATTATTATATCAAACACAAATAATTAAGAAAAAATAAATAAATTGTGTGAGATGCATATTGTTTTATTACCCCCAACTCGCATAGCAGTTGCTAACTCATGCTTTGTGCCGTTTATTTCAACTTATTAGTATTGCGCAGTTTGCACAATAGTAATAACTGGTACTACGAATTTCTGAAAATTTGAAAGTGGCGGTACGGCTGGGCTGCATTCTAGGGTTGTTTTGGTCAAAAAGGTTCCTAGAGTGGATACTGTGTGGCGCTAAAGTGCAAAAAACCGCGAGACGGTCATCTATACTTTAGTACTTATATTCATCTATGTTCTCTAAAGTGAAACCTGTCATCTTAACTACCGCGGCGGACTGCACGAAGTGTCACCGAAATTGATAACTGAACAGATTGTGAATTGTGAAACCTAAAGGGCACGCCGCTCGCTAAGCCAAACTCGTCATTGGGTTCGAAAATAGTATATTATGTAATAAGTGAGCTAAGTTGCTAATTACAGTCGAGGCTGTGATTAGCAACTTACGTTCACGAGTTACATACGACGTTTTTCAACACACTTGTGAGTAAAAGACAGACATACGTGGTCATAAAATAACAAACAAACTTGATAACAAAGCTGTAAATTGGGATTGAAAAATGGCATACGCATACGCGTAGGTTTTTTTTTTCCGCCAAATGTGTCAATGTCTGTATAGCATATACAGCCTATTTTAAGTGAAACTGTTTAATTTGGAATGGTAAATGCAAATATTTTATAACAAATTATTGTAAATTGTGAATAATTTGTTTGATATACAAATTTGTTTTACTAATATAAGGCGCAAACATTTAAAAATGTATATGGATTTGAAGTGGTATAAAATCTCTTTGTTGTTTCTGAAAATATTTAATGTATAACCCGGACCAATAAAATATGCTCTGTTTACTCGCATGTAATTTGCACAAAGGCACAATTCAACTTTGTAGGATTCATTATATTATGCACTAGGGTATAATATATTATGCACGCGTGACTTATAGCCCAGTTTATAGTTCTAAACTCAATAGAATAACGCTCCTTTTACGAGCAAGTGTGTTGAAAAACATATTATTGCTATGTAGCTTTTTTTTAACATGTTATGTGCGACACGATACATTCTTATAGAAACACAAAATACATTAAAAGGCTTTTGGGACTTTTATATGACAAAGTAAGCTAATTTATATTTAAAAAATCACTGATTATATAAAAGTGATAAATAAACTAAGTCCGCATAATTTTAACATGTTTATGTATAAATACGAATAATTTATGCAAAAAGTGGCATTTTTCTCATAATGTTTTCTTGTAGATTATGCTGACTAGCAGGATACTTAAATATTGATCAAAAGATATTATTCCATTTAGAACTTAAACGGCAAACAATGAAGCGATGAAGCTCCAATGTTTGTATGTACAAAATGAGAACTTTTAAGACAATATTAAATAACTGTCTAATATAAATATCAGGTGTACGATGAATGTGTGCTGGAGATGCGCCGGGTGGGTGGCACACCGCCGGCGCCTGCGGTGCGGCTTGACGGCTTACAAGCCATATTACCGACGGCATTCAACCTATGACAGTTATACAGGGTGTGGCGTAATGAGTGGATAATCCTTTACCGACGGTTGGGGGGCATTGCGGCTGTTCGGAAAATGACAATTTGTGTTTAGTAAAAGTGTCACGGTTTTCGAGTTTTTGGGCATTTTTTAAAATTTGAAAAAAGTTAGACCTTTACCCACTCTTTTAAGTGCCAAATTTACAATACATAGAATTTTCTCAATCTGTTTTCTCAACAGCATTCAGTAATAGTGGTGCTATCAAACGTAAACTACCAATTTTGTACGATAGCCAAAGTTTTTTTTATTTTTATTTTTAAACGTACAGTTTGTGCTAAGTTCAATTTCTTTCCCTAACTTTGGTACCTCGTGGTGTAAAAAAAATGTAGGGTGACATGAGTGCCCAATTGATTAAAAAATAGCCTGTTTCATTACGATTCCAAAATGGTATAATTTACGATATTTCTAGCTCTCAATTTAAAAATATTGCATTTAAGGTGAGTCAAGGTCAATTTTCTTAGGAGGTTCTCTTACGCAAAATTATTACTATTGGTAATAGTTTTAGTTCATCTGCCTTTGTGTTCACAAAACCGACTCCTCCGTCAAGTTGAATAATAATTCTAGGAATCATAGCGCACCTGCGTTTCCTACTAAAGCTAATGTTTTGGTTTCTTCTATCATTTAACGAGTAAAAAAGATAAAAAGATAGCGACTCTATTGTTTGTCCTGGGGTACTCTACCTGATTTTAGGGTTGCTTAACCTGTGATATCATAAGATAAACACAGTAACCACGGCGCCACGACGACATCACCATTCAGCAGCTAATATTGATCGATCATTTGTTGTTTTTACAGACGGAAGATTCTCAAAAAAATTATTCTGCCTGATTATTAGTCTGAATATTTAATAGATAATATAACATATATGCTATAAAGGAATATTATTGAATTGTCGAGAACACCTTTTGATTTAAATCCCTTGTATTTGTTTTCTTTACGGGTATTCCCGTATAACAAATATTTTCAATTCATAAAATATTAGCGGCTTTGGTTGGTTTTTCCAGCTTGACGCCAAGTCCAATAACATTTCTGTTTAAAATCCCAAGGTTCGCACTATCAAATGCAAAGCGATGTTCAAATCTATGTAGCCGGCAGTTTCAGAGACGAGCGCGTTCAATCAGACGAAGAAACTCCTCAGGTTTATGAGATTATTATAGATTTGATTATAATCCTATCTCATTATAATTATTTTGTGTACTCTAGGAAACAGAAAATACCTATCTCTTCTTTACAAATAGCACAAAACCTCTCCTCAAATCGATATAATAGCAGTATATGGAGGATTATCCTGCTACTTTCGCCCGCGCGGGGCAGGATGGAATCCAATCAAACGGCCATAAATCTCCCGATAAGACAAAGGCAGACGCAGACACCGATAGACACGAGATATTGAATCGCACTTACAGTCATTTGTTCGGCGAGCCTGTGGCCCGGCCGGGCTGTTATTGATGTGTTGTTGTGGTGGGCCGTTTTCTCAAGCCTCCTAGAGGAGGCTTAAAACATCCATGTTTACTAAAGTATTCTTTATTATTTATTATATAATATTGTTATATATTGAAAAGAATATAATCGCGTCTGTTATAAAAAAAATCAAAAAATGTCTTGATAAATTTGGACTATTCCTAAGATCTTATTCGTGTTTATTTTCTTGTGAGCATTTAAGAAGTTAGCGATTACAGTCGGCGATACAAGTTTTACAATTATTGTAAAGAAATTATATTCTAGCAAGTGGAAGTTCAGAATTGAGTATCAGTCTTACTTATTTAGTTATAATTATAAAATCGATATTTTTTTAGGCTGTTTAACATGCCCTCCGAAGTCTTTGTGGAGAATCAATGATCGGCAAGCTCCCATCCTTGTACCAAACAGAACTAAAACTGCTAATCATATGAACAGAGCCGCCACGCCACAGTTACTTCCTAAAAACTTGATCATATCTTTTAAACAACTTTTATTAAGCTAACTAAATATTAAGTATACAAATATGAGAATAAACTCAAATTCACTCACGCATAGACATGTCTTATCTGCGCTCAACACGCGAACATCCGGCCCACTGGGATTTGAACCGCAACTCTGCTACAAAGGGCGTACCTCTGTACAAATGCGAGATAAGTCTGAGCATAAAAGTAATTCACTGCTCATGAATATGAAGGCCGCGCGATGCTCCGCAGCGGCGCGGCGCGATGCTCCGCGGCACAGCCTGATAGAACAAGGATACTTTACACTTTCATTTTCTTTTAAATTACATGTTTTAAATCTTTAAGCCCGGACTCCACCAAAGCGAAGACGATATGAGCGGAGAGGACATGTTTTTTAAACAACCAATAGAATTTCGTTATTTCCATATCGTCAAGCAGATCATTTCTTGTTGTCTCCGCTTTGGTAGGGTCCGGGCCTTAGTGGCTGCTGTAGAAAAACGTATATCAAAGTAATTGAGTTTTTATTTGTATAGTCATGACGTTGGTTTATGAAAAGCTGATGAATTGAGTTAAAATTTATATTAAATCTAATTAAGAAGGCTGAAAAGTTTTAGTCTACTTAAAAAAAATATGTTTATGTTTTAGTAAAGAAAATTTTATTAAAAAAAGGTACAGCCTATTTAATCTTTTTTATTGTTGTTAAATAAAATAGTAAAATTTATAATATTATATTATCTGTAACTGTTAGTTCTCTTCCTTGCCGCTTGTGGAGTTTTTTTTTTAAACATGTTATAATCATATCTATGTGTCTTGTTAATGGTTATCTTTGTAATTGCTGTCAACTGCGGCGTACATATGTAAAACTGAAATAAAGATTTATCAGAAGAAATTCAGAAATCTTATTCAATTTAGAACGGACCTCAACAATTGTCATATTCAACCGGGTACGGTGTGTGCTACTATATTTAAAACCGAACGTGACTGTTGCATAGTTTTTCGGTTATACTTCTTTATTACCTTTCAAATTGGTTTGGGGCCCACCGGCCACATGGTTTCATAACCTGTAACGGATACATAATTTAATTTACATATAATACAAATATTTTTAAGAGATTGAACTTGCATAATAGCCCTCGTGTTCTCCTTAGTCAGTGATTTAAAAGTTTGCCTAATGGATTTGATAGGTACTAAAAATGTGAGTGGCATCTTTCTTCGCAAGAGATGCGGGTGTCATTCGTGACCCTTATCTTATATTTAACAAACGCATCGCGTTCATTCATCACAACTCTATGCAATGAGCCCACTGCAGGGTTATGAGTCTCTCCTCTAAGTGACGAGGAGGTATAGGCCACAATCCACCAAGCTGGCTCAGTGCTGGGTAATGGATGTCAGAATTTTCAGGGCGCCGAAATGGATTCTGACAAGCTCTAACGACTACTGTTCACAAGTATACAACGGAAAGTCACTAAAAGCATGGAAGTCGTCGTGAGAAATGAGTGGTCGACGGTCACCCATCCAAATACCTACCGACCGCGCCGAACGCTGCTTAAACTGCGATATCGTATGATACACACAGTAACCACGGCGCCACGACGACTTCGAGTTCATTGTTCATAAAGAATCCAAGACCTTGGATTTTATTACGAGATTCTCTATTGCGTCTACGTCCAAAGTTACCTTGAATACGCGTCTGAGATTTGGAGCTGATGAAACTGACATGTAGTGCCACGATTCGAAGGAATTCTGTGAAGATTTCTTAGGTACCTGATTGATTTTAATACCCCAAAGTTCCTGAACAACTTCTACCATAAATGTAAAAAGTATAATTTCTTTAAACTTGGCATAAGCGAAACACAACCGATAAGTAACTTTACTTGTTAAGATTGCGCACAACGAACTTGAATGCCATGAAAGCTTATGTACAAAAATTCCGAACCAATACATTTTGCTTCCGATCACGGCCTATATGGATCCTTTCACGTGAATCTAAATGCAGTTGACACGGGAGTTTTGATAAAAATACAGAATTAAATTAAATACACCGATGTTAAGTTTGTTGTATAAAAATTAAACCCTGTATAGTTACCTTATTACACAGTTCTTGCGTAGAGATGGAATAAGTATGAATAGATTAATCAGCATGCAAACCAACCAGCATGAATTGCCTATTCATAAAAATATAAAACCCTCCAGCGAAAGTATATATAAAACATTAACCCTTAATCTATAAAATATAAAATAAGCACAAAACAGCCTCCAGTATTTAATTGGAAGTGTACTATTATTAAGTACTAGCTTTATCCCGCAACTTCGTATGCGCTTAACTACCCTTCTCGTGGAAATTTCAGAAACTATACAACCAGACACACATTGAAAAACCATTACACCAAGTTTCACATCGGTGCACTCAAGGAATAAGATTTTTCATACAAACTAAAAAGTCCTATATTTCCCGTTCCCGTGGGAATTTCGGGAATTCCTTCCTTAGTGCACCCTTACATCCCCTAAAGAATGTATGTTCCAAATTTCAGCTCTCTACGCCCAGTTATCAGTCACTCAGTCAGTAACGGAACAGTTTTATATATATTGATATATTATTAAGTACCATACAATAATGCAGGTGGAAATATCAATGTAATAAAATCTCGTTTGTTGGTTTGGCAAATTAACTTTTATTTATGGTGTATTGATAACTTTTTCTCTCGAGAATCAACGAATGCAGAGCATTAAGGAAACCGACTTCACGTCAAAACTTTGTCTGAGTTGAGAAAGTCATCTACGTAAACATTCTCCGAAATCATATAAATATTTTCAAAAGTTTGAAATTTTCAATGAAGTACCCGACCGATTTCAATGAAATTTTAATGGGACCATTTATAAAGTATCCTCAATCATATGAAACAACAATTTTCAAAATCAATTCATGATTGCCTGAAATATCGTGTAACAAAGACACAAAAAAACAAAACATACAGACGAATTGAGAACCTCTTCCTTTTTTGGAAGTCGGTTGAAAATAACAATAATTTGAAATACTTTTGAATTGGTCAAAGATCCACAACTACGTAGTGTTAGAAGAACCATTTGGACTGCCTTCGCGGCGCAGTGGTCGAGTGTTCGCCCGCGGCGTGAGAGCTCTCGGCTTCGAGCGAATACCAGACGGGCCACTTTGAGAAACGCCCTTTTTTAAACGAGCTTGGTTCTGGGCGCATACTAGGATATCTCCTTGTTTTATTATGTTGTCTCCATAACACAAGCTTATAGAATCTACTCTAGAAGTTTTTTATTTGAATATGTAGTAAATACCCATATTAATAAAATTTTGTTCTGTATTGACCTGCTGATGTCTCCATGCGTTTTGTTCATACTATTGAAAGGTGGTGTGGCAGAAATAGCTTTATAGCGTAAGGCCGCCTGTTGTGCCTTTCAAAACTGCTTTTGTTTTTATTAGTTTGCCATGAAGTATAAATAAATAAATAAAATAAAATAAATAAATAAATCGTGATTTGGTGCCATAAAGTTATGTCTGACTTTGGAACAATAAAAATCAACTAATATTATAAACATTCGAATTAAAAATTAAATCTTGTTTATTTTAATATATTTATTATTTATTTAAAAAAACAGTTATAATTGAAAATACTCGTGAGGGACCTTGTTACTACCAAAAACCTTGCGAGTACAACTGCTAAGTATATGACCTTGTTAAACTGTAAAGTCACGGCGACAGTTCACTGCAGACTGCGAACTCGGTTTGCAAGCTATCCCATTACTAACGACTCATGTATAGACTTATTAATATAGAGTCTTGAACTCGACTCAACTATTTAAGCTGTGTGTGAGCAAGTTTGACGAAACTTATCAAGTTTAAGTGGAATGTGCGCTCAGTAACAGTTTGATGGAGTTAGTGTCCGCTGGTATTAGAGGTTATTGAGTTTAGAAATGGTAGATTTAGTCATCTGTGTCTGCCTTAGATGAGTGTAGTAATGATGCCTTTTTTCATGATAGTTGCCTTATCTCAAATAATATAGAAAAATTATTACTATATTCAAAACTACTTACATTATTAAATAACTGAAAAAGTAAATAAAATCATCACCCGACCAGGTCACGATCCTGGGACTTCTCGTTTGCCGGACGAGTACTAACGTTATATTGCTAATGTAAGAACGTAAAAACAAAAGTATGCTAAATAATTTCATGGCTGGTCGTCGGGCCCCGGTAGCTCAGTGGAAGAGCACTCGTCTGGCAAACGAGAGGTCCCAGGTTCGTGTCCTGGTCGGGTGATGATTTTATTATTTTATATTTATTCAGTTATTTAAGAATGATTGAGAATTAGTAAATACAAAACTTAAAAATATTCCTTACATTTTGGTAGGTGTCTACCAACTTATACGTGTAACAAATCATCATAAAAGAAATAACACACAACTACTACAACGATACTATACCGCAGAAATATATCAATAAAATGACGTACTCGTAGTTATAGCATCCTTATTACAATAATAGTACCTTTAAAAGATCCTTGGCCATAAGAATTTGGAGAACAAACGAATATTTGCAAGTACGCCTGATCAAAGACGCCGACATCAAACGGGACAATGTACTTGCTTTGAGACGACGATCCGGCAACATTCCAGTTAACGAATTTGCATATTAAAAAAATCTTTATCCTTTGTCGAATACCTTAACATTTATACCATTTATTAATAGAATTTCGAAGGCATGGACAAATAAGACGGCCAATATTTGGGAGCCTCAATAATTTAAGAGAGTGTAACTGTAAGTCTATTGTCGAAACTGACACCTACACAAATTGAATCTTGAATTAGATTTGCATTGTAGGAATAAGTAGAAAATAATTAACTGCTGATGAAATTCACAAAAGTAATGGTTATTTAAATATAAGTTAATATGAGAGTGACATGATGAAAACTGATCAAATTGTCATTTAATAAATAAAGAGAGAAAATTCCATTACCTAAGTACTTTAGGAACGCTGAATGCAGCGTCTTGCCGGGAAATAATACCGAAAGTATTGAGTCCTATTGGTTGAACTTCAAATAAGGAATTAGCCTTCTATGTGAGCTAAACAAACACAGATACTGAGTGTTCGTGCAGGTTAGTGCTCCAAAGGCATTCAAGGTTCCCTGGCTGTAACTAAACTGTTATTGTAAAGTACTGTTAACTGTTATTTTTAAAGGATGATCGCCGTTGAGTTTCTTGCCACTTCTTCTCACAGAAATAATTTGTTTACTTTTGCAAACAGGCTTTATTAAGTTTGCCGTTTTGAAATTTAATTTAAATTTGAATTTAGTTTAATTAGAATATGTATTTGAACAGGATATAAATAAACTTTATATGTAACAAATTTTATGAGCTATTAGTAACTCTCACTTAAGTAAACATTTTTATTTTAGAACGAGTTAGGAGGGGGTTCAACATACAAAAAATAAAGCTTTAGTAATAAATATTCAGCTACCTCTTAATATCTGCTCCTTAATGCTCTTTTAATCTTATAGTACTTATAATGGAGCGCCTGTCTGTCTGTATACTCGTAGGAATTCAGATTTTGTTCCTTTTTTAACTCGTCTTTTTGTCATTCTCGGGGCACAACGATACATTCTCTACGAGGAGTATCACAGTTTTTGATAAATTATCTTGATGATCTTTGTAAAAATTATCAATTTGCATTTAACTGCATTAACTTAAAACCAAACTCTACTCCAACGCATTAGGGTACTTGAGCCAGTCTATAAATAAATTCCTTTTCAGTTATTATTTACCTCAACAAATGTTTTTATATCTCAAAATAACATCCCAAAAAGATATAAACGTTTTGATAGAAGCACATTTTGCTTATTCAATTCCAGATTGTGTTGATTCAGTGACAATAGTATATTATTTCACGCCAGTCATTGTGTGAGTGTATGAGTGAATGGAGCGGCCGCTGACGCCGCTCGGCTTTCCCGCCAAAATATAATAAGGCCGCAAAATGTTGTAGCACAAATGTTGTTGTGATTGATGCGGGGAGGCTGCATGCAAAAGGTGATACGCTAATTAAAATTAAGTTCCTTGGTTCGTAGTACACTGGAATACTGCAGCACTGTATGGAACACTCAGTATATTGTATATAGCCATGCTGTTGAATCAATTCAAAGGAAATTCCTTAAACATTTGGCCTATAGACATTCACAACCCAATAAGTTATACCCTGATGCTTGCAAACAACACCATGTGATATCCCTTGAATCCAGACGTACTCTACTTGACATGATGTTCTTACACAACTTTTGTAATGGTAATATAGATTGCAATGATCTCACAAATCTCACCCTCAACTTACATACTCCTTCCACTAGAACGAGACACACCTCCCTATTTTATCCGCAGCATGCGAAAACAAACTACCTCTTCCCGTTTGCGTTCGCTCCCGAACGGTCGTGTCTGCGGCCGCTCCCGAGTGTTCGTATTGCGCTGCCCTTGTTCCCTCCCCCGCACTCGTGCGGGTCAGGTGCCAAGTTAAGCTCTTTCGGAAAGTTTTCTCTTGTGGAGGCTGTGTGGTGTCGGGGCTAATTCATCTGCCCTTTTCAGGGCGGACCCGACTGCTGCCGGCCGAAGCATCGCTGTTCAGGTGGATACGTAACCGTGCCAACGAAGCCTGATCGTCCGCCGTTCACCGGCAATAGGTCCGTGTTAGGTTGTTCTTTCTTTCAGCGCAGTTTGTGTAGTCCTTTCGCCGTTCACCGGCAAGTAGGTTCCTTGTTAGGAATAGGCTTCCTTTCAGAACAGTTCAGGTTCCCAGTGTTCGATGGAGGCTCCCACCGAATCCGGGGCTCGGCCCGATGAGCTCCAGGAACCGGTAAGTCAGTATCAATTCAATCAATTCCAATCCCAAATTCGTCAGATGATCGCGTCATTAAGTCAGCAACTCGCAGCAACATTCCCGGCCATCGCGTCCCTCCCGGCCACTCCTCCTTCTCTCAGTTTCCCAACTGATTCTCCGGCGTCCCCAGATGTCGAGCCTGTCGATACTATGTCAGATTTCATGTCGGTCGATTCTTCCGCATGCAAACGGAAAACTACCCCACCGGGCAGTGATTCCGACTCCGCTCCATTGGTTCCAGAATCTCCTGCTCCGTTCACCGAGGTTCGCAAAAAGTCCAAGTCCAAGAAGAAGAAGAAAGATTCTTCTTCGACTTTATCTCCATCCATTTCAGCTGCTCCAGCCGCTGTTCCTGCTCCGCAAAATGTCGCACCGGCGTCTGCTCCTGCGCCTTTTGTTTCAGCGATCCCGGCGTCACAGCCTGCGTCGCAATCAGATTCGGCTCCGCCGAAAGTCAAGTCTCCGCCCCCCGTCTTTCTACGGGACAAGAGCCGCTGGACCGAGGTCTCAGCTCTCTGCGGTAGACACAATCCCAAGATCCAGTATAGTAAGGCATCCAACGTGGGTGACTCTATTAAGGTCGTTGTCAATTCCATTCCCGATTTCAGGAATCTCACTCGGCTTCTTGCTGATCAAAAGCTCGAGTACCACACTTACGCCCTCCCTGAGGAGCGTAAGATTCGTGCCGTCCTCAGGAACGTGCCGTTCGAGCTCTCGAACGAGCAAATCCAAGAGGACTTGTCTTCTCAAGGCTTCCCCGTCGAATCTGTGCACAAAATGCACAGCCGCCGAGGCAAGCAGTTCCCACTAGCGCTAGTAATCCTAGCGAGGAGCCCGCAAGGGCAGTCCATTTTCAGAGGCAAGCTCACCGTGTGCGGTCTCTCCAACATCCGCGTCGAGGTACCACACAAGCGTGGATTTCCAGGTCAGTGCCACCGCTGCCAATTGTATGGTCATGCGGCGGCAAATTGTCATGCTTCCCCTAGGTGCGTCAAGTGCCTAGAACCACATGGGACTAAGGAGTGCTCTCGCACTCCCGAATCGCCCACCGCTCCGTCCTGCGTCTTGTGCGGCCAGTCAGGCCACACAGCAAACTTTCGCGGCTGCCCCAAGGCACCGCGTGCTGCCAGGGCTACCGTGAAGCCCATCGAGAACTGGAGAGAGCGACCGCAGCCTAGCTCGGACGCCCCTCCAGTCAGTTCAAAGGCCCCTAAGGCCTTTACTTCTATCGTTCCAGGTCAGCGCAGCCGGGTCGCGACTCAATCGCAACCGGCCGCCAAATCGGCTTCCCAGTGCCAGAATGCAAATGGTTCTCAAGACCGCATGGCGTTCTGGATCCAGCTCGCTCCCATCGACGAGATCCTGGCTTTCGGCGCCGCTCTCGACGCCAGCCCAGAGGGTTTCAACGGTGCTCTTCCGGTCCTAACCAAGTTCGCTCCCCTTATCAGGAAACTCCAGCAAGCTCAACGTTTCTAAACGTAGTCCTTCTTTCCAGCATTCCTATCTCAGAGTGAGTCTGATCACTCTAGATAATATCTTAGTTTCAGCTTTGTCATTTCTGCTAATCTTAGCTTTGTTTTTTTTCTCACTTTCAGTTCCTTTTGGTGGCAGCCGTCTGGATGCCGCTCACTGCGCAGCCTCTCTCTCCAATTGGCTGTCGCTCCGATAAATGATCAAGAACCTGGATTAAGGTAGGTCGTAAAGGGGGATGTTTAGTGGGTATGCTCGGCTTCACTGAGTGAGTCTCCACACTGTCTGGGCATTCTATTTGCCGTTAGCCACTGGGGTTAACAGCTTATAGAATGCCCATTCGTCCGTAATAGGATTCATCCTCCTCCCGCTAAAGCTTGCTTTACTGGTTAAAGCTTGTTTTAGGGGGTGCCCAAAATTTTCTGTGGCGGAAAAACAAAAAAAAAAAAAAAAAACAAACTACACTCAGAACGCCACTGTAAATAGAATCCAAAACACATATAACAAAAAATTCGCACAAGTCACTGACATATTTTATGATAATAAGGTTAAATTTAAGAATAGTATATTAAATTTACTTAACAGGAGTTGATAATAAAACATGGCTATTTGTTATCTCTTTCAAATATACACACACACAAACACTCAAAACACACACACATAGTTACATACACACACAAACATTGTCATACACTGTAGTCGACCTAAAACTAAAGTAGAAAAATTTTATGACTAAATGTCTTTACTTTGTGAAATATATATTTAAGAATGATTTTTGATTTAAAACATTTTCTAATCATTGTATCTCCCTTTTTGTCTGCTTAGATCATATAAAAATTGTAAATCCGTAACTGGCTGTCAGTTTTATATATGTACCTACTGTTATACTTTACTTAAGAGCTGTGGATTTTGTTACCATTAAATAAATAAATAAATACGAAAAACTGATGCATGTCTTTTAAACAAAAATAAGGATAATCACAAAAAGTATGAATTGGTGCGTGAGGAATGATTTTAATTTGTAAATGAGTCCTCGTTCTCGCCGCACCGGCCTCTCGACGCGACAGCGCGGAGTGACACTCGACATTACAGGGAGGGGTGGTGACATATGTAGAGGCTAACATCTTTAATGTGCTGTCAAATTCGTAGCTAAAAAGTAAAACCAGTTGATTTTCATTTAACCATGCTATTACACTGATCGTAAGACACATTACTTACCATAAAATTCCATAGTATAATTTTCAAACATGACAATATTTCTAAGATCTGAAAGCAAAATATAAAACCCAAAGTATTTCCAATTAACTACCCATTCAGTTCATCATGCGTTCTCGTAAAGCTAGATACTACATTACAATTGACATACAGGATCTGCTAAAACCATTTTGAATTTTAAAACAGCAACCTTACTTGAAAATAGTATCAATTTCAATTCAAGCCCATTAGAATAAAATAACTTATTAAGAAATAAGTACATACATACATACACATGTTCACGCCTGTTTCCTTTATGGGGCAGGCAGAACACCAGAGGTTATAAAACCATCTGATGTCGCGTTTAACTTTGGAGGTATTATAATTGGGATACAGACTATTGCAGTGACAGCGGGTCAGCCTATCGCCCACAAAACACGCTAGTAAAACCCATATATAAATTTATCATAAACATATAATGTATTATATTATATTTCCATTTAGTTATTGTAATTTATCTATACATATAATAAAATGGTAGGAAAGTCAAAACTGTACATTGAATATTTTTTTAAAAGAATACTTGGGGTATGATCTACAATCAAAACAGAAACAAAAAATATAGTTTTTAGAATTTTTGTCTGTTTGTCTGTTTGTCTTTCCGGGATAAACTCAAAAAGTACTGCATGGATTTACTTCAAATTTGGCATGAAGATAGTTAAGAAGTCGGGTCAACATATAGGCTACAATTATCACGCTAGCAGTGTTATAATCGTAGGTGCGTTTGGTGCTGCATAGCGTTCACGCAGACGACGTCGCGGGCAGCAGCTAGTTATAATATATGAGTATTATATTCATCGAATCTAACTGATTGTGATGTTTATTGGCAGTGTACTCCAAGTGTAGTCCTCCTACCTACTACATCGACGTTGTCCAGGAAACATTCACAATAAAAAAATGGAACGTCATTTCAGATATTTTAAAATACTGATTGTATTTTCAAATAATGAAGTGAAGTCAAGGCCATATATTAGTAAACAATTTATTTTATACAGAATACGACCTCTAAGCTAAATAAATTGATACCAACAAATCTGCATTCATACTTCAATTCATATCTAGATACTAAAAGCAAGTCAAAAGCGAGCAGCATACAAATACTCTTGTGTACCATCTATACTAATATAGTGCGACTTTGCTTGGATATTTGTGTCAATGAGCTGACTGCAGAAAGCAAAGCTCCGATGTATAAAATGTGTTTGAAACTACTTAATTTTTTTATAAACACTGCATCTATCTGATTAAATTAAATAAATTATAGTGAAGTCAAAAGTAACACTGCTCATTAATATGACTGCAACTCAAAAAGAACGAAAAAAAATTGTAAAAACTTCAAACAATAAAAAGTTTTCCACCAGCACAGTCACTTTAGTTTATATACAGGAAAAACTAAGAAAAAAGACTTGGAAGATTTTAAAATTATAATTTGAGATAATGATTTTAAAATTAACCATGACCTCAACCTAGACTTATTCCATACCAGCCTTCCCAGCGTTCGAGCAGCAATCAACAAATTATTTTTTTATAATATGTCCCACTAATTTTTGTATACATGTGTAGGCAACTCCTATATTTCTAGCGACTCGCTGTAGTACCGCAAGTGTAAATTTAGAATTTCGGCTTCACACTTCTTTTCATATGCAAGTATTATTCATAAAAAAATATTGTTTGTAACCTAATTAGTGTTTGAATCCATTGAGTGAAATGCGTGATTTTGACGGCGAGAAGTGACTTTTTTTACCTGACATTATTATTTTAAAAGTGGAAACTTGTAAATAGGCATAAATATCCATTTCTCTACACTACTGTATTATAATAGCTGTAAGTTTTCCTAAAAGTGTAAAATAAAATAAAAATAAAATGCGTGCATTCCGATGCTCGTCACTTCGAGTAGTTCAGTGCTTGCCTCGCACAGGAGCCGCGGCACTGTTTACAGAGAGACTCGCTCTCTCAAGATGTACTAGTATCTCTTGTACTAAATATTAAAGAGGGGAAATCTCAAGCAAATACAATATGTACCTATTTAGTTTTTAATGTTTGTTGCTTACTGAATAATTCGAATTTTGTAGAAAAATTAATGTTAAGATATTGAATTAAGACTTTAATTTTATATTTCATTTTAAGCCTGCGTTTGACCTTGATTCCACTTGATGGTGAATAAGGAAAAGGTATACAATGTTTATTTCGTACGGATCATTTGTCCGTATAAAATGTCAGAATAGCTGCAATTTTATTTTTATACATTACAACAATGCCCGTCGCGGCAGGTCTCTGAAATCACAAACTGGATCCTTCCGACGGTAAGTGTCACCCGCGAGGAAAATGGTATTTTATTTATCGCTACCGACGTTATCCTTGATACAGAAGCAACTATATAGCTTACTATCGTAAAAGAGATCATCATAACAAATGAAAATATAACACGATTTGGTAATGCTCTACTACAGAATCTCTTCAAGAAACGATTTCGCTACATTTCTATGAAAAAATAAAGATTAATTTCGCAACGGAGAGCCTCAAAGCGATGTTGAACGTGCGTCGAGGGACTTGTATGTAAAAGTATCTATGACTTCCCTATGTGGAAATAGGAAAAAATCCTTTGAATGCGCCAGAATAAACTTTTTGAAGTATCTCAAAAAGTATATTACATCGTATAAAACCTGGATACCTCGTTTTTATTCGGCTTCACAACTTTACTCTATTGCGAATGTTACCAAAAGAACCTACTTCACGCTAACTAGAAGCGAAAAGTTTCAATTTACGAGATAATAAGTGGTTTCCAAAAAAGGGGTGAATGAGTCTATTTTGGAAATAAACTTTTATAAATAAAGGACCGCGTAACGCCGCGCCGCCGCGACCTCTGACGCAGCGGAGCGCAGCCAATGAGGAAACTGCCTCCCACACATGTGTGGAGCTCGCGGAAGGTTTTACTAACTACGTTGTAAGTTTACGTCGGGGTGAGTCGCCACCCTGCTGCGTTTTATCGCCCCAACTATTGAGGCTATTTGTTTTATAATCGTTTTTTATTGGTGACCTTTCTGAAGTTGTAGCAAAATTAGTGTTGTCTTTGGAAGTAACTGGTTTATCTAAAAATAATTTGATAATGCACTATCGCCGGAATATTGATACTTGGTTACAGGCTTAAAACCGGTTTAAAGGGTAATTAATTATAGTTCTAAGATGAGTGTCGAGAAATCCCTTGCCGTGGATTTCCTCGACTCCGTAAGGGTAAAGGTGCTGTTGATGTAACATACTTATATGAATACATACAAAAATAGCATTTAAAAAGTACACAAAGACAATGTTCATAGCTGAACTGTCAGGTTTTTAATAAGTCATTACAATTTTTCTTATGAAAAGCTCGATATCCTCACGAACAAATTAAATCAAATCTTCACCAATAATTAAGTTATAAACAAGCTGTATTTCAATAATATTATCACCTCTATAAATTCACATTGTACAGTAGTTTGACAGGTCAGAGACTGTATGGATCGTGAACATTACTCTTTTGGCACAACTTTAAAAACAAATAAAGCATTCACTAACTCTCACATTTATTAGTCTCCGTTGTTTGCAGTCAAGTTGTTTCATTTATCCAGGCTAGAAACTTTAGTTTTCAAAGTCCACCATGCGGTGTGTGCACAGTAAACATAGCCTCCATGCTCGCAGGTACCGGCAGACAGTGGCACGGACAAACAAACAAGTGACGCCGCACTGTTGTGTCCTCGTTGCGACCAGACTGCGAGGTTGATAGTAACCAATGCATGTTGTGATAACTCACCGATTGAATGTTTTGCTAACACCTGGTAGAGGTCGAAGCTCGTTACTTGACAAGTAATAGAGGAGTTGCGACTTAATGCAGTGTTAAGTTAAAGTTATATAAATATTGTCTATTTTTAATACCGGCGATCCACGCGCGAACTGTGTCCGTCCACACTCGCAAATCTTCACAGTCTTGTTTGTGACCATGGACGACGGAGACGTGATTTCTGCTGCTGCTGTGTTACTACTTGCTATTGCTTATTACAATTAAAATCATTTTTCGGTCAAATTTATAAACTATATGGTGTAATACTTTTTGTACTGACATCAAATTAGCAATGTTAATATAATAGATAAAAATATCAAATAATTTGGTGCTGGAACAAATAAAATCAATATGGGAAAATTATATTAATTTAAGCATTATAAAATGCAACATAAAGCTTTTTAAATAATAGTAATGTAAATTTTAAGTAATCATTTTAAAATAATAAAGATTACGATGTCTTGTCTCCTACTTCGAAAATTGCGGGTGCGGATGCGTTCACGTTCGCGCGTTGCGGTCCCTTTGGACCAAAAAACCGACACCGATCGGGGAACGGTGCGAACCGCGAACGCGAAGCGTGGACAACAATCCATACTTAGCGATTCGTGGCTATCGCGGGCTTTCGCGGCCGTTCGCGCCGCGAGTGTGGAGCCGGTATAAGAGGACGCACTTTCCATTTCATTATTTCTTATTTTATATACTTGCACGCAAGTTGCTTTAAAAGTTTTGAAGCGTGTTTCCTCGAAAAACGATTTCTTGGTAGATATTTCTATAGCATTTAGAGAATCTCCTTTACCATTACGCTATCCAGGCTCAACACTTATAAATAAACCATACAAGCTAAACTGACATATACCCTTATATCTAGATAGCATCTAATACGACGATTTCATTAAATAGTTGTGCACCATATAATTTCCCTCCTGTAAGCAAACTGTTTCTCTGCTTGTAACTAGTTCCGGGTCGTTGACGCAGCAGCTTTGACAACACAAGTAAGCAATATAAACTGCGATTTGTTTCGAGACAAGAGTTTGTAATGTACACTCGACAACACGCCGCGCTGCGATGGAAAGTTGCACGAATTCTCGGGGTCCCCGAGTTAGCTAAACGCTTTTACTTAAAGGCTGAACTTTATTTCATATAAAACTTTGATAGCACCGTAAATTAAACAAAATTTCGTCTGAAATAATTTTGACTATATTGTCAGAGAAATTCTGGTATGAGTTGGAAAATAACCGTTTGATGTGGGTAAGTAGGTTATTAGCGAAATGAAGCTCAGGGCTCGTGGAAAGCTGGTGGAATAGTTGCTCCGCTGCCTATAATAGCTTTTTATTTATATTTCATGGATACTGGATAGAATTACTATTAGTTAGAATAACGCTGCCGCTCCTGGATGAGCGCGCCGGAAGACGCGACTAATCCGAGTGACCACTGTCCGTGTGGCCCTCTCGCTGCCAAATGTCAGGGTCATGACGGTGATGTGCTTCGAAAATGTTTATGAAGAATTAAGTAATGCCTTCACATGTGATTACCTCAGCTTCACTTACAATCACTTCACAAGCGCGGGTGTAGTCACTAATATTACAATATATAATATTGCAGTGGGCATTTCGCAACTCGAAATTTATTGAATCAAAGTATCAAACTGTGACTGGGTGTACTGAAAGCGACATGACATGGAGCTGCTCGCTAAGTTCGTTACTAAATTACATTTGTATAAAGCTGCCAGAGCGGCGCGGGAGCGGGGCGTGGGCGGGGCGGGCCGCGGCTCTAGTTTGGATTAAGTCAGCTTATAATATTGTTTTGACACTTTAATACTGGAATATATATTTGATATAGAAAATTTACAATGAAGAAGTAAATAGAAATACTAAACGACATTTGGTTTGTGCGGGGTGGGTGACCGCCGCGGATTATTAATGAATTTTGACAATTCCGTACTTTGGAGAGCTTTTGGCACGTTATGCAGGCGGTGTGAGCGATTTGAAAATTCCGCCATCCTCCAACCGGAAATGGCGGAATTTTGTAACCATTTACCTCCGAGCTGGTCTATTACTAGTAATGATGACCGTGTGTAATGATCGAAATTCCTATTTAAGGTGTTTTTTGTACTGCCTGGAATTGGATCGGGTATCCTTACGAAGACAATTTAAAAAAAATATTTTGTCTTTTGTCTAGGTGTTCTTTAATATCGATCTAAAAAACATATGACCATTATAGGTCTGTAATATAAATAGACGATAATATATGGTTTATAGAAAATACCTATTTTGAGTGTCAAAATAAATTTACTAAAACAATCGAATTATCGAATTGCATAGTTTTTTTTTCGTAAATTATAAAAAAAAAATCGACTAGGTAGGTTAAAAGTTAGTTTTGCAGTTTTTGCCTAGTGTATAAATGTATTTTGTGATAGGATTTCTATGATTATGGCAAAAAGCTGCTGAAATGTTTTACATCATATGTAAACAAGCTTATAATTATAAATATTAAAAACTGAAAAAAGTTGAATATTAATTTAAAACAGTATTTTATGTTTACATAAGTAGTATAACAGGATTTCTAAAGATTACAATTATATTTTCAAACACTCTCTGAGCACTCAACTATTCCCTTCAAAAAGAATCATCGAAAAAATGCATCATCTAAACCTTCAATCAACTGATTGAATCATCATCAGTTAATGAGCTATGGTAACATAATTGTCTATGTCGCATAGCAGGATTCGTAACACTCATCATACTTTAAAATACAAGGCCGTTTCTTCGTCATACATGTAAAACCTTGAGGTTGCCCGAGGAGATGGCAACGTTTATGAAGCATTTATTTGTTGATATGGTTTAGAGGTAAACCGCGATGTTAACACAAAGACGAAATATTAAGATATAAAAGCTTAGAGGTTGTTCTCGAACATTCTTTTATTATATTTTTCTCTTCATGTTTGATCCCAAACCATCACGTCCGGTCGTCACGTCCTAAGTGACCGATCTTCTTGACTTCTTGTAACATGTCTTCTTTAAGAAATGTCAAAGTGATTAAATATATTAAAAGAAAATAATATATTTATACAGGATGACTGGTCGGTCACTTTTGAAATTCGGGGACGTGTGGTTTGGGATCATACATGAAAAGAAAAAATATAATAAAAAATAAATACTAAATATTTACTGAGTGACCTTAACCGAAAGTTAAAGAATTGATTACGCAACGCATGGTTACGCTAGCGTTGGCACAGATCCGCGTGCCACATCACGTGCCGCGATTGACTCAGCTGTATATATCAAATTTTACTATTAACGGGCACTATTTTATGTAAACCTGAGATAGTTTCAGAGGAGCCTGTTGCAATGGAAAAGACACAATATGAGTTCTAAATTTCTAAACAATAAAGTTCTAAACTAAAACCTCGAAGTATTTTTCGGTTAGGAGTGTGTATTAGCTGAACCGCTAAGCTAAACGTTTCTGTTTCTCCAGAAATCGACCCTTGCATACTTGGGGCTCTGAGGCAGTAAACGAATCTCCAAATTAAAAGCTTTTTGGTAAAATGATCAACGAAAATTTAGCTAAACTATGGACACCAAATCTAAAAATTATTTACAGAAAAAAATGTGTCCCGATTATGAAAAAATATATCCGAAAAAGATCTCTTTCATCTTTAAATCTATATTAAAATCCAGAAATATAAGGCCTACACCCGAAATGGGTCTAATCAATAAAATAATGACATAATGATGCCCTGATCCGCGACTGGTCAGGTTGTATTGAGATTTAAAGTTAGCATAATCATTAAATCGCTCTGTTACTGAATCTCATTTTAGGATGACAAGTCTATTTATTAATTAATAAAGGCTTAAATCCATAGTGTTTGAGCCGTCGGCCGATGATGTTTCAGCATTTAATACCGTCATGATTATTATTAATGGATTGACTACATATTCATGAACCAGTTATATAAAAGGTTATTGAAATAACTTTTTTGTTTGTGGTTGTTTGATTAAACAATGAAGTCAAAGGAAATCTCAGGTACAACACTACAGTCACATGTCCAAAATCTTGGTAAGAAAATAGCAATAATACACATTGTTTTGAGAACCCGAGGCCGTGGGGTTGCTGGGGTATTGCGAGGTAATGAAATTGTATATTTCTAGCAGTCATAGACTATCGCGGAGTTATTTCAATTGATTGAAGTGCCTTCCCAGCAGCTAGTATAGCTATAAATGTGTTCATTTTTTATGTTTTTGTTTGTACCGGAACATAAGTGTAGAATGACTTGAGCCTATCTAACTTAGATTGAGTTAGAGAACGTTATGTGAATGACAGAAAATATAAAAGTATTAAATTATTTATTAACTAAAAATTATAACAATGATTACGATACCAAACTTTTACTTTCTTATGTAAGACATTAATATGGCGATATTATAATACGATATAACAAAGATAGGTCTGATACAACAATTTAAATATAGTGTTAACCTCAAAATATTTACAGGCGCTTTTATTTGTGGCTGGAAAAACTCGAGTTCAAGGTGCATGGAATGAAACTGAGATATTATTTTGTATCAATTATCTAAACTTTTAGCCGTTTTACTTTGCTTGGAGAACAATTTCATGGGGAAACAACAGCGTCTACACCAACAGTTAATATTCGCTTCAGCAATGTTCTCCAACATTTTTATCAACATCTCAAGAGCGACTCATATAATCATAATCGAACTTCACTTGTAAGTTCATTTGATTGCATATTATGCGAGACAACAGGATTCATGCGCCATATATTTTGAAGCTCGTTTGACCCCAGGCCGGGGTGGGGGGGGGTCGTCTGACCTGTGCTAGGGTAAATACCGTGATGATCGGCGCCAACTTTCCTCTTCACTTCGACAGACACATGCCAATGCAAATATTACGTCGCAACAACAAGTGCCATTAACCAATAATTTGATATATTACAATAATAATAGGCGTTTTCCTGCGGCTTTTCTTTACATTTAAAACGATCCTGGGGAAAAAAAATGTATAGTTTATTTGCGTAATTATAAAATGTATGTCCTGCGTGTGAAATAATCATCAGCTTATTCCGTACAGTCGTTTCGATTGTAAAGAGTAATAAACATCTTTTGATCCATTGATATTTTTTTGACTCATTCTCATTATAAATAGAAATAATGTCACTTTATTCTCATATTTTGGTTTTCGGCTGATAAATTATTAGAATTGTTACTTTACGCTGTGTACCTACCTGTAAAATGTACTCTGTCAATAAACATATTATTAGTTTAATAAACAGCGAATTGGCCGTTGTATATAAAATTCACGTTTCCCAAAATTTTAACGCACATCCCGGAAACTACTATTCGTGCTATTTGGTTTCTGTTTTGTCGTGATTAGAAATAAAACCAGCGTTTGTCATTTTGCTTCCACAATCTGAACACTGCAATTTTATGTTAAATGAACAAAAACAAAATTTCATCGTATGTAAGTATTAATCATAACAGCACCTCAACAACATTCAATTGAACACACCTCCTCTTTAAGCTATGAGCCACAATAACACTCTTTTACAACTCAGTTACAAACATCTCCGTTTAATCTCATTTCGATGTCCAAAATTGACCACCAATCGTGCAAATAACCACGGTTAAACGATCGGAACAACGTCCCGCATAACAGCGCGATCCATCCATGTTCCGGGCGGCGGCGCGCGGTGACGGCTGCGACACCGCTCATTGCCTCGTCGGGAGCCGCGGGTTCGTTTCCGCGCTGACAACGTTACATTACAGAACAATGGCTGGACACAACAGGTCAATACAGGAAGCAATGTGTCTACACGGGCTACTAAATGTTAGTGGAACTACTATTTAGGTGTTGCTCTGTGTAGATTTATGAGACAGTTTATGGAGCAGTAAGTAGTGTATCGCAATAACATAAGATTTTGTTTATCAACATGATCCCAACAACTGACTAAATTTCAAAAATTACAAAAAATATATAAATGTTGCAGTTTATTTTTTTTTAAACTAATACATTTTACTCAATATAGATGTTTGTACAGTGTGTCTGGTCACCGGTGTCGGACCCGTTAAGGCGAAGTAGTGTGATGAATTTTATCGACAAAACCACAGTAAAAAGGCGTTTTGCCCCTACTGTATAGAAACGGTGGCCATTTTATTTTTTTCTTTACTGGTGGACGCTGGTCCGGTGATCAGACACACTGTATATTTCTTAAGTTAATTATCCGTTCCATCAGTCAATCGTGTCAGTGAAGATGAAATGTTCGAATTGTTTGAGTGCATCGTTGCTGACGCGCACTCAATATAATATGAATACTAAAAAGTAATAATTAACGAACGCAGAGCATTAAAAAAAATCGACTTCACGTCAAAACTTTGGCTGAGTTGAGAATGTCATCAACTTAAACATTCTCTGAAATCATACATATTTTTTCAAAAGTTTGAAATTTTCAAGGAAGTACTCAACCGATTTCGATGAAATTTAAATGGGACCAACTATGAAGTATCCTCTATCATATGAAAAAACAATTCAACAAAGACAAAAAAAAAACAAACAGGCGAATTGAGAACCTCCTCCTTTTTTGGAAGTCGGTTGAAAAGTTAAGTAGGTCGACAACTGCGTCATACAATAAAATCAAGATGTTGAAAACGTGCCTAAGTGGTTTATCGCCTTCAATCATATTATATTACATTATCTTCGCAGTTTTAAACGCATACCTTTGGATCTCGAGAGAATTTCTTTATCTTATCTTCCGTAAAAACTGAGATAACAATTACAAACAATTGTAAAAATACTCATCAACCTGGTGTTTCAACTATTTGCGCATTTAAACAAGCAAATGTTACCCACACAGGAACTGAACTCAAGAGAACTTTTTATTGAAACATGTTTCTCCTAATTAATAGTAAGTCAAAGGAAGATAAATAATTTTTATAATCGGTAAATAGTTTCAGCTTTGACCAGCATCCAAAGAATCTATTCTGTGTAGGTAGGACACTAGTATATAAACTTCAGAAAACTTTAGAAACTTGTGGCCTCGTTGTCTACAAAGTCAGGCACCAAAATATCAAGTCCTTATTCGATACGTTCACATTTTACTTCTTTGCGCCTTGCTTAAATTACTATTAACGCCCGATAGCTTGAAATTATAATATTGCGTCTAAAGCGCGAATAGAAGACCGCGCCGCGTTAAAATTCATTCCGCCACCTATTTGCGGTCTGCGTTAATAATAAAATAGATGTTAGGTTTTCTCCATCGTTCGTTGTTACAATCTGTATTAATTTAGATCAGAAATAGATTAAAAATCCTTATTATTATTTAACTCTTTTTAATTTTTTTGGTCTTGTTTATAATTTATCTAATAAGTACATATTATGTGATAACGTGGTAAAATGTTAAGAAAATATGGCTTATGAATAAATGTGTTTCTTTCTTTCTTCTTTCTTATCATACATTATTTATTATTTCTAACCGCCAAACTCAAACAACTTGTACCTACTAAATCAATTTTAATTCACGGTCTTTAGGTCGATCCATTCATAGAGAGACAAAACAGTTTTCGATTTTCATATTATTAGCTAGAATGAAAATTCTCATTGTGACATGACTTTTGGTATTTCAATATTCAAGGGGCTTGTTGTAATCAAGCTATGAAGGTCTTCTGATTGATAAATAAAGCGTATTTTTCCGCTCATTCAAAATTTCTAAGATATTCAATCTATCACAAGAAGTAGGCGAAACCTCTCGGGACTTCGGGGGAATGAGGACAAATGTTATGTCAACAAAAACAACGAGCGGCCGGAAACTTTGCTTTGTGTTATAAACAAAAAACGTGACTGGCTTAGTTCCCAAAGTTCCGCGCGTCCGCGTGGAAACTTCTACGAGCACCATTCGAATAGCTTCTTATATTGAAGTAAAACAATAAAACAGAACAGGAAAGAAGTGCCGCCAACACATGCAACTGTTAGTGAAAGTATCGAGAGTTTACGCAAATGTGTTGCCGAGCGAAGCGGTTACTTTGCTTAATGCTCAGCTGAGTGCATGCGAGGCTGCGGGAACACTGCTGCGCTAACCGCGCCACGCGACCTACATTACAATGGACCTTTGTGCATTAACATTAGAAGGAACGGACCTTTTTACGTTCGTTACATTAAGAGAATGCAGTTTTAGAATATCTTTTAGTTCATTTAGAAAACTAAATGGAACATGTAAATTAAGAGGATAGCTGCCGACGGAATGTTTACTTTTGTCCTTTATGTTAATACGGCTGGGAATTAAATTAGGTACTTGGCTGTAGTTTGGGGGCCGACCTGAGAGAGTTGAAACCTTGGTTCAAGGAAAATCCTAGTATTTCCATATGTCGTATTGTCGCCATTTAATAAAATGTTTTATTTAATAAAAATAATGCCGATATACGAGTAATCAATCAATATATATAAAACTGTTCCGTTACTGACTGAGTGACTGACAGACAACGTACAGCCTTAACTACTGGGCGTAGAGAGCTGAAATTTGGACTATACATTCTTTAGGAGCTGTAGGGGTGCACTAAGGAAGGAATTCCCGGAATTCCCACGGGAACGGGAAATATAGGACTTTTTAGTTTGTATGAAAAATCTTATTCCTTGAGTGCACCGATGTGAAACTTGGTGTAAAGGTTTTTCAATGTGTGTCTGTTTGTGTTATGAAAGGAATTCCCGAAATTCTTACAGGAACGGGAAATATATGATGTTTTAGTTTGTATGAAAAAATCCCATCCCTTGAGTGCACGGATGTGATACTTGATATAAAGGTTCCTCAATAAGTGTCTGTTTGTATTATGGAAGTAATTCCCGAGATTCCTACGGGAAGGGGTTGGACTTTTTAGTTTGTATGAAAAATCTTATTCCTTCAGTGTACGGATGTGATACTTGGCATGAAGGTTCTTCAAAGAGTGACTGGTTGTGCTACGAAAAAAAATCCTAAATTTCCCACGGGCACGGGAAATATATGATTTTTAGTTTGTATGAAAAAAACTTATACCTTGAGTGCATGGGTGTAAAACTTGGTATAAAGGTTCTTTCAGTGGGTGTCTAGTTGTATAGTTTCTGAAATTTCCACGAGAAGGGTAGTTAAGCGCATATGAAGTTGCGGGATAAAGCTAGTAAGCATATAAATCTATGTAATGAATCGTTACGTTGTCACCTTAAGTACGGGTACCCTATTCTTGTATTTAATTTATTGAGAGTTAGGTTTCTTTGTTCCAGACCCATTTATGTCCGCACGTAGTAATTGTAACGGTTGGAATAAGAAACTATAGAATCTAAGAACTATATCTAACTTGGATGGACTTTTGGCGAAAGAAACTCTGCAAAATCTTGTTGTTGATGCATGATTCATCCACAAGTCACAAAATACAAACATAAAGAGTAAAATAAGTTTTAAGCTTCCAATACTTGTACCCTGTCGGCACTCCTCGGCTAGCTGCGTCAACATCGCAGCGGGGACCATAAAATCTAAACTATAAGTCCATAAAGTTTACTTTTCTGCGCTTTCAGCAGTAACGAGCTAGAAGCAAATAAAAATATTTTAAGTCACGCTCGCTTGTTGAACAAATGGCAATTGAAAATCTCGTCAGTAATAAAGAAATGCATCATTGTTATTTTATGGCAAGATTTTCTTTTGTCTTTTTTATTTTTGTGATATCCTTCATTGTGGCTCTATCATCAATAAAAAACCACAGACAATCACAGCAACTACATGGCCCCAAAGTAAGCATAGCTTGTGTTATGGGATACCATGTAGCGAACTAGGGGGGAACCTAGAATATAAATACATAAATAGGTAAACACCCAGACACGGAACATTTTTTTTTGTTGTTCGGTGCGGGAATCGAACCCGCAGCCACAGGCGTCTGAGGCAGACAGGTTTACCCCATCGCCAAAGTGGTCGTCATAGCCGGGTAAATGCCCGGGTAACTCAAGGATTGAGTGTAGCATCAACTCCACGTTAGTTAAAAAGTTATTCGGAGTATTTCATTGTTATGTAAAGAACAGGACAAAAATTGCATTTTTTATTTATTTATTGTTGACGGGTTTCAAAAGTTTGTTAATTAGTTTTGATTAATATAAGTTTCATATCAAAAACTAAATCTATTTCAATGGTTTATTAATAATATTGTACACTGAAACCTGATATTTTGAATTCCAAGTTCAGTTTTCTGTTGTTTATATATTGAGCACAATCTTTTAAACATCCATTATTTTATTAGAGTTAACAGTACTATGTGACTTGCTACCATTTCCATACGTCATCAGGTGCGATCTGGTTTCGAGTAAGAATGATTAGTTCTAATTGACTGTCACACAATCCGGTTCCATCATTACAGTCTATTTGTAACACCGTCGACTTAAGTTGAGGTCACGTCCTGTAGGTTCAGAAAACTTGCAACTTTTATAATTTAAATCTTGACTCGCAAACTTCACCCTCACGATATTCTAAATTACTGGAACAGTGTCTAACAAAGTTGCCCTTATCTAACATCGACTTCATTTAAATGAAGGTTTCTAATTTATTTTTATTTCTGCCTTTAGATCAAACCTGCGAAGTTTTATGATCAAAAAGTAAATTATGCGAGATTGTCAAAGTTCGGGCAGACACGGCGACGGCACGGGGCGGTATGACGGCGTGCTATTTCGACTGTTTGAGGCTGGTGGTGCGAATCGGCCTACGTGGGATTTTTCCTAACTAACAAATGTAAGTACTTTTCTTATGTGATGCTCCCAATTTTTCTTCTTTCTAGATTTATTCTCATAAGATTTATTTTATTGTATGTTTATTTGATATATTTGTTTGTTTATTTTATTCATAATTTTATGAAATAACTGCTGCAACTCTCCATTTAAGTATACGCCGAGTCCTCGACTTTTTTGGTTTTGATAACAGATTCAATGGAAGTTACGGAATACAACTATATGAAAAAAATATCGTCTGAATAATGCCATATAAAATTTATTCAGTGAATAATTAAAAATGAATACGTTTGTAGCCAAAAATGTAAGTGGTGAAAAAATATTTCAGCGAGCTTCACTTTTCCGAGATCTGGATCCAATTAAATCTTTGAGACTTGTTTTTTTCACTCAACGTGAATAAAAACTATAAATAATTACACTCAATTCACTTGACCCACTTGGGGCCTCCTCGTTTGCGTCCAAGGTTATAAGAAGACTTATATTAAATATTTATTCTGAACGAGCTTTTTTCCGCCACTTCGTGCGCGCTAAACTACCCTTAATGTGGGGATATCAGAAATTCCTTCCATAATACAACCAGACACCCTTTGAACAACCTTTATGATAAGTGATATAAGTAAAATACTTCCCGTTCCCGTGGAAATTTCGGGAATTCCTTTTTTAGTGCTCCCCTACACTCCCTAAGAAATGTATGTTCCAAATTTTAGCTCTCTACGCCCAGTGTTTATGGCTGTACGTTGTCTGTCAGTAAAAAAATAAAAAATAAAAATAAAATCCCCAGACAATCACACCAACTACATGGCCCCAAAGTAAGCATAGCTTGTGTTTTGGGATACCATGTAGCGAACTAGGGGGGAACCTAGAATATAAATACATAAATAGATAGATAAACACCCAGACACGAAACATTTTTTTTTTTCTTGTTCCGTTCGGGAATCGAGCCCGCAACCACTGGCGTCTGAGGCAGATAGGTTTACCCCATCGCCAAAGTGGTCGTCGTGGTCAGTGACGTAACGGAACAATTTTATGTAGTAGCATCACATTTGAACTCGATATTACAATAATGAATTAGCATATTGCACCAATGCAACGAATGGGAACTAACAGGTTTGAAGTGGAAAAGCAATCCCTAGGTGTGAAGGACTCGTCACTACAAGTCGAGTGCTCTCATACTACGGAGACACACTCGTAGCTCGTAGCACGGCTGTAGTACGTAGCCGAAGAATATACAATAATGTCAACATCTAATATATAAAATTCTCGTGTTACAGGTCCCGTTGCCATACTCCTCCGAAACGGCTTGACCGATTTTGATGAAATTTTTTGTGCTTATCCGGTATCTATGAGAATCGGCCAACATCTATTTTTTTTCAAATCAAATCAAATCAAATATGACGACCACTTTGGCGATGGGGTGAAGCTGTCTGCCTCAGATGCCAGTGGTTACGGGTTCGATTTACGCACGGAACAAGAAAAAAAATGTTCCGGGTCTGGGTGTTTATCTATATACGTATTTATATTCTAGGTTCCCCAGTAGTTCGCTCGTAGTAGGTTCGTAGTATTTTCTTGCTCTTCTTATAAAGTTCATAGGGAGTTGAATACCTATGTTATTGTGACATCTACATCTTCGAGAACCAAATAGGTAAGCGTAGGGAAGTGCTATGAAAACGAATAGAATGTTGTTCATAATATGGCCGACTCTGTGTGAGATCAATTGAACTTTTAAAAAAGCTTTTCACGTTAATTATCTCTTGTCACATAAATCATTTCAGTCGGGGGATTATAAATTATTTTATTCTTTTTCAATTATTTTTTAACCGTCGCGTCGTGGGTTTTTCAAAATTTTTATTTTATTTTTTATTGTTTACAGTAACTAAACGAGCATTTGTCAACTATGTCATCTGAAAGTTAATGAAGACATACATACATAACTTCACGCCTGTAGCCCTTATGGGGTAGGCAGAACACCAGAGGCTATAAAACCATCTGATGACGTCATCAGATGGTTTTGACATCCGGTAGACGACATCCGGTAGACGTCTACCAGTTTTTTGTGCCTAGTAAAAACTACCGATCGACGTGTGGGAACACCCTTAAGAAATTCTTTGAAATGCAAAAAAAAACCGACCACTGGTTTGTACGATTAGTTTATTTAAATCCTCTACTATAAATAAATAAATCTAACAATTAATCTTTTTTTTTTTTACAAGTCAATTAACAATTTTACAAATCTTTTAGCACTCTTTTAGTCTATTGGTGACAATGTGTTAATATTGACAGGATACCTGTTTACATACACAGTGTTCTTACCTATTTAAATTTGTTTCCAAAAATAACCCTAATAATATTTTCTTAAGTTTCTACTATTTTTAGTTTTTATAATTTTAATTTCTACTATCCATTATTATCCCAATATAGTTTTGCGGTAAATATTATTCACACCCTTTGCATTTGATTGCTTAAGTCATCATATCATACATAGGCATCATACATTCCCTGCTTTTGTGTTTCCGCTATTTATACAAAAGAAAATATCGATATCCATCTTGCAAAAGCCTCCTTAATTCCGAAATATATTCCCGAAAGCCTCGATACAATCGCGCCCGCAGACAAAAAGAAACCCGTATGAAAAAGTCCTTGGTGTGGAAAAACCATTAGCTTTCGAATTAATACAATATAAGAACTTTGATTTAATGTATTTACGGGATTCTTACCACAATTCACGATCATGGTGCTTGTAACAGCATCGAAATATCGGACGTGCAAAAATAAAATCAAAAATCGTACGTATACATTAAATCATAGTGAAAATAGCCGCAATAGTTTATAACAATTATTAATATAAGAACTCTCTTTTGTACATCAAATACGAAAATGCAGTAGTAAAAAAATAACAAAAAAGAGTAAATGGACGGCCTTAACTCTAGTACGGTGCCTTGGAGCACCGCTACTAGTGCCGTTCGCCGGAGACATATTGCGTGGGTTTTGGCCCCACTTAAGTGCAGTTTTCAAAATAAAATCTTAAAAAAAGTGCCGTCAGTTTTGACTTCGCGTTGAATTTATAATAAGTACGAGGTCTTTTAATAAGTACAAGTCGATTTCACGATGGATTAAAACAGGCTATGTGTGAGATATTAACGAAACTATTCTTTAATTTAAAATTATTCTTTTATTTACATTTATGCCATTTTGTTTTGAATATAACATAAAGTCAAATGTCCGCCGAAAGCTTCGCTCGGATCCGGGCAGTCCAATTTTCAATGATTCCGCTGCATTAATTCTACTGAAACTAAGTGATGGCCTAGGTTATGTTGACTCTCAGGGTATCCGTTTATTGCGGCTTATTGGTCATTTCAATTGGTCATTGGAGACTTCGAAGCCCCCACAAGAAAATATCATATCCATATGGTTCAATTTAAGCTTATAGAATTGAATGAAAATGGATCAGCCTGTTGATTGGTGTCTGTCTGTTGAAAATTGAACCTCTCAGATTTGTGCCACCATTTGAAGATGCGGCGGACACTTGAATGATGTGTTATGCAAACCAAAATGGCATGAATGAATCTTTCAAATAACAGAAAAAATCTATAATATCTCGTACACAGCCTGTTTTATCCCATTTTGAAGTCGACCCGACCGTATTGAAAGACCCTATTATATTATACCTTCAACTCAACTGTGAACACGGGATTCATTGGCATGGGATTAATCCCTTGATATTTCTAAAAGTTTCTAATTACTTATTAATTTTGTTTACGGCTTGGCTGTGCAGTATGACATACGGCATACTGGTGACTGTTCCACTCACTTACTTTCTTGTCAAGACAACATCAAGAACGTTATGATCCCTCAGGCAGCATGGCTAGTGGTAGCGTCGGGTATCGGGACTCTTCCCTAAAATATGGTTGAGGAGGGTGATGGCTGGTGCTTGCGTTATACTCGTGAACGGGGCTGCTAGCGGTGCCAGGTCGTTTTGCTGATGATACTATGACTATTTTATTCCATTTTTGTTTAAATACTCTGGTCCCAGTTTGTCATGTTCCTGTTGTGCATCCATAGCTCAATGCACCTGCTATGTAAGCAATTTGGTTGTGGCATGACATTGGCTCTCACAATTAGCTGTCTTGTGTTTGTTTTTTTAATGTCACGGTCAATTTGTACTGTACCTATTTGTATTAATTCGTAAAATCCTGACTCCTGACCTGAAAAAGAGTGCCAAGAGTTTTTTTTTCCGCCGGCTTTTTTTGTCTCTTGGTCTACTGTAATATCTTATTCAATAACTACACACCTTGTTAAAGCCGAAGTACAAAATTGTGACGTCATTAAGCGGCTATTCGATGGTCTTATGATGAATATACATTTTTCATTTCATTTAATTTCATTTCGTACAAATACAATATAACTTTTCGCCCGGTTTCACCTGCGTGAGTTTAGGCCTAGTAAGAATTTGTAGCTTCCTCCAAAGCCGAATGCAAAAATATAGTTAAAATCCAACTGATGTTGACATACAAACAAACAAGCTCTTCAGCGTCACTGTATGTTTCATAGACTGAAAACCTATGTTCCGTATTATTTAGATTGTAAACATTTTTCTATAATCTTAATGTGAGAATCCTATTTTGAATAATATTCATGCTTACGTAATAGAAATATCGACTGAAATGTTTTAAGTTAATAAAAAGAGCATACAGTGGGTGGGTGTAAACACAATACGTTTAATTTAACACTTCACGTGCCGGTATGAACGTTCGCAAACAGGTAAATGTCTACATTACTCAAGAGGCTTCCATTTATCGTGCAGCTACTTAAATATTGTTTTATGAATTTAAAATTTCCTGTAGCGGCTCGTGTATCGAAGCAATCGTGCTGCGACGTGTGATAATAAAAAGTCATACAGGAATACAGCGCCAGATATCTTGCTTGACGTTCTGTCCAAGCTTCGATGTCGTCTCGATATACCTATCGGTATTAATTTCTGTATCAAACGATATTGCTATGCCGTGTCTGTTTATTTGTTAAATAGTTATTAAAATAAATAACGCAGATATGAGAATAGGTGTAGTACTAGTGCTTTCTGATTTTCCAAGATTGAAAGAATCATTGCATATAAGGTCGTTAACAGTATCTAAACAGGTACCTTTTAAACAAAATATCGTAAAAGCTTAAGACATTATATTATGAAAGCCACAAAATGCGTAAGTCCAATATAATAATAATAATAAAACTCTTTATTGTACACCAACATAGTTACACAGATTAAATTAAAACAACAATCACAATTAACATACAAAGGGCGGCCTTATCGCCGAAGCGCGATTTCTGCCAGGCAACCCAGGCATTGATGGAAAAGGATGTGGGCAAGGTGTACGGCTCGTAAACATAAACTACATACGAATAATTACATACACATACATAAACGTGTACATAAATACTTATGTACTTTATAAATAAATACTATATCAATACACATATAAATACAGGTATATAGATAGTTAAGTGTTTCACCTGGTAATGCCGTTTAAGCATTCGTTTAAAGATGCGCGGTGTGCGCGCCAAACGGATCTCAATCGGGAGCTCGTTCCATAACGACACCGCTCGAATAAAAAAGGACTTGCCTAAAAATGTGGACGTATGCGATGGTGTCGCCAGGAGTAAATTCGATGAGGAACGCAAGTTACGATTGTTGTTGGTATAACGGTACTTTAAACGGTCTTTCAGATACGTAGGTATCGCTTTATCGTACAGAATACGCTAGACTAGAGAAAGAATGTGAGTGTGAGTAATGTGAGTATTAATATAGAGCTTTTATTAGAAAGTTTAATGAATAATCATTATAATTCCGTTCTAGCATATGCATTAGATCTCCCGCAGTAAGCGTCCACCTCGGCGTGTAATTAATTCGAAGCCTGCAAAGCTCTTACGGTCGCCGCGGCTCGCGCGCATGCAAGCACGATGACGCGCCGGCTCTGTCATCCTTCATAGCTTCCACGCCGTCGCGCACACTTCAATATGCAAATACTGCGATTGATGAATACGTTCTATGCGAAAAAATGAAAAAAACTAATATTTCTTACATCCACAACACAACTTTATTTTCTTCAAAAACCTGTGTTAAGGGTCCACTTCCACATATCTATACGTATAATAAAATGGTAGGAAAGTCAAAACTGTACATTGAATATTTTTTTAAAAGAATACTTGGGGTATGATCTACAATCGAAACAGAAACAAAAAATATAGTTTTTAGAATTTTTGTCTGTTTGTCTGTTTGTCTGTTTGTCTTTCCGGGATAAACTCAAAAAGTACTGCATGGATTTACTTCAAATTTGGCATGAAGATAGTTAAGAAGTCGGGTCAACATATAGGCTACATATTATCACGCTAGCAGTGTTATAATCGTAGGTGCGTTTGGTGCTGCATAGCGTTCACGCAGACGACGTCGCGGGCAGCAGCTAGTTACTTATATATCACATCACATAAATACGTGCAAAAGAGACGTCATACACTGTTGGCTTGCATTTTTAACTTCAACACCAGCCGGCTTTGGATATAATATTATTTATTTAAAACTTAAATAGGCTTTGCAACGCATTTACTGGATATTAAATAGGAACATTATTAGTCCTTTGTAGGCTGTTCTTATCCTGTTGTTAGTCGGAATACCTCGAAACTAAAAATAAATGTATTAGTGCTGGCGTTGATCAAAGACACACCGCGGACGCTGCACCTTCTGGTATTAAAATTACACGTATTTAAATATACATATGTATACTCATTTATACTCATTTATAAGTGCGGATGTCTTTTTTATATTTTTTTTTCGTATACTTTTAAATATATTTATAGAACAGTCCTATACGAGTTAAATTTTTGAAATATGTTAGGTATTTCTAGAGATGAGCGCAAAGATAAACTGTTTGTTTAAGTAGAACAGGAAGGACTGAAATCTTGGAGTGTTTCATCTTGGAACATTGCCGAACTGCATCAGGCTGTATACGTTTGGTCGCTAGCCAGGCGCACCCTAAACGCGTTCTCATATGAAGCGCTAACTGAGAGCCGTACCACACGAAGATTACCTATCTCCTGTTGTTCAGAGATATCATTCTTTACAGGTTCGTATTCATTTTCTATAAAAAACTTTATCTTCTAACAATGTAAAGGTTAAAGGTACCGTCATCCTCACGACATACTCTGTTTATTTTTTTATTTGAAAATAATAAAATTGAACCTGTATTTTACCTATATCTGAATGTAGTTTATTCTACAAAAGGAACTAAAAATAATCGAAATCTTTTACAATTCACAAAAAAATCAAATAACAAACATGAAAATTAATCCATGTTGGAGTTCGGTTGAAATAAAGACTTTGTTAATTTTACAAATGAAACTGCAGGAAAGTCAGTGCCTCAAACCATGCTCATGTAGAACTGGTTTCGTTTCCGTTTATTCATACAGTATCATTTTCAAATTGGGATGAAAATATCTCGCATTCTTCAAAACGTATTTTAACAGTGATATTTTGTGTGCGAGTATATCACCTAGAAGCTAAAAGTATTCTGTTTTATTATTTTGCTTTTAGTTTTAACGTAGGCACACTAAACTTTATCTTATTTATCATGAAAAAATATGTATGCAGGGTGAAACGAAATACGTAAGGTAAAATAATATATGTGTTTCTAACTGTTTAGCTCTATTACATACTAGCTGTTGCGTGCGGTTTTACCTGCGCAATTTCGAATACCGCGGGAGTTTCAGGATACAAAGTAGCCTATGTGCTATTCCAGTTCTATTACACTATCACTACCAAATTTCATCCAAATCCGTTGAGTCGGTCTCCCGTGATTGAGGAACAAACATCCATACATCCAAACTTTCACATTTATAATATTAGTAAGATTAAGCTCAATTCGTTTGTTTGTTTGGTTGAGCGAGCTAATGTCAGGAATTACTGGTCCAATTTGAAAAAATATTTTTGCGTATAATAGTCCATTTATTGAAGATGGTTAAAGGCTATATTAATCCCGGAGTTTCCAGGGGAACGGGAGTTATAAAGTTTGTTTGCTTCTAGAGTTGATGAAATTAATTTTCTTTCAAATACTACCTATTATAGGAAAAAATATATATTTACTTCACCGAGTATAGTATACATATTGATCTAAACCGCTAAATCGAGAACCTTTATACTGAATCAAGGAGATGAAACATTTTGACATTTCCGCCGGTTTCAACTTAGTTTATTTATAAGACAGTTGTTAAAAGTTTGTAAAATTTAATTAAATTCTTCCAATTAAACATCGGCAAAAAGACGAAAGCAAAACGGAACGGATCTCGGTATCTCGCAGTAAATTATGGAATTATTCAAACAAATTTCAATTCTCATCTAATCCGCTTTTCATTAAGTTACATTTGGTTCGTCGAAAAGCCGCTTGACCTTTTTTATAAATTAATTTGACGAAGCCTTTCTCGTCGGACCTTCCCGGCGCGGCTCATATTTTTAGGGTTCCGCAACCAAAGGGTAAAACGTGAACCTTTTGTTAAGGATCAAAACTAGGGCTAACACATCCCTTCGCGGGCATCCGCTTAACGCAGCGTCGCAGTTCAATTTCATAAGTGCGTAATAATTACGTCGATGGCATACTTTCTATTACAATTTCTATCTTACCTATTTTTTTTTGCTAAACCGGCGTGTGAGGCCTGTACCACAGAGCGCGATTGACTAACTAAGCTCGCACGGGACCACGCGACGACGGGTTAATTTTGGGTCCTCTACGACCCCGCGCGTGCACCCGCGTAACGCGGTTTCGGCCTTAAAAACGCCGGCCTTCTGTATGTACATCAATTAATACAGCCCGTACTACAAAATTTTCATAGATGATGTGTTTGAGTCTACTACAAAAGTACTTGAAAACAGAATAAAATAAAATATTTAAGGAGGCTCCCATACAAAAGTGTATTTTTGCCTTTTTTATCGGTACAAATGGCTCGGACTTGGCCAGTTTTTTCATACATCCAAAGTAATAAGTCGACTGCTGGCGGGATTACTGTTCGTTTTACTTTCCGTGACGTGGGTAGTGCGTTCAGACCGGAAGCCACCGGAAGTTCTCATACCGGATGTGCGCATACTTTTGGGAAATACTTACGTGTTTGCATATCAGTGACGTGGGTTGCCATATTATATTATATTTACAAAATTCTTCAGTCGGAAGTGTGCTGGTTTTACGACAACTGAGCTTTAGCACGGTATTCAGAGGGTAACATTAAAATCAAAAAGTTTGTGTAGAATTTGTTTTTAAAATTAAATCAAAGTATGTATTTAACAAAGAAAACTTTTTAAACGGAATGATATTTTACAATTTAACTAGCTGTATGAGTATCTTTACAGAGCGTCGGAGGTAACGTACTGGACGTCAAATTGATAGTTACAAAAAGTTATGCTCCTCCATCTGTTTCTCTATGTTCGAGTGTGCTGTCATCTTCGACCTCATCTTCACTAAATATCAGATAAGATTGAGGTTTAACAAGAGGTTGAGGTTAAGTCACTGATTAAAAAACACAATTGCTCCTTGGCGCGGTTTTATCTCAGCAATGATCACGTGTTTTTTGCATTAAAAAAGCACACTTTTTAGCTTTATAGTGTAAGTATACATTATATTAAGCTATTGCATAGCTTCTATCGCGGGCCTTGAGCGTGGGGACCGACCGGCGCAGCGGTGATACTTTGATTTCATAACTTTACATGCGGGCTTTAATAAACAATCAGCGCCATCTACTAGGAACTTGTGGAACTTCATAAGAGGATAAAAAATGCTATGCAATAGCTTTACCGCGGCAGTCTCCGAGTGCCACACGTCTTTTTGTTTAAGTTTCAGCCTGAGATCGTAAGACGACATATGGAAAGTATATGTCGAGAATGCTCACGAGAAGACAAGACCAATAACACGAAACTACAAGTGAAATTAATAAACTAGTGGCTGAAGGCGGTTAAGCCCCGATTTATACTATCGATATAAGACGGTTGCATAGCTGTTGTGTAACTTTCCTTAAAGCTCCATTTTCATAAACAGGTATTCTTTTGTTCCAAAAGCGTATGATATGTATCATAATTTAATTTATATCCTAATTTTAAATATCGTTTTTAATTTCGGTACTAACAAGATTAAAAAAAAGTTTAAAGAAACACCCGCCCAGACGTTGTAATCAGTCGTTTCGCAAAGTTTAACTTCAATAAGAAGACTCTCAGATTATTGTCTGCCTCGTAATTAGTTAATGACATTGTTTTTAATGCTAATTTATTTGCATTCTAATCTTCTGTCCAGGAGTTTAATTCAATAGAAATCTACTTTAATCTCATTCTTAACATTTCATTTTCTTGAAAAGTTTTGCTAAAGCGGAAAGTCGAAATTTATTTGATAAGTTTTTCCTTCTAACCGATGTTTTGCGGAGGTGAGTTACGGCATGCAAAATTTAAGTTTTGTTAAGTTACGGGACCATAAAAGTAAGGTAAGTAGTACATAAGTACATAATAATAATTGATTGTCTGGTAACTGTCGTCTCGGTTCGTACTTAGTACTTGTGTGAGTATCCACATTCTTATCACCATCACAACTGTTTTTAAGAGGCCCTCAGCAGGATCATGAAGCTTTCCTTCGAAAGTCGGACTAGTTGACCAATCTGATGCAGTGCCAATAGTAGGGTGCTTATGCCGACTTGGCCAGAGACTGCGAATACCTACCTCAAAATTATCGGTTGTTAAACATGCTCAAACGTATTCTTTTATTTTAAAAAAATTGAGTTACTATATCTGCATCAACTTTATTTCATCTCCATGGCGTGGTTTTCCTGAAATAAGATAAGTTTATTTGAGGGAGAAAAAGTATACTCGTTTTGATATTTTATTATAAAATTCAAGCATCGTTCTCAATATCGAATGTATTAAAATAGAAGTCAGGCTTCAGTATCAGGCTTTTAAATAAATTGGAGCAAAGCCTTATTTATCGGTTAAAGTTTTTTTTTGTCGTAAAGTTGTCCTTTTTATATTATAATACTTTGTAGTTTATAGCTTATGTGATTTTAAAAAATATTCTAGCTTGTATACACGCTATATTTAAGTACAACTTGAAATCAAACCGATTGGGGAGGCATCTAGGCCAATCAATGGACATCATTGATTAGATATAAATGAACTATAGAGTTGTTATTGATTATACTGATTGCGATTGGAATCGATTGTAAATGCACAGGCGCGTCCGTCACTAAGAGGCCGCAATATTCTCGTCACTAAGGAAAAATGCCCCGCCGTTGTGAGGGATACGCAAGTATTGTTTTATAAGTGCCTTAATCTGAGTTGGACCTCGGTCTCACACAGCGGTAAGTGAAGATGGTAAGTATGCTGCCATACGGGATTACACAGGAATTAGCTCTCCATAAATATCTGCATTACGACACTTGAGCTATAGTAATATACTACAGGTCTTTAATAATAGATCATAATGAGAATTATGTTATATTGCCTCCAAATTTGTCAAACGTGACATCAGATGATTTCGTAACCTCTGGTGTTCTGCCTTCCACATAAGAGATACAGGCGTGAAGTTATGTATGTTGCAATAAACATTTGTAATTTTATAGAATGTTCAATTCATCCATCTCATGATTTGTCATGACTTGCCATTAACAATCGCAAACTTGTGATCAAATGCAAAAATGCTCAACTTCGAAACGAAAGAAATCGCTTAAGTTATAAGATATTTGACCTATTATTTTACTATGTAAACTGATTTGTATTGTGCATATTAATGCCTAAGTCGACTAACAACTTTGTCCTAAAGTAAACCTAAACAAGCTTGTAAAATACACACCGGCGCGAGTCAAGTATGAAAATATTGAACTTGGGACGTCCGACGCCGCGGGCAGGCACTATTGTTTAAATAATGAATAATAATCAACGAATGCAGGGCATTAAAAAAACCGATTTCACGTCAAAACTTTTTATGAGTTGAGAATGTCATCAACGTAAACATTCTCCGAAATCATACATATTTTATCAAAAGTTTGTAATTTTCAATGAAGTACAACTGATTTCGATGAAATTTATATGAGACCAACTATGAAGTATCCTCCATCATATGAAACAACATTTTTCAAAATCAATTCATAATTATCCGAAATATCGTAATAAAGACACAAAAAAAAACGTATAGACGAATTGAGAACCTCCTCCTTTTTTGGAAGTCGGTTGAAAATAACCAAACTGAAACACGCAGCTGCTTCGCGCGGTTTTAAGTGTACAATTTTGGAACCCGCGCGAATATTGGGAAAAAAGGAGCCTTCGTGCTATTTCAGACTCTATACTATTACTATTCAAAATTTAATCCTAATCCGTTGAGCCGTTCTGCCGTGATTGAGGAACAAACACCCATACATCGATCCAATTTTTCACTTTTATAATATAAGTGAGAAGTAACATAAGTTTTTGTTATGGAGACTACATCCTGGTATTAGGGGTTATCCTTATGGTTATAACCAGAATCGGGCCAGTTTAGAAAGCTCTTTTCCAACTAGGACTCGAACCCATAACCTGTTACATAACCTGTCTCAGCTGAACGCTCGAACAATAATCCCCAGTACCAGATTATCTCTGTGATTACAAAATCAACACACAAAACGCATGGAAAAACAAGTCAACAAAAGGATCGAAATTAGCTAAAATTACTGATACTAAGCGCAAAATACACATAATGTAGCACATATACATTGTATGCCGAATACAATCTCACGGCTTGTATACTGCGATCTAATGCAAATTCACTTCCAATTTTATATTCTAGAATACTAAATACGATACGTATTGTAATTTTATCTGGTTTCTCATCCAACTTACGCTTCGGTCTGAAACTGGGTTTTATAAAATAAATAGATTCCGTTTTCGAGGATACCCATCGCTTTAATGAAAATTGTTACACATGGATTTGTATTCGTCGATGTTGCTCCTTAAACAGCTTGTTTAAGAATAAATTGGACAAAATGAAAATGAAAATAAAACTTTTTTATTCGTAGTAGGTATTTTTATTCACTTTATGAACTTCAAACGCTGGATAAGGGCGGCGCGGGTCCGGACGATATGACGAATCCTGGGGGAGGCCTTCGTCGAGAAGTGTGCATCTCTCGGTTCATGAAGATAATCGCCCATTATCCACCAATGTCTTGATGTTGTCCACTACTATTTCTTCGGCTTTATAAAAACGAAAATAAAAGTAGAACCCTAGGTAGACCGAGAGGAAAAAAGCCGGCGAAAAAATTTTGGCAATATTTTTAAAGACAATTTTATAGTCCCTTTCAGTCTGCAGTCGGAGTTAAGTGTGACCAAGGCCAGCAGCATATAAGATTTTCTGCAGTAAGTCACCATAAGTTTTTATCTATAATCACCTGGTCATGACGGGCTCAGCATTGAGCACCTGCTGTACGCTGGACCTCATCTTTGTAGAGTAATGGGTATGTTGTTCATGCTTACATCATTCTTTTTTACCTAAAACTTTTATGAATACTATTGTTGTAACAATTGTAATAAATCCTATTGGTCATACATCTGATAAATTAAATTATAGACCAATCTCTGTAGCCACAATTTTAGCAAGAATTTAGGATGGATTATTGGACTGCAGCAACACTGCAGGACACTCAACTTGGTTTTAGAGCAGAGCTTTCTACGGAGAGTGCTATACTAGCCTTGAAACATACTGTAAGCTATTATGTTAAAAGGAAAACACCTGTTTATGCATGGCCTTTGATAAGGTTTCTTACGAGAGGCTCTGGTCAAAGCTGCAAGCTGCTAGGTTGCCCCAAGACATCGTCGCATTGTTTTCCTGTTGGTGCAACAATTAGATAAATTCTGTAAGGTCGGGAAATTCATATTCTGATGAATATTATTTGAAATGTGGGGTGACACAAGGGGGTTTGACATCGCCTCGTCTTTTTAACATTTATATAAATTACCTGATTGAGGAGCTTAGCAATACTCATGTCAGATGTTTTATAGATGAAGTTTGTGTAAACAATCTTAGTTATGCAGATGACATGGTGTTGCTGAGCCCCTCAATTGGGGGCCTCAGGAAGCTGTTAAAGACATGTGAGTGTTATGCTGATTCGCACGGCTTGAAGTATAATGCGAAAAAGAGTGAATTCATGCCATTTAAATCTCACAATAAGGGTCCGTCCATAATACCACCACTCACTCTTAAAGCAGTTACTTTGAACCGGGTCACACAGTTTAAATATCTGGATCATATATTAACTGAAAATGTGTGTGATGACGGGCGGCGCTGAACCGAGCGACGTGGAAGAACTTGGGGGAGGTCTATGTCCAGCAGTGGACGTCTACAGGCTGTGGATGATGATGATGTGTGATGATCTTGACATAAAGAAAGAGCGAAGGACACTGGCGGTAAGTGGCAAAATGATAGCACATAGATTTGCGAGGTGTACAGCCGAGGTCAAGATTTCACTATTTAAATCATATTGCCAAGTATTTTACACAGGTAGTCTATGGGCTAACTTTACAAAAAAAACATATAACAGCCTACGTGTGCAGTACAATAATATATTTAGAGCCTCTTCCGTCTTCCACAATACTGTAGCGCGTCAAGCATGTTTGACGATTCCAGTGTCGACGACTTTTTGCAGTAATGAGGAAAAAATGGCCTCACTCGTGAATAGGGTACGGTTGAGTTGTGGAACCGAGTTCTGAGAATAGTTGGGGATCGACTTGATTCAACTTTAGTTGACAGGTTCATCGCACTCTATGTTGTCTAAGTTATGATGTTTGTTATTATTAATTATGATTGTATTCATGTATTATTATTTTGCTAACATAGTCTTTAAGATAAATTGTTACTAACACTCTATGGATTAACTGTCTGAAAATAAATGATTTTATTTATATTTATTTATATAAATAAAATGTATTGCGGCATTATCAAATAAAGTAACCTCATCGTTTATATTGAACGTCAGCAAAAGACCGTGAAAAAAGGAGAGATTATAGATTATTTATACAAACTACAAAGAGAAGAAACAAAGGGAAAACCCCGCTTAAGGTGTTGATTTGAATCAATACACGGTTAATATTTTTTTTACTGACTGACACATGTTCATGAAGTTAGTAACACTGATGACGTCATTACGTACTAATTTAATAAAATCAATATAAATTTATACATAGACACACTTAAGAATAAAACTGTTCAAGTTAGTCTATCAAAATAGGTTAAAGTTTAATATAACACAACAAAAATAATAGGTAAAAAAAATAACAATGCCAAGTATCTAATAAACCTCGAAATTTTGTGATTAAAAGTTATTTGAAAAACCCTTTTGGTGGAACAAAAAAAAACAAGAAGAATACGATTACAATTTTATTCTGAGGGTCGGCAAAATCATTGTTTAATACATAACTTAGGGGCGCTCATCTCCAGGCAGGCGGCGAGCGCTTGCGGCATTATCATATTTTATAATTTCATGAGCTTTTTCCGTCGTCGTCGCCTCGATAATGTAGCTGCCGATTACATCCCTAATAACACTCGATAAGTGACAATATATCCATTATATCTGGTTCAGTTATACGTAATGTGAGAGCTCCAGGCTATTATTGTACTCATATGTGGCAATTTGCTGCTTCGCAACATATAGTAAGATCTGAAGTCGTATTTTTGCTGAGTGAGCACGATGAGCTATGGATACTGCAGGGGTTTTTGTGTAGGTTCCATTTTCAGTTACAGACATTGATTTTCGGTAGTGTGATTTGAGGTAGTTTATTCAACAGTTCTATTTTATTTGTTTTATTTTATTTATTTATGTTTTTTTTTTATTTATTGTGGCTGAAAAAGCTGGTATTCGTTTCTTTGACTGAGTGTATTTGTTTAACTAACTGCGTACTTTAATGGTCTAAGGGTGAGGGTTCCCATCAGCGTAGAAAGGTACCAATCATTTTGCATATTGTCACCGCCCTAAAACCTTGCAGTTGTCCGGAGAGAAAGGAAAGTTTAGGCCATGTATCCTTATCATCCTTATCATAGGGCACTTAGAAGAGGCCTACCACTCTGGTATGATAAGGATAATGTTTCGTAAAAGGTGACTTATCCGAGGGGGTCCCACTTGGTGGTAGGACCCCGCTAGGGTTCGACTGACTAGTGACCACCCTTCATATAAACTCTGCCGCCAAATATGACCGATCCAGCGGTGATGTGTTTCAGCATATAATAATCGTCTCCCTTGCCCTGATCCCCGACTGTCCGGTCAAATTGTCAGGTCCTTCCTCCTGAAAAGGCGTGTAGCTTTCAGGATATTTATTTATTGATTTACACTTCATTGTATCCTATTAATGAGTACAAAAAAGAATACATAATAACAATTTTGAAATAAAATTGGAGGTCTTATCGCTGGGAAGTGATTTCTACCAGACAACCATAGGATACTCAATAATAATAATATCTTTTTACTCAATAATAAATAATATTTTTTATGATTCCAGTGTCATTCATTCTCCCAGGATCAGCAATGAACCAGCATTTCCATGGATTTTTCACGTAACCCAAATGCACCTTTTGTAACATAAAAACACCTAATCTACTACTTATACTTAGTTACTTTTATATTTGTATTAATCACCTTGCACAGATCCAAAACATGCCATCAGAATATTCTGATCATTTTCATATTCTCAATTAATTACATCTCAATATGTGGGTTGATTTCCGAGATTTGAAGTTCCCAAACTTTCAGTTACGATGATCCCCTGTGCAGCTCAGTTCTCCCCCCGGGGGACATTTTGAGCTTTGAATAATCTTAACAGGATACAACTTTACGAGACTGATCGGAAATCGGTTTATGCTCTCTTCTCTTTGCTATGGACTTTACTGTACCTATTGAATTTTATCATCTCTTTAATAGCCTTAAGATACAACTTGACAACGACATTCTTATACTTGATTAAATTAATTTATATTTCAGAGATGTGTGCTAAGTACCTCCTTTGTTATTATCTGCGTAAGTAGGATTACAAACACAAAGTTAGTGCAAATATTTTTAGGGTAAAGTATGTTGGAAAAAAAATTACACAGCCATGAAATGTTGTAATTATTATTCAAAGTTATCTCGTCGGCGGTAATAGCGTTGCTAACGTAACTGCAGCACTAGCCCAGTTAAATTATTGTCACTATAAATTTCAAGTTTAATCATTTACAATACATCCATTTATCTTTGTATGGAATTTAAAAATATTTTGTATGCAAAAACTTTCAGCAGTTGGACAGATGCTCATCGATTATTAGTTTAGCAGCCTTCTTCATGCAGAAATTGATAAATCAGTTTAGACTAATGACAAAACGGGATCAGACACGGGCAAATATTCCTGAAAAGACCCTATTAAGTTGTGGTGATCTCGGCGGAGACTGCCGACTCAGAAGTGCCGCGACCCGGACCCTCGGCCTTACAATTTTGGTCACCGAACACATCACAAGGGTCCAACCTTTATTAAAAGGGACATTTTGATATGTGATGTAAATTGTGCACAAGAAAGGTTTAATATAATTCAGTTACGTTCCGGCCGAATTAGCAGCCGTTCTAACAGTCAAACTCTAAAATTGATTTGAATATAACCTAACATAAGTTAATTTAATCAATAGAGACTTTTGGGAACAAAGGTATCGGTTTTTAATTAATATAGGCGAAATATATGCTGCAAGATGGTTTTTGTGACGACATGCGGAGAAGGTCTAAGAAGTGATTAGCCCTGCATAGAACATATCGGGAACTCAGCGACGTAGCACCTGCCTACCTATATCACCTATATCATGCTATACATACAGCAGGACATGGGTCCAGCCCGGTTTGTTCAAGGATGACTGACGCCAAGAAGCTGTCGGTCCCGGGTATAATATTGTATAACGTTAATAATTAGTCGTTAGGGTCTCTCACTAATAATTACAGCGCTCTGCATAAAAGTCATTTTGCCATTGGAGACCGTCAAGCCCGGCAGTGGTCTCAATACCAACATTTGTGATGATGGTGATGAAGCATTCTTTGAGTTTTGCAACCAATCGGCGATTATTCAGAGTAGTTACTACAATATATCAAAATCATAAAACACATTCTACGTAGAATATACCTTAGCGTGCTCGATTGATTGATAACTCTACCATTCCTCGTTACGTTACATGCATTTTGACTCAGCCCTACAGTGCAAACCGCTAACGTGCACGTACACAGCACGATTTCCTACAAATATTTATAATGATTCTGCCATAGCATTTTTAACTGGCATGTATTTAACACGGCGACAAGCAAATCTGATTTAGGGTTTTAAAAGTAATTAAAATGGGTAGGAAAAATAATGTTGGCAGCTACAGTGAAGTAGCATTTTAACTTTAAAGTAGCAGCTTTATATTGAGTTCTTAGATTTGTTTAAATTTAAATTGGCAGTGATTTTTTGGTGTAGCAACTGAATTTGAATCATCGTTATCTCGATGTCTAAACGCTTGACTTTCTTGACCATGTCGGGATTGTCCAGGTTTGGCTATGATAGCCGATCTGGCTTATGGCGCTTCGCCGGCCGCTATCGCAGCACCGCTCACTTCGCTCACTCGGCTTGCGCACGTATATAACTATATGCAACCTAACATGCTCCTCCTCGCTGCGCTTGTCGTTGCATCTAACTGTACTGACTACGTCTTCCTGTTAATATTTGCTGCCAAGTCATTATTTTCAATACCTCATCTATTATTTTTGTCACCAAGTAGTTAGCCGCCTAATAAGTTGTTGGTCGCCTCAAAAATAAAATACCTTTTTAACTTAATTGGGGAGCATTTAAAAGAAAATTCTGCGAGATACGAAAAACCGTAAGGGGACAATAAATTTTTCGTTAATCCTTAATTTCTGTCCGCTAAATCCAACTCCGTCATTGTTCAATTTGCAGCGAGATAATGAACGAGCGTATCGAGTGGCCCCGGCCGGGCCGAAAGCGACTTATTTTTAAATTATATAGCAGCTCTCAAGATGGTTCTACTTAATTGAATCGTATTTCTCCGAAGATCTAATTTTTTAGATTAAGGTTACTTGAAACTAGATACTAAAAGGCAATCGATTTCTTTTTAATACTTTTTTCAGCTTGCACGTAAGATACCATTTTTACACAGTTGTTAAGATTTTTACTCCTGCCTTCAGGCACAGCCGAGGAAAACGCTGCATTATCTGGAGCACTTCAAGTAGATGTCTTGTTTACATTCAGAATAAATTAAAAGTAAGAAAAAAATTAAGACATGGATTCAATGGATGAGTGTTCCTTATATGACTATATCTCCTAGATATTACTAATTTGCATATAATTTTTGTTCGCGCCAGTAAGGCGCTTTTAGTTCGTAGTTAAGGCTACCCGCATTTTCTATTTATTTGACCATTAGATGTCATTCGCTGCATACATTTTATACTTCAGTACATCGTCATACAGCGTCACGAACGGTTCGCGTCTCACGTGCCCAACACGCGCCTGAAGGCTGTGTACTCATCATATAGATAGGGTGCTCCTTGATGCCCCTTGACCGCGCCGCCAGTGGATGCTTCTCTCGCATGAGAACCCACAAACAAACCGCAAGTATTGGACTAAACTGCTTACGTTGTGAAGTGACGTCATATTACCCGGGCCCGGAAGAAAGAAGCAATAGAAGAAGCAGACGTGCCGCTCCAGGGTTCGTGTATGGGTGAGCGTTGCTGCTCTTTCCGCTGTAAGTCTAGGATAGTCCAATTCTCTCTTTTTATTAATAGATATTAGATGCTCCCTAACCGCATTATACTCTCAACCGCATTCAAAGAGGGTGTGTATCCCTAGCGATCCGAGGGTGGTTATTTGCCTCCATACGAAGCAGTGGCCGCCACATACCCCATTCTGGTCCTTTCGAGCCTGATTTATACCCCAATCTAGTCCTTTTGAGTCCGATTGATCTCCCAATCTGGTATTTTCAACCTAGATTTCTCTCTTTATAACCTTAGGTATTAGGTATCGGTTCCAAGCAACCGCCCTAACCTGGCCAACTGCGCCTTCCGCCATATCTCTTTAATCGCTTTCTTACGCTAATATAGCAAATTACTTTGTACCTTCCTGTAATATGCAATTAAATGGTTCTACATCGGGGAGTGGTGGCAACACCGGGAGGGGCGCGCGGTGTCTTGTATTCCGCTCGTCACTCCATACGGGGCTGCTAACGCTACCGGTCGTGGACATACAAGTCAAAATAATATTGTTTTATTTGTGTGCACAATACCTAAAATAGTGGACGTTACAAGTGGCGACGAGGATTAAGGTATGTGCGTGCATAAAACCTATAAACTTGCTAAAACTACACCTGCAAAAAAAAAATGCCAAATCTTCAAATGTATTCACTTGCTGATATGCACCATATTAATATGTTACATATAGTACTACAATGTAATTAAAAAAAAAAAACACAACTAGACTTATTGTATCGTTCTCGGTCTTTTCCTTTGTTATAAACAACAATCTCGTACGGCAAAACGGCGTGCCCAGTAACAGCTACCTGCCTATCACGGCGCCGGCCTGTCCGAGTTGTGTACATATTTTTTAAGTGCAAAATCATTCAGGTAGTACCTAATTGCAAGTGTATTGCAATTTCTTGATTTGCGCCTACAAAACTGCAATACAGGTTTAAAACTAATAAGCAATAACCAAAACATACAATATATTTCACTTTAACTATAAAATACCTCATTACAAAGAGTTGTGATGATGATGATGATAAAATATCTTACTTGATGAGTTAATGAATAACTTGATGATTAAAAAAGAAACACTCAGAATTTTAACATCGTTGACTTTATTTTAAATAAGTAATTTCATATTAATTTCCTATGTTCGTTACCAAACAGAATCTTTAGCATGTATACGGGTAGGACTATTAGGTACATATTTGACAATAATGTGTAATTATGAGTAGAATAACCAAAATAAAGTTAACAAAAGAGAAATAACATGACACTCAATTATTATTAAATTGTGTTATGTAATTCATTCCGATTTAAAAATATTCCTTAAATGTTACTGTAATAATGAAATCTTATGACAAGTCATATTGTAATCACTAAAATCAATTAAAAAAAAAAAGTCGGGTAAAATGAATAACTTTAGATCCGCTACTTTAGGCCTTCGTGGAAGTTCTATTCTAAAAATCAAACTGAACACCTGCAATTTAAAAAATAAATGTTTAAAAAAAGAATTGATACAGAAATCAAAAAAGCAATAAAACCTGCTTATTTAATTAAAAATAAAAGCAGAATTAGTATTTTTTCCAAAGTCACAATAAAGTGATTACTCATGTAGGAGATTATAAATAAATGAAATTAGTCAAGTGAAATATAACTAGCATAATGGTAATTCAGCAAGTCTGAATAGTACCTACTAAAAAGGAGAACTGGTAATCAAGCAAATGCTGAAATGTACCTATATTTAAAATTACTCCTTGTAACTTGGTAATTCAGCAATTCTGAAAAGTACCTACTAAAACGGAGAATTGGTAATTAAGCAAATGCTGAAATGTACCTACATTTAAAATTACTCCTTGTAACTTGGTAATTCAGCAATTCTGAAAAGTACCTACTAAAACGGAGAATTGGTAATTAAGCAAATGCTGAAATGTACCTACATTTAAAATTACTCCTTGTAACTTGGTAATTCAGCAAGTCTGAATAGTACCTACTAAAACGGAGAACTGGTAATTTAGCGAATGCTGAATGGTACCTAAATTTAAAATTACTCCTTATAAGTTGCCCCACAAAATGTCACAAATTCCGCCGCTCGAAGCCTTTGATTGTGAAGGTGACCCCACTTGGGTGGGTTTGCGCTGGAAAAATGGGAAAAGGTCTGGTCGAGCCTACTGCCGAAGATAATAAAAAAAAAAAACTCTGGATTTAATTCATTATTATTAATGTAACTTTTCAAATTTAGATGAAAACATGATAGATCAAATTACTGGAAAATGTCAATCTTTAGAACTAAGAAGGAAATACTTACCTTAGGGGATGATATAACTTTGGACAAATACCATTGAATCTGTACAAATACAATAACATAATAATGATGATTTATTTCCTTATTCTTATTCTAGTACAAATGTTTTCATCTGGGGTCTTCAGTTAGTCAAAAAATGCCTGTGTTTGAAGACTCCGCTCTTCTACAAACTATAGGTAAAAATTTAAAATAAATTAAGTGAAATAGTAAAATTAGATTGAATAAAATATAAAAAAATAGGTTAATTAAACAATTTGTTTAAAAATATTATAAACAACTGTCAAAATTATATTAAGCGAAAGCATATACATTAAAGATTAATAAAAAAAAAATCTAAAGGGAAAGAAAAATTACAACAAAGACAATTGAGTAACTTTAAGACAAAAATCCATACAAACCAACCAATTAATAGCATAGTAACCAAAACTACCCTATAAAACACTAAAATTTGCTGTCGTTGTGGCAGTGAAAGTCAAAAGTGCCTAAAATGTGGGTACTTGGGGAATTTCCGCAATCTATGCAAAACCGGAACAAAAAGCGTAAGTCAAATGACTCGCTAAATAATCCTTCCAAGCAGATGAATGGTACACGAATAGATAATGTAAACCAAATACAAAACCCTAACACAAAGTTTTAGCCTATTGTAATAGACCATTGGTCTTATGGTCTTTTGAATCCAAAATGAATGTTGGTTCTCAGATACAAAATGCAAACTTTTTGTTGTAAAAGCTTCCTGAAATTTATAGGTGTTGAATAAGAAATTCCTATTGATAAATCTGATAAGCCAGTTATAGTTAAGCCTTAACAAAGAGTGCCTATTCCTTTAGAATTAAAAAAAAAATGCAAAATTAGATGAGTTAGTTAAAGCGGATATAATTGAACCAGTTAATGAACCTTCAAACTGGATATCTCCAATGGTACCGATCCTTAAGAATGACGTAGATATTGGAATTGGTATTGATATGAGACGTGCTAACAAAGTGTGTTCAAATTGTTAACAAAGTGAGATCCGAAATTGCACTAGCAACAACTTAGCTGTGTTAAACAGCGTGCCAAAAAATTCTTTGGGGACAGCTGTGGCAAGGTTCAGAATCAATCAACAATACCAAGGCAAAACAAATTGAAGGAGGGAATAAGTGCATGTGAACAATTGTTGTTAACAAAGTCATTGTAAAAATCTCCATTATTAATGACCATGCATTATGTCAGATAAAAAACAAACTAAGGCCACATGCACGTATGAGGCTATGTTAATTCAAAGCAATATAGGCAGTGTGTTAATTTAATTGCTGTAAACTGGCAAGCGGAAATAATAAATTGTTTTCATACAAAAATTTACACGTAATTCCATCTTAATCTATATTTTCAAACTATATAATTGATTTAACTTATTTACAGTTCAGTAATATCTTTTCACATTAATTTTTATATCATTATTTAGTTGAATACTTATGTATAAATACCAAGTTCATTAATCATTTTAGTATAATATTAAAATTTGGTTAGATACCTAGACCTAGATAGAAAAAGTATACTTTTTCCATCTAAATTTGAAAGGCAAATTAATGAATCCATTCAGCCTTTAAGAATATAATCTTACTATTTCACCATAGGTAATTGACAGAAACGGAACGTTCTGTTGATAGGGATTGCCGCTATTGGATCGTACGTTGAATCGATGTACATGAGCGGTCATCTTGAAATCAATATTCTGAACACAATTTTTCACAAACCCATTCACAAAAGAATTTGATACGTTAAATCAATCGCATCAAAGAGAGATAAATTTTTATATTGGCAACGTCAGTAAGATTGTCAATTTTATTGACATTACATATTCTGAAAGCGTTTTCACTATACCATTAAACTGAGATAAAAGTAGTTTGGTGTCAAAAAAAAAAACGATACCACCAACACAACAACAACTATTAATGTAACGTTAAAATTTTTAAATATTTTATTTAGTGATAATTTGTGACACTATTATAAGCGTTTTGTTGGTATTTATCTTTTATGCGTGCACAAATAACGTTGAGAGAAACTTATTGTTGTAAAGTTTAATTTAAAGATTACGCAAAGCATGAACTAAATAAAGGCCTATACAAGCTAACTGAGAACCTTTTATGGACATAAATATGTCCACGCAATAAAATCTTTAAAAAGTATACAAGAGCTATGCAGTTATAAGTAGTACTTACTGTTACTGCTTTGCAGTAAATAGCCACGCCAATAAAAGACTCTAAGGGCTACGCAGTCATAGTACTGTTACTGTTTTAAAGTAAATAAAAGTATGACACGCAAATAAAAGTATGTAACACTAATATGAAATGAATATATACGATAATAAATATTACACATAATTATAACATCACATATATATTAAAATATCAAAAACGTATTTACGTACACTGAATAAAATACCTCTATGGTAATATATTGTAATTGTAAATATAAGTACAAAGGTTAAATTCCATTAAATTGCAAATATTAGGTATGTATTTTGTACAAGGTATCATTAAATTGGAAAACCAAGGTTCAAAGGAACCTCCATTAAATTAGAAATACTTGGTACCCTAATTTGAAATATTTGGTACAAAGGTACCTCCATTAACTTGGGAATAACTACTTGTGTACAGAGGTACCTCCATAAAAAATGAAAGTAATTGATATAAATATATATAAAAAAAAGAAATATTAATATCATAAGTACCTTAGTAGTACAAAAAGTACAAACTCTTACCTACTACAATAAATAGAGAAATAAGTAGGCATGAAATTGAAAACTGTATTTTGTCAAAAATTGGCAAACGATAAAGCTACTATAATGAATATAAAGCAAATATAAAATGAAAAAATATATGTACTTACTTATTATTATACTGAAGAAAAACATCAGTAACATACAATAGAACATAAACATGGAACTAAAAACTATTTTGAAAATTGGGACTGTGGTGAGAACTTGCTAAATTTAATGTTAAAGAAATTAATTAAAAAAAAAGACAATTCTGAATGAAAAAATGGAGATAAACAGCAAGGAAAAAATGCAAAGAATCTGGAGAAAAGAGAAGAAGGGAAATCCAACAATAATCTAATAACATCATAAATACCTATTCAATGGAACATTGTAAAAATATAAACAGTAAAAATATAGATATACAGTAAAAATATAAATGAGAAGAATATGAAGACAATAAAGGAAGAACACAATCATAATCCCACCGTGCACACTTGTAAGGATGTAAACGGTCGTGATATTAGTGTTTGGATGAAACTAGAAAAGAATATCAGCAATGTAGTCCATTTAAAGAAAGTGAACGATTTGTGGACTGTGGTTAATCAGGATATGAATAAAATATTCCGAAGAAAATGATGTTCAAGCATAAGTACTCTGTTGACTGATATTATATGGAAGATAAAACTCCTTGGCTATAAACTGTTGTAATATACTTTTAAAAGATGATTGCTGTTGAGTTTCTTGCCACTTCTTCTCAACAGATCGACTTTCCGAAGTGGTGGTAGATTCAGTTCAATTGTAAATTCAATTCCTAGTTGCTTAATATGTAAAAAAAAATTGTGTGGTTAACAAATCAAATTTTGTTTGCAAATAAGAGATGTAATATGCAATTAAATGGTTCTACATCGGGGAGTGGTGGCAACACCGGGAGGGGCGCGCGGTGTCTTGTATTCCGCTCGTCACTCCATACGGGGCTGCTAACGCTACCGGTCGTGGACATACAAGTCAAAATAATATTGTTTTATTTGTGTGCACAATACCTAAAATAGTGGACGTTACACTTCCTAAAGCAAACTTTAATTTCGCAAAACCTTTTGAGTTATACACTACTTTATAAGTTGTTTTTTAAACTATTACTTTACCGCTCATTCCATTTTATTCTCTTTGTTACGTTACGGAGTGTAAAAACTTGTTTTAAGCATACTTTTATAATTTCTTACAATAATATTTACATGTAGGTAGTTTCAAAACTCTCGCGAAATTGTTCTCGAACATTCCATTTGACATAGAATAGTATAGCGCTATTACGTCATACTGCGTTAACTAAATCTAAGTAATTTCTAATCTTTTAACATATTCTTTTAACTTAATGACAAAATGTCGTTAACACTAAAAAAGTTGACTCGAAAACGCGATGAAATATTCTCACGGTTACAAATAACCTATAACTATTCCAAAGACGCTTTACACGATGAATCTTCTTGCGAGTTATTTATGTGTAACATGATTTCCTTAGACGATTTACGTTCTGAATTTAGTAACATAATCGAAAATATTAATGATCTTGAACAAGAAATAAATCCTTCGTATGAACCTAGTTTTCAAAGCTGGTCGGCATTCGAAGACTTATACTGTCGTTGTAGACACACCGCTAATAAATTATCTAATAAAACTACAGTTTCTGTACCGCAACAGCCTTATTCTAAAAAGGCCGTCATCAATTTACCTAAACTAGATTTGGTTAGTTTCTCCGGTGAGCCTACTACATGGCCTACGTTTTATGAAACCTTTAAAAATACGATTCACGATAATCCTGACATAACCGACAATGAAAGAGTGCAATATTTGTTAGGTAAATTGTCAGGTCGTGCCCTGTCCATCTGTAGCGGTATAACACCTAACGCCGATAACTACCAATTAATATGGCAGACGCTTGTAGATAAGTACAACGACAAACGTAGTTTAGCAGCAGCATACCTTGAACAAATGTTCGAGTTTAAACCATTTAATACCGCACACTCTAATAATATTGACTTATTCCTAGATAAGTTCTGCGCCGCAGTCTCATGCTTACAATCTCTCAAACTTAATAATCTATCAGATTTTATGCTGCTACATATCGCTCTTAATAAAATTGATTCCGAAACCGCCCGCTCCTTCGAAATGCAAAATAGAGATTCATCCATACCTACCTACAATGATTTAATAACTTTCCTTCGTACACAAACTAAAATACTTGACCGTACTGCGTCACATTCTAATTACTCTCATAGTAAAAATCGTGCACCGACCTTAGCTCGTCAAACCAATAATAATTATTCCCGATCCGTAACTAAGCCTATGCATTCCTTTGTAACTGCTTCTCACTCGCACTCGCAGAGTTGCTTATTATGTAAGCAACCTAATCATTATCAATTGTTTAAATGTCCGAAGTTTATGGACCTATCTATCGATAAACGCCTTGAATTAGTTAAATCTTATAAAGCATGTACCAATTGTTTAAGTTACAGTCATCATTTAACTTCATGTAAGTCGCTGTTTAACTGTCGATACTGTAATTACAAGCATCACTCACTGCTATGCCGCAAGCAAGTATCGAACCGTGCGTCTGCGCCTGCAACCACTGCGCCGACGGGGCAGTCCGCGCGCGACCGCGATGACTCACGCGCTTGTCTCGATGCCGCCGCTAGGACTCAGCCGTCCGCACAAAATAATGTTGCGTTATGTAATAACTTAGATTCCTTTGTTTCACGCGCGTCGACTTGTTTACTTGGTACAATCGAACTTTTAGTTTACGACACGTCTGGTACATCGCATAATATTCGTGCCCTGCTAGATTCGGGATCACAAAATCATTTTATAACCGCAAATGCTTGTTCAAAACTTAAACTTAATTATAATAAAATTTCCCGCGCTTTTGTTAAGGGTATAGGTTCATCGCCAAACCCAATAAAAGGCAAAACTTCCTTTATAATTAACTCGCTTAATAATAATAGTGTCTCTTTTCCGCTCGAGGCTTTTATCATAGACCGCATTACTGATAGTTTACCAAATATTAATATTGACATGTCAGCACTTTCTTACTTACAAAATATAACGCTAGCTGACAATAAGTTTTATAAACCTGGAGATATTGATCTTCTTATAGGTGCCCCACTATTTACTGAAATTTTGCTTTCTGGTCGCATTACCGGACCTCCAGGGACCCCGACGGGTCTGGAGACGGTGTTTGGCTATGTTTTAATAGGCAATGCGCCAGCCGCTAATTGTTTAACCGTAAATAATATTTCTTTATGTGCCTTTGCTGAACCCGCGCCGCAAATAGATAGTATTCTACATAAGTTTTGGCAATTAGAGGAGGTTTCTTGCGAGCCTGCCTTAAGCCCGTCCGCTCGCGAATGCGAACAAATATTTATCGATTCCGTGTCGAGAGACTCGACCGGCCGCTACACGGTTGCTTTGCCGTTTTCTCATGATACTGAACTTCTAGGTAGTTCATATCAAACCGCTAAACGACGTTATGCGTCGCTCGAACGTAAGTTTGTAACCGCTCCCGAATTACGCGCTCAATATAACGCTATAATTCAAGAATATATTTCCAAGGATTTTGTTTCGCCGCTCGCTTTCGATGATCGCTCTGGTTATTATATTCCACACCATGCCGTGGTGCGTAACGACAAAGTTTCCACCAAGGTACGGATGGTAATGGATGCAAGTTGTAAAACAGATACGGGTTACTCTCTTAATGATATATTACATACCGGACCTAATTTACAAAACGACTTATTTTCAATTTTACTTAACTTTCGTTTATATAAAATCGCTTTTACCTCAGATGTTAAACAGATGTTTTTAAGTATTTGTGTGAAAGAAGATCACCGCAAGTTTCAAAAATTCTTATTTCGATTCGATTCAACATCGCCGCTAGTTAGTTACCAGTTCAACCGTGTGTGCTTCGGTCTCCGCAGCAGCCCGTACCTCGCGATGCGCGTGCTGCGCGAGCTGTGCGCGGACGCGGGCTCGGCCGCCGCGGCCTCCGCTGGCGCTGACCGCGTCTCTGTGCGCCCGAGCGCCGCAGATGTCATACTCCGCCATTGTTACATGGATGATATCTGTTATTCTACTTCCACTATCGAAGATGCCATTCTTTTAAAAGATCATCTGCTAGGGTTGTTCTCAGCTGGAGGTTTCGAGTTGGTTAAGTGGTCCAGCAACTCGACTGACCTACTTGAGTCCTTACCCGCGTCCCATCGATACTCGTCGAATGTAAATTTCGAAGAAAACGCAAATCAGAGTTTGAAGGTGCTTGGACTCCAGTGGTCTCCTATATCTGACGAATTTTATTTTACCGTTTCACTCGAAAACCGTCCATGCACTAAACGTAACATTTTGTCTGTAATCGCTCGTCAGTTTGATGTACTCGGATTGATCGCGCCCGTTATATTATACGCTAAATTAATTTTACAAACTCTTTGTATATTAAAGTTGAACTGGGATGACACCCCGCCTGGTAACGTTATTCATATTTGGAAACAGTACATACACGAATTACCTTTAGTTCAAAATTTACGAATACCACGTCATTTAAATGTTTTTAAAAATTCTAAACTTTCTATAGTAGCCTTCGCGGACGCTAGCGAAAGGGCCTACGGTTGCGTCGTGTATTTACGTTTAATTAATAATTTTACGTCACCGCCAGTTATTAGCCACTAAGCTAAGTCTAAGTCTAAAGTCGCTCCGCTTCATACTATTTCTGTAGCTCGGCTCGAGTTGTGCGCCGTGTTACTTATGTCTAAATTAGTTAACCGCGTTATTAATAATTATAAAGCACGTCATAATATAGATAATATATATTGTTTTACCGATTCCATGATCGCACTTCATTGGGTGCACTCATCACCGCACAAATATAAATGTTTTATAGCAACCCGTATCACAAAAATTACTAATACTCTTCCTGCATCATGCTTTTATCATGTGTCAGGTAAAGACAACGCCAGCGACTGTTTGTCTCGGGGATTGACTCCCGCGCAAATAATAGATCATCCGCTTTGGTTTAATGGCCCCGATTGGTTAACTCAAGAGGTGTCTCGGTGGCCTATCACCGCTATCGATTCATCACGTTTAGATGAAAATTTACTCGAAACAAAACCTATGGTTTCGTTGCCCGCTATAAAAAACGATGTCAATATTCATCCTCTTATTTTATTATCGCGCCGCTTTTCTTCGTGGATGAAATTGCTTCGTTCTATTGTTTATATATATAGATTTTTACGAATCTTACCGCCTTCAAATACTATCACCGCTACTGATATTAATAAAGCAGAATTATATTTAATTAAATCGATTCAAACGCTTTACTTTTCTGAAGATATTCAGAAGGTTAAATCGAACAAACGTTGTTCGTCCGCTTTAAATAAACTGTCGCCCTTCCTCGACTCGTCGGGCGTGCTCCGCGTGGGCGGCCGCCTGCGCCGCGCCAACCTCGCGTACGAGCAGCAGCACCCCGCGCTGCTGCCTCGCTGCGACCACAGCGTGGAATTAATTATTAAACACTATCACCGCGTGAACTGTCATACTGGACCAATCGCATTAATGTCAATACTTCGTCAAAGATTTTGGACTTTATCATGTAGAAATATAGTACGCCGTATCATACATCATTGTAATTATTGCTTCAAAATTAAACCCAAACAAACGTTCCCGCCAATGGCTGACCTGCCCGCCTGTAGAGTCAATGAAACAAAAGCTTTTACACACACAGCGGTAGATTATGCAGGGCCTATAAATATTATACCTTATAGAAAACGAGGTGTACGATCCATAAAATCATATTTATGTATATTCGTTTGCTTAGTTACTCGCGCAGTTCACGTAGAGCTAGTAACGGATTTAACCCTAGAAGCCTAATCTACGTCTGCGAGGCGTACACGAAACAGAATATCGTTTGTCTCTTTCTAACGGTTGAAGCTAGCGCGTTGTGCTCTTTCGCCAACTTAGTGGCCGCCGGGACCAGGGGGAGTTTACTAATTTATTAGCCAATGCTGTCGATGGCAGCCGGAGCCAAAGTGGGACAAATCTATACGTATGAATGAGAAAGCTTTAAAGTACTTTGCTTTGACGTAAGTCTATATGTCAATCTTCTCAAAAGTGACAATCAAAGACAAACAATCATCCATCGCCAACGACTGTCTGACGCTATTTGTAAAAACGGTTCATTGCGTTAACTGCGTAATTTCAGCAACCCATTTTTAATTTGAAAACCTGTAAAAAAAATGATTTGAAAATCTGTAAGCTGTGTGTTTTTACGGAAGTGCTATTTGTTCAGTGCGAAACCGAAACTTTATATTGTGATAGTGACACTAAATACTTTGTAATTGTTTGTTTGTTTATTTGCGAAATTGACGCTTTTGTGCAGTAGTTTTAAGATTTCTTCTTCCTAAACCCGTGTGCTTTCATCTTCGACCTCATCGTCACTTACCATCAGGTGCGATTGAGGTCAAACGCGGGTTTAGTCACTTATAAAAAAAAAAAAAAAAGATAATGGTTGGAAAAGTGAAGTGTGCCAAATGTGGTATAAATTCAAAGGATGCCCCAAGCTTAACCTTTCATCGTTAGAACAAGAAAGTTAAATATACTTAAAAATATCTAAATATTTTGTTTCATTTCATTATTATACATTAAGTTCCTATCTTAGAGTAATAGACTGCATAGATTACTACTGTGTAAAGTGGATCTATTAATACACTGAAAAGTTGCGGATGGCATTAACTGAAGCGCTAGTGAGCTGTATGTATGCATTTACGAAGTATGAAGTAATCGTTCTTCTCTCGTAAGAGAGTATATTGTTCCATGGCCGGGACCTAGCGTATGGTGCTCGTATTGGTAAGGTAAGTTCCGCCATTTTTAATTTATCGAAGTATTGCACGTCTACGAGACGTATGTTTAGGCTTTGTGTAACTTCTAACTAGGTTTATGTGATTTTACTTTTGTTCGTTTTTCGTATATTTTATGCCTATTGTCGGCGTTGTTTCAGATATAAAATATGTCGCGGTCTCGAAGATTAGACGGAGACGATATTTTAGCAATCCTGAACGAGGAAGATGATCCAACTTTGGAAGATACGGATTCAGAAATTGAGGATGACCAGATCATCGACGACGTTCAAAGCGAAGACGAAAATAGTTATGTGACTGAGTATGTTTCGTCTGTACAAGAGCCTGTTTCCTCCGGACAAACCGATCCAGCCCCGGTTACAGAATATGGTCCATCATCTGGTGCTGACCGTGTTTCACCACCTGCCAACTTGGGGCGAATTTATCGTGTTCGTGGTAATACTCTCAGAGGTAAGAATGGACATATTTGGTCAACTGTCAAAGCTCAAACATCTCACAGAACCCCAGCTATGAATATAGTTCGCACCTCTCGAGGTCCAGCTCGCATGTGCAGAAACGTTTTTGATCCTGTGCAAATATTTAACTTATTCATAACTGATGAAATTATATCTGAAATTGTGAAATGGACTAATGTTGAAATGATCTCTAAACGCCAAAGAATAGGAAAAATTACTGCGACTCATCGAGATGTTACTGATTTAGAAATTCGTGCATTCATTGGGTTACTGACTTTGACTGCAGTCATGAAGGATAATCATCTTTCCACAGACGAGCTTTTTGATCCCACCTTTTCTGGTACACGATACGTATCAGTTATGAGTAAAGAAAGGTTTGAGTTCATAGTTAGATGCCTTAGGATGGATGATAAGACATTGAGATCAACTCTCCGGCCAAATGATACCTTTGTACCCGCTAGGAATGTTTGGGAACTATTTATAAAACAATGCCGAATTAATTATATTCCTGGATCTGAGGTGACAATAGATGAACAGTTACTCGGTTTTAGTTTTCGGATTTATATTTATATACCAAACAAGCCGGATAAATACGGAATCAAGTTTCCGATGATGTGCGATGCAACTTCCAAATACATGGTTGATGCTGATCCATATATAGGGAGGAGTACAAATACCGACGGTGTACCACTTGGTGAATTTTATGTGAAGAAATTGTCACAGACTATTCATGGATCCAACAGAAACATAACCTGTGACAATTGGTTTACCTCCATACCATTAGCCAAGAGTTTACTTCAATCACCTTATAATTTGACTCTAGTAGGCACTGTACGATCAAATAAACGAGAGATCCCTGAACAAATAAAGAACTTGAGATCTCGTCCTATTGGCAGCTCTATGTTTTGTTTTGATGGCCCCCTGACACTGGTATCGTATAAGCCAAAACCATCAAAAATGGTTTATCTTTTATCATCTTGCGATGAAAATGCAGTAATAAATGATTCTAGTGGTAAACCTGATATGATTCTATTCTACAATCAAACGAAAGGCGGAGTAGACTCGTTTGATCAGATGTGCTCCGCAATGTCGTGCAGTCGCAAGACTAATAGATGGCCGATGGCTGTATTTTATGGTATCCTTAACATGGCTTTTGTTAATTCTGCTATAATATATGGGCATAACATGCTAAAGAATAATAGAAAACCATTGAATAGAAGAAAATTCATGAAGCAACTCAGTACAGATTTAGTCACGCCTTGGATGGAGAAGAGATTAGAAGCTCCAACGTTGAAGAGATCTTTGCGAGACGATATAAACCAAATCCTCGTAAAACCTACTGATTTGTATAATAAAAATCAAGGAGAAGAACCCGAACCAAAAAAACGTAAATACTGTGCTTTTTGTTCCTATAAAAAAAGGAGAATGTCCAAATTAGTGTGTTATAAATGTAAAAAATCTGTGTGTGGCGAGCACAAGGTTGATATTTGTGTAGACTGCTCTTAAAGTTTACCTAGTCTTACGAAGTCTGATTAGTTTTAATGTTTGCTCTAATAATAACTAATTAGCGTTAATAAATAATTGTTTTTTATGAAAAAATTATATGTTTCTGTTGATTTTGAAGAAGTTGATTTTTTTGTTCCAATTTATGCACCTAGTGTTATTTTTGTAATAAATAACTGTGATTTTAGTAGTTATTCATAACAGTGTTGTTTTATTATTAGCTTAGAACCCAAATTTAAATTTTTCACTACAAAAATAACAAAATAAGGCTAACTTTACATAAAAAAATTGAATAATATGTGTACGCCTCTGAGACGTATGTTAAGGCTTCGTGTACTTCTGAAATAGATTAGGCTTCTAGGGTTAAGTTCTAATTCTTTTCTCTCCGCTTTTAAACGTTTTTTATCGCGCAGAGGTGCCGTTTCTTGCATGTACTCTGATAACGCAACTAATTTCATAGGAGCTAAAAATGCAATTTCTGAATTATATACTTTCCTCGAAACAGAAGGTTTTAAACTCAATTTTTCAAATGAACTAGCATCGCACCGTATATCTTGGAAATTTAACCCGCCGCGTAGTCCACATTTTGGGGGTCACTACGAGATCTATGTGAAAGCTTTTAAAACTCATCTTTATAGGGTAATAGGTTCTCAGCTACTTACGTACGAAGAGCTACTTACAGTTCTTACCCAAATTGAATGCGTAATTAACTCGCGCCCGCTCACGTTACTCTGAGAAGATCCGTCGGAACCTAGCGCTCTAACTCCGGCGCATTTCCTTATGTCGACGCCTTTGAAACACTTGCCCGCTTGTAACGTCACTGATGAACCTTCTCAATTATTGCGCCGCTATGCTTTGCTAGATCAAATGGTTCAATCGTTTTCTAAACGCTGGAAACAGGAGTACTTACATCTCCTGCAAACAAGAGAGAAATGGAATGCGCCTTCCAACCCCGTGAAGGAAGGTACTGTCGTCATCATTATGACAGATAACGTTGCGCCACTTCATTGGCCACTTGGCGTGGTGATCGCCACCTACCCCGGTAATGATGGGGTTGTTAGAGTTGCGTCAGTAAAGACGGCAACAGGCGTGTATCGACGACCTGTCGTCCGTCTCTGCCCTCTACCTTCCCAATAACCGCCCGCTTCATGCCACCCCGGCTGTTCCCTATACTTATTTAGTTTAGTTTAGTTTCTTTGTCTCTTAAAACCAGATGGTTTTAAGGCCGGGGGCATGTTCGCGCCAGTAAGGCGCTTTTAGTTCGTAGTTAAGGCTACCCGCATTTTCTATTTATTTGACCATTAGATGTCATTCGCCGCATACATTTTATACTTCAGTACATCGTCATACAGCGTCACGAACGGTTCGCGTCTCACGTGCCCAACACGCGCCTGAAGGCTGTGTACTCATCATATAGATAGGGTGCTCCTTGATGCCCCTTGACCGCGCCGCCAGTGGATGCTTCTCTCGCATGAGAACCCACAAACAAACCGCAAGTATTGGACTAAACTGCTTACGTTGTGAAGTGACGTCATATTACCCGGGCCCGGAAGAAAGAAGCAATAGAAGAAGCAGACGTGCCGCTCCAGGGTTCGTGTATGGGTGAGCGTTGCCGCTCTTTCCGCTGTAAGTCTAGGATAGTCCAATTCTCTCTTTTTATTAATAGATATTAGATGCTCCCTAACCGCATTATACTCTCAACCGCATTCAAAGAGGGTGTGTATCCCTAGCGATCCGAGGGTGGTTATTTGCCTCCATACGAAGCAGTGGCCGCCACAATTTTATTTGGCAAATAAATTCAATGAACAAATAGATAAGGTAGAAATTATTTTTTGCTTTCTTTTTCGTTTATCTTTTGTAAGATCCTTCATGATGATAATAAAAGAACACAAAATCTGAATGTATTTGTTTAGACGGAAAATGTTTACTGTTACACTTTTTTATGTAGTCACCAGCTGCAGCGCGGCTAGACCGGGCATTGGTCTTTTCTGAATTGTATCTCCATCGCCTCTTGGACACATGGACTGGCTTACACTTAGGACATGGACATCCCATCTTTATGTAGCTGTAAATAATAAACACAGGAATTTTGACCTAGTGTATTATTTTAGCAGGTATTCTGTAGAGTTGAAATCTAAGTCTTTCAATTTACAAGGAGTACTACTATCGCATACATTTTTCATATAAAAATAGAGGTAGCCTGAACTTTTCAAATTGATTTTAAATGAAACCGAATTTTCAAATAATGCACATGTCGCCACGGCGCGTTAACTTGCATGGCGCATTAATAGAATCTGCTGTCTTGTCTGTTTTTAAATAAAATCTCATTTATATGATGATTTCGAACAGGTGTCCTCATCAAAACCCTTAGCAACCTGCAGGGCTATGAGTCTTTCCGCTGAATGACAAAAGGAGTCGTAACCTACCACATACTATATTTATATACACATTATAGGGTAACATTGAGCAGGTGGCTAATTTTATAGGTTTTGCAGTATTTCATCGAATTCAACAGGCTCTTAACATGATAATTCTTGGACTTTAAAGTGCCGGTAAACACTAGAGCTCACATTAATGTTTACCTGCAGTTCTTCTGAGCAAGGATAATTAGATCTCTCTGAGGTATCCGAGCGGGATAGGAATCAGTCTGTGCTTGCCCTGTAAATGTTGCTAACGGTAAAGTTATATAACAAGATTGATTGAAAAGCATTAAAACCATTAAATAGTATATGTCCTCTACACAGAGGTTGTATTGCCCTTTTACACTCGTATTTAACCACTACGGCCAGCTGGTTTAGGTCTAAAATACATTGCTCTGGGCTCGATTCCCAGTGGAGGTAAATATTTGTGTGATGAACACAGATATTAGCTATCCAATAATGGATGTTTTCATAGTCTTAAATTTATTGACGACCACTTTGGCGATGGGGTAACACTGTCTGCCTCAGACGCCAGTGGCCGCGGGTTCCATTACCGCACGGAACAAGAAAAAAAAATGTTCCGGCTCTGGGCGTTTATCTATATATGTACCTATTTATATTCTAGGTTCCCCACATGGTAGTTGGTGTGACTGTATGGGGATTTTTTTAATTTTTAAATTGTTTATAATTAAGTACTTACATGTTTTAAGGAAACCTAATTTGGGACGATTATGTGTTGTTATCAACGTTCGGCGAGATTAGTACAAGGCTGACTGCCGATCATCATTTCCATGACGACTTCCGTACTTCAGAGGGCACGTGCAACCTGTCTTAGGTCTGCCAGAAGCCATGTCGGCGCCCTAGAAATTCTGATATCCACCAATAGAATGTAACATAAAGTGAAACGCGATTAAATCCGGATAAAACTCTTTTATTTAATGCAATAAATCGTGTAAACATAACACAAACACTTAAAAACTATATCCTTTCTAATTAACAAATGTAAAAGGGTGAACTCATAAATGCAGGGCACGATTCACTAATGAAATTCATCTTCAATGAAACGGGCAGCACTCTGTGATTCAATAAAACTCCCGAAGCGCTCTGACCCTGTAAACATAAACTTCATCTAAACATATGTACAGTTTCCACACGTGTTCTAATAAAACTACCCTCTAGTAGTTAAGTTATTGAGTCGAAACCGAATTGAGTTAATGGTTCGCTTTAACTATTAGTCAATATTTGAGCCGTTCCCGTCAGCCGTCGCAGGCCCCGCGCGCCCGGCCGCCCGGCCGCACTCATTGTAATGTATTTAACAATTTGCCCAACTTTGATGGCTTACATAGGGTTCGTTGGTTAGCCTTACAAGCTGCGATTAGAATCATTCAATGTTAATTACTTAAATTGTATTTAAGGAATTGTTTATTTATTTATTTAATAATTTATGTACACACATAGAAACTTAATTAAAGAAACATATAAATTAAAAAAAAAGTACAAAGGCAAAGCTTATTTCTATAAGAAATTTCTACCAGCAAGCCTGAGGCTGGAAAATGAGATTAAAAAGAACAAATTAAGTGCGTACAACTTACTTACAAGCAAATAAATATACATTACATACACTACATACTAAATACATAAATACAATTAAATATATAAATACATAAAATATATATCTATGAACTAGTGTTGAAATAATATCAATGAACGATCTATAATACAAAAATATATAATTATACGATTTAAAAACCTAAGTTAGAGAAAGATAATGTTCTCTAACTCTTTTTTTGAAAATATATATAGTGATTTCGACTCACGAATTTTGTACGGTAAGGAGTTCCACAATCTGACAGCATGGACAGTGAATGAGTATGCAAAGAAATCGGTTCTATGGGACTTCATTTGTAGGAGTGTACGCTTATGTGCTCTACAAAGCGCATCTACAGGATTAGTAAAGGCAAACCGCTCACATAAATAAAGAGGAGAGGAAGGGTTAAACAGAACATTAAAAAGGAGACAGAGGATACGGGTATTTCTACGTAGACGGATCGGGAGCCATTGTAGTTTTTTGCGATATTCTGTAACATGGTCGAACTTTTTCAAACCGAAAATGAAGCGAATACACAAATTCTGTAGTCGTTCCAATTTATTTAACACTTCTTCTGTGGCATCTAAGTAACAAACATCTGCGTAGTCGATAATGGGTTGGATAAGTGTTTGTGCCAAAGAGATTTTCGTCTTTAAAGGTAAAAAGTTTTGGAGACACTTTAGCATATGAAAAGAGTGATGTACTTTTCGACTGATATTGTTCACGTTATCACTCCACGTAAGATTAGCATTTATTATTATGCCCAAGTTCTTTGCCGTATCAGTAAGTATGATGGGTGTGGTGTCGAATATAATTGGAGGCAAATTTTTAAAATCAAGACTGCTGCGCATGTGTCGACTGCCTATAATCATAGCCTGAGACTTAGAAGGATTTACACATAATCCATACGATTTAGCCCAGTCGCTTATGCGGGAAAGATCATCGTTGATCCTAGCAATAGCAGTATTAGCATTGGAAACTGTGAAGTGGTGATAAATTTGCAAGTCATCGGCATATAGATGAAATTTACTGGATAAAACTGTGGTAATGGTATTAATAAATACAGAGAAAAGTAATGGGGAGAGCACGCCACCTTGGGGTACGCCCGCAGTTAGGTCACACCACTCAGAGTAAGACTCATCAAGGCGAACCCGCTGAGACCGACCCCGAAGATAGGAATTAAACCAAGCGACTGCAGAAGAGGATACATTGATGGACTTTAATATAGCAAGAAGGATATCAAAATCGACGGAATTAAAGGCATTACTGAAGTCAAGCAAAACAAGTAATGTAAGGGACCTATTCTCCATAGCCCAGCGAATATCATCAGTCACATTTACCAGTGCAGACACTGTGCTGTGACCGGGACGAAACCCGGATTGATATTGACTGAGGACTTTATTCGTAGTCAGGAAAGTAGAGAGTTGATGATGAACAACATGCTCAAGGACTTTAGACAGGAAGGAAAGTATGGATATTGGACGAAAATGGGACAGTGAAGTAGGATTAGAAACTTTAGGCAGTGGGATTACGTGGGCTCGTTTCCAGGAGGTTGGGAACGTACAGGTTGTAAGCGAGTAATTAAAAATGTGGGTAAGAATGGGCAATAGTATGGGTAGAATCATAATGATCATCCTTGAGCACAGTTGATCATCACCAATGGCCACTGACGAGATAGAGAGAATAGCCTTCTTTACTTCGTCTTCAGTAATGCATGAGAAAGAAAAGGATGGATGCGAATTAGATATGTTCGATAAATTACGTAATGTTTCAGCTCTTAGATGTGAACTTATAGCTACTGGAGGTTTACTAAAGTGATTATTAATAGAATCTAAATCAAAATTATTATGTGACGTTGGATTATATTTATTAATACCTACGGATTTTAAGAATTTCCAAACTTCTGCAGTGCTACGGTTGACGAGGGAATCGTGGAAGTAGCGTCTCTTAGCATCACGACACAAGCGGGAGCAACGATTTCGAAGATTTTTATAAGAGAGCAAATTACGTTCCGAAGGGCAGTGTTTATACCGTCTTTTCGCCTTATCTCTGAATGACATAGCTTCTATGATTGAATCTGATAACCAAGGAGCAGGGTTGTGTTTAACTTTAATTTTTTTAATTGGAGCATGACGGTCGAAAAGTTCCAGAACCAGTTTGTTGAAGCCCTTTACCTTATCTTCAATATTGTGTCCACCCAATACCGGTGACCAGTCTATAGCATTAGCATCATGTTGCAGAGTATCCAGGTTGATATTTTTGTAACTACGAAGGAATGAGGTGGGTGGTTTACGTTTGGGGATGCGGATGCGGTAGGATAGGAATATAAGATCATGGTAGGAAAAGGGTGCTGTTAGTTGACCATGATTTGCTACATTATGAGGAGATGACACTATCATAAGGTCGATTAAGGAAGGGACACAATTTGGAAAACTGTGGGTGGGGGATAGGGGTAACAAAGAAAGGTTATAAGAGGATAGGAGGGATTCAAGCTTGCGGGAACGGGTGTTGTTCTTAATTAAACATGTGTTGAAGTCACCTAACATAAGCACATGATCATAGGAAGGCAAAAAATCATAAAATAGCTTATCAAGAGTATCAAAATAATCAACATACATGTTCGCGCTGTAGAAGACTGTAAGCAGCAGTTTTATGTGACGCACAGTGACTTCAATAGCTAAATATTCAGCAGACTCTGAGTAAAGAGAGGGGGAAGCGCTGATAACTCTGAACGGAATGTCAGAACGAAGGTAAATAGCAACTCCGCCACCTCCCTTACCGGTTCTGTCATTGCGGATAAGAACAAACCCTGAAAGGGAGTATTGAGTGGAGAGGAGAGAAGGCTTGAGAAACGTTTCAGATATAAATAATGCATCTACATTATTCACACTGAAAGTAGTAAGAAGATCAGAATAGTGTTTAGGTATACTTTGAGCATTTATGTGGGCGATTTTCAAATTAAGTGGATGATTTAAATATGAAGAGGAGAGTTGGTCATGCAATGTCAGTGGTGGTGAGTGAAGACTATCTGCACTTGTAAAACTACATGAAGATGAGCAAGAGAAGAAACTCTCGTTGAGATCACTAAATATGTTCATTAAAATAAGATTGTCTAGATTGTCTAGTTAACGACTCGTGATGATGATCTTAAAAACTCTATTTAAAAGAAGACAATTGGTTGAATTATAAGTTATACGTTGAGATTTTTTTGAGCATGATTTGCAACTTATAAAATGCGCTGATTCCAAATACCATTACCATATTATCTTTGACCGTGTTTTATACAAAGAAGGTAAAATGTTTCCTACATTTAAATGATTTCTTGTTAAAAAGAGGAAAATAAACGTAGTATTAATTATATTAATTTTATTTTAAAACATACTTTGCACGAAAAATGTGAGATTAAGTAGAAGGTGTTTTGGCGGAAATATTGTAATAAATACATCATAACTAATTATAGCGTAGGTTAAATATGGGGTTTAAAGAGTTCACTATTAAGTTTTACTATAAGAGTTTACTATTATGTTGTATTTCTCTACAAAATAATTATAGCTTCACGAGTTTTTATAATACTCTATCTATTGCTTGGTCAGACTTAATTTCCGGTGCTAATTTATTCCATAGTAACACAGTCTGGGCTGTGAAGGATTTCTCGTAAAGGCCAATGACATTAAAAAATATTTCATGGTGAAATATAGGTTATCATAAATTTAATATAATCAGCATATTTGGTATCAAGCCAGTCCTGATTGATGAGCTATTGCCATTTAATGTCGTTGTTGGTATATATAAGCTGTAATAGACTTTATAAAATAAGTAATTTATGAACAAATGTGAGTTTTATACCTATTTTGTATAGTCAGCTCCAAAAGCTGCTTAACGTGTTCAAAGTTTCAAAATATCTTGACATCTATCATAATTAGTGGTCGCAACAAGATACCAAAATAAACTTAACATTACTAACTCCCATAAAACGGCGTCAGAAGTTTTTCATTTATCAGTTAACATCGTATATGTCAGGTCATCATATAATAGTCTTTCAATACAAAATTAGATTAACAAGTCATATTTGAAAGAAAGAAAGAAAGAAATAAGATTTATTATCACAAAAACATGCAGATACAAATAAAAAATACACAAAAAAACAGGACGAATTAAAAATTACTTAATAATAATAATAAGTTTTTATTTCGGACCCATGATCCATATAAAAGAGTTAGTTACAAAAAATCTTACAACTATGTTAGTTCTAAACCTATTTACAAAATATAACAATTTTATTTTTCACTAGCTGTTGCCCGCGACTTCGTCCGCGTGAATACCGGTTATGGGAGTTGGATAAATAATAATATAATATCGTCCTTGAAGTTCAAAGTCAAAATCGATTCAGTTGTTTAGCTGTGAAAGCGTTACTGATAGATAAACAGATAGAGTTATTTATAAAACTGTTACAACAAAGCTGTCATTCGCAGTTTCACCTAGGTTTTGTGAAAAAGACCTACAAAAAATAAAATAGAGAAAGTAACCTACAAAAAGTATATACCAAACAGGAATACCCTACGAAAGGCACACTGGGTAAAAGTAAGGCTGCAAACTGGACGGCAGCGACAGCGAGAGCGACAGCGGCGCGGGCAGCGACGCGACGCGACGCGGGGAATCTGCGGGGCTAGCACGCTACCGTCGACAATGATAAATCGGGCCTTTTATCGATATTTTCTGAGAATATGGTATTCAGTGTTAGTAATTTATTAAGACTATGACATATTTGGTTCTGTAGTCTTAATCATGGTATCAATTCGAGTAATTCTATCTATTATGGTGCGCATATTAGCTTATTCTAGCCACCGCGCGCGGTTTTACCCGCGTAACTTTTGATCCCGTGGGAATTTCGGGATAAAATATAGCCTATAACCTTCCTCAAGAGTTGAGCTATCAAATGCAAAAATAATTTTTCAAATCCCACTTGTTGTTTCTGAGATTAGCGCGTTTAAACAAACAAACAAAAAAACAAACTCTTCAGATTTATATATTAGTATAGATAATAGGATAAAATAACAAAATAATATTTATCTTGTCGATTCGACCATTTATCGATGGTTGCTAGCCCTGCTAGGCCGTTCTCGACGCCAGCGGGCGCCCGAGCGATTTATCGCGGTTTCATACAAACTCAATACTTTCTATCGTGTCGCGGAAATCGCTGCTCGCGTCGCTGCCCGCGCCGCTGCCGCTCTCGCTGTCGCTGCCGTCCAGTTTGCAGCCTTATGGGGGTATGTATAAGAGTAGGTTTATATGTAGTAGGTTTATTACATAGATGGTGCCCGCGACTTCGTCCCCATATAATTTGTAGGTATAACTTCTAACCAATACATTACTAGGTAAAGTTATATTACTGTAAAGTTTCATAAAAATCCATTCGGTAGTTTTTGCGTGAAAGAGTAGCAAAAATCCATCCGTCTAGCCATTAACAATGTATAATATGTTTAGTAACCTATATGTTTGGCTGTTTTTCACGGTCAAACGGCTTAGCCAATTTTAATGTAATTTGGTATGGTAGCTCATAAAGTCCTGTGTTGAGTTATGACACATACATCACTTTTTATTCTGAAGAATTCTACGGGATCTGACTTCCAAGAGGCAGAAACGATCAATAAAGAAAACCTAAACGATATTGAGTTCCATTATTTTACGTTTAACTTTTTTACAATACATAGAATCTCTGTATGTACACTACCTACATTAAATTTAGCAAGAAGCTTTATTTATTAATGGTTTAGCCCTATCAACATAGTAAACTTTTCTACTACATACCAACTATCTTTCGGATTTATTATAATATTATATGTCAGCCTGATGTCAGCAGAATAGAACAACTTACTTTTTTTTCATTTCTTAATCTTACATATTTTTTTTGTAAAAATATTTCATGTTCACACGTTATTGTTTACTGTTTTATATATACATATGTATATTATAAAGATAGATGCATGGTAAAGATTGATACAAAATAAAAAAAAATATAATAAAAAAAAATTACGCGAGCAGGATCGAACCCACGACCTTTGACTCATGGTCGGTCTACGCGCAACTGAGCTATGAGTACTTCTGATCTGTATGCCGAACATCTCCACCATATTCTAGTAAGTTTTAGGCATAACTTTTAAAAATCTATTACAATTTTTTTAGATCCTAGATTTTTTTTATGTTTGCAGAATCTGCTCATCGTCCTGGACAACTTTTGTTAAGGCCTCATATCTATATTTCTTACGGTTTTGATGATCCCTTAAGGGTTCTGCATCAGGTGTTCCAGTAACCGAAATAAAATATACCCTATATGTTGCCCCAGCTTCACAGCTATACATCGAAAAAAGTTTCATTCAAATCCGTCCAGCGGTTCCAGAGATTAGCGTGTGCAAACAGACAAACTTACAAACAAACAAACAGACAAATTTTTTTTTTCAGATTCTTGCTCTTTTTTCGTTTCTTTATAACCCTAGATAATTTTTTTTTGTAAAAATATTAAATGTACAGACACGTTTTTATTACTGTTTTATTAAATGTATTGATTACTCTGTAAGTGCATTTTATTCCAATGTTTTATTATTGGGCAATCCACCTTCTCTTTCATTATTTGTAAGATACTGTTAATAATACACAATACACATTACAAAAATTAAAACAAAATTAAAAAAAAAGGCTTTTGTGATAAAGGGACAGACCTCAGAAATAGCTGCCAAAAATATATTGGCAGCGCTGATTTTCAGGCCTGACCTTTACAAAATATGTTGCTATATAATTTTTTTTCAATGGTGATCGTCAACATTTAAAGCACAAATACAATAATTCGTCAACGCAATCTTGTGTAAATCCTTAATTTTACAAATTAACATGAATGTTTATAACATGAATGTATATGTATATATATACATATTATAAGTAAGTATTTCTATTAAAATTAATAATATGGATAACATATAGATAACATAATATGCATAAACTAAATTTATAAATAATAATGAAAAAAAAAAACAAAATATAAATATATATATATATATATATCACTGGAAAGGCTTTTTTACTGAAACGCCAAAAGGCTGTTTCGAGAAAAAGGCGTTTAAAGTTTTAATTTTAAGAAAAAAATTCATATCTTTTTTTCTAACTATCCGAATTTGATCAAATAAAATTTTATTAATTCCTTTTTTGTTTTAGTATTTTTGGTAGTAAACACCATATCAATTCATGCGCTATTAAAGGAGATAGATGGCGTTCCAGTAAAACTGACCCAGTGATTTGGTAAAGCAATTTTTCTTAAATGCCACTATAGTACAATAAGACTGCAGTGCAAAAATACTCTTTGTAAGGAATATGATAAATTGAAGTAAGGAAAAAATACTTTTATGAAGAGAGAATTATTGTGTTGTAAAAGTAAATTTACTGCATAGGAACATTTCCAACAGCACGTAGCAAGCTAATTGACTTATGCCATAATCAAATTGCTAAGTTAATATGACATATTTTCTTAAAGGGGTGTTGTTCTTAATATTTCTGTAGGCAAAATGACGCATGAAATCAATCATTATCTTTGAAACTATACCAGAATTACTTTAAGACTATAGTTGATGTGATATGAGCTACTTATCTTTATACTAAAGTTCGAAGAAAAAATAGGTAAATAAAAGAAATAATTACAAAGATTCGTCGAAAATGGGAATGAAATAAATAAAAACATTACATTCAACGTTTTATTAATCATTTAAAACTTAAATAAAAATCAAACAAAACCAGCTTTATCTATCTAACTATCGAAATAGAACTATCGAAGCGATTTGTTCGACTTCTTGGTAAATCCACTATATAGGGATGGAAGTTCTGTCTGCGTCTGGTAGTCCCGTGGTAAAAAGGGGTGGGTTGAATTTGGTCTAAAAGAGCACTCGCACACTCACCAAAATGTAGCCGATAAAATACTGTCAAACAAGCAACCTTACGCCGATGCTCCAGCGTCTGCAATTTTTTTATTTGTAAGGTTGTTGTTATTTATGATATTACGGGTTCTTCGGTCAACAGAGTCTAGCGTTTCGAGCTGGTATTTGGCAGAACTATCCCAAAGGTGACTACAGTACTCCATGCATGACCTCACTTGGGCTGTGTATAAGTTGAGCAGCCGTTCAGGGCTGAAGTACCGCCGGACCTTCGAGATGATACCCAATTTTTTGGAAGCCGTTTTTGCCATAGACTCAATTTGTTGTCCAAAGTTTAATTTGGACGTTATAGTGACGCCCAAAAGCCCTAGTTGGTCGGTGATGGGAACAGATACATTCTGGAAAGTGGGCGTAAAAGTAAAGGTGCTCTGTTTTGTGGAGAATAGACACGCTTGTGTTTTGCAGGCGTTGAATTTGACCAGGTCAAATTTGCTCCAATCGGACAAATTCCGCAATGTCGAATCAACGCGCTCAATCATAAACTCTCTCAAAACCTGGATTTCATGGGCGCTCGTTCGCGCATTGGATATATATCTCTCAACAACAGTGCTGTCATCAATATATCCAATAATGCCTGGTATTAGGAGGTCATTAATGTGCAGCAAGAATAAAGTTGCAGAGAGAACAGATCCCTGAGGTACCCCGGCATTAATTGGCATTAGGTTAGAGGAGTGGCCCTCAGAAAATCAGATATCCAGTCGCAGAGCCCGGTCGGTATGCCATATGCTGGAAGCTTGCTTGAGAGACCATCATGCCAGACCCTGTCAAAGGCCTTGGAGATGTCTAAGGATACAGCTATTGCTTCACCATGACCCTCCAAGGCCTCACTCCATAAGTGTGTGGCATACACGAGAAGATCGCCGGTCGAGCGTCCACTGCGGAAACCATATTGGCTATCGCTTAGGAGCTCGTTGGTCTCAAGGTATGCCAGGAGTTCAATACACGTTCCATGACTTTGCAAAGTATGGAAGTGATTGAAATTGGTCGATAGTTGACAGGATCAGCACGGCTTCCCTTCTTCGGTACTGGTTGCACGTTAGCCAGCTTTCAGGATTTGAGGACTTTACCAGATTCCAAAGAAAGTGAGACGTGTCAAAACGGGAGACAACTCAGCTGCGCAGCGTTTCAACACCCCTGCAGGAATACCATCTGGACCGCTAGCCTTATTCTCGTCTAGGTACAGCAAGCATTTAAGAACCTCCTTTTGGCTAATATGAACGGTACCCATTGTAGGACCGAACTGAGGTAATTGGGGTGGGATTTTTCCTTGGCTATCTAGACGAGAATTTTCCGCAAAGATACTGGCAAATAAATCCGCTTTTTCCTTAGCGGTGTGGGCCAGAGAACCGTCAGGTTTCCGCAGAGGCGGCAGTGACGGGCGACAAAAGTTCGCTTCGACCGACTTGGCGAGGGACCAGAAAGCTTTACTTCCCGAGGGGTATGACGCAATTCTGTCTCCGATACAGCCTATGTGGGCGAAACGAGCTCGTTTGATCACCTTTTTGCAGGACTTGGTGGCAGCATTGTACCTCTTCTTGTGTTCATGCGAATCTACGGCTTTGCTTCTGCGAGCAGTTGCCCAGGCTTTGTACGCTTATCGCTTACGCTTTTCATTCAGCACTATTTCTTAAACGCCTCATTTCATGACTATTGGTGTAAGTCAAAATTACTTATGCAGAATTAACTAATGTTTCGAAAAAAGCAAACATACTTATGAAGATATTTTGCTAGAATTCTGGAAACCTATTTTACTTAATATACATAATTGCTTTCTATTTTGTTGTATTTAATAAGCTAAGTTCTTAACTGTGCATCTACTTTAGGCGATTTTTACGGCTATTTTGTAAACATATATCTATCAGTATGACGTATAAAAATACATAGTTAAATATTTCAGCGGCGACTATTACTTGTTTCCTACTTTTTAGAGCGTGTTTTAGTAGTCGGGCTTAAGATTTTAAACTTTTTTTTTTTCAATTTTTTTGGAGTAATAGTGTTTACATATTTAAATTATGTTAAACAGTAAACACACGAAACGGCCAAGAATTTTATCTTTAATTTAATACCCAACACGAAACCGTTGAGATAATTTTCTTTTTTAGTTCTTTACTTTAAGTTCCCTAGAGGGCTCTGTAGTCAATTGAACGTGACGTAATGTAGCCATAATGTAACCATCGGACAATCAAGACGCTTCCAAGGACACCTCTTTGTCTCATTATGATAACTATTTCAGAAGTTACGAGGGAACAGATGTACATCCATACCCACATACATACATACAAGTTAAAATAACCTTCCTTTTTGCTTCGCCGTAGTCGTGTAAAAAGGGTGGGAATTCTTGTATTTTATACTTAATTAACGTGTGTTACTTTTAGCTATAAATGCCGTTAGAGAATTTTCACTAAGAATACCAGCTGTAACCGGATCGTGCCACAGACTGTCTTGACGAAAAATAAGAGCTGTGTTTATACCATATAAATAAAAAAAAATACCATAGAAAAATCGTATATATTTATTTATTTATTTACACTTTATTGTATGCCTTACAAAAAATACAAAAAATTTAAACACATAAAAAAAAACATATACAATTGGCGGCCTTATCGCTGTGAAGCGATCTCTACCAGACAACCATGGATGTAGAATATTCGAAAATTTAGCTTGGGGTATACATATAAACCTACATAAAACATACACTACATAAAAATATACTTAAACTATACAAAAATGATATTTATAAAAATACATAAATGGATATACTAAACATACCAATAAATATACATAACACATACACATTATAGTACCTAAATAAGTGATCAAATAACTTCACTTGCTGATAAATAGTGGGATTTTAGGAGTTTTTTAAATGCATGGAGTGATTTTGCTGATTTTATATTTAAAGGGAGTTTATTCCACAAACTTACTGCTCGAACCATGAATGATTTGCTTAGATAATCCGTAGAGTGTGAAGGTGTGCTGAGCATGAGGTTGTCTAACGATCGTAGAGTACGCTCATGTTGGGAGTGACGGAACTTAAAATATTCATGAAAATAGCGCGGACCAGTAGGATTGAACAGTAGACGATACAGTAGACAGAGAACATGAATATTCCGGCGAAATCGAATGGGAAGCCACTTGAGCTTAGTGCGGTATTGAGACACATGATCATATTTTCGTAAACCAAATATAAATCTTATACTGAGATTTTGGAGGCGCTCAAGCTTATTAAGTTGGTCTTCGGTGACATCCAGATAGCATACGTCTGCGTAGTCAAGAATGGGTAAAAAGAGAGCATGTGCAATCGATATCTTGGTGGAAATAGGAAGAAGATTGCGAAGGCGCTTCAGCGAGTAGGTGGCTGCAAACATCTTTCTACTTAACTCGTCCATCTGAGGCTTCCAGGATAAGGTGCAGTCGAGAACTAAGCCAAGGTTTTTCACATTTTTGCTATAAGCAATAACCTCTTCATTAAATTTAATGTTAGGGCAGAGTGACCAATCTATGCGGTTAACGAGTCTTTGGCTGCCAATAATTATCGCCTGGATTTTCGAGGGATTTACGACAAGACCGTGAGCAGTACTCCAAGAAAGTATTTTTGAGAGGTCTTGATTTATAGTATCGATGCTAGCTGGTAAGTCTTCTAAGCTAGTCTGTAGATTAATTTGTAAGTCATCTGCATACATATGGTAGAAAGAAGATAAATCTTTGGATATTGTATTTATAAAAATAGAAAATAGGAGAGGAGACAACACGCCACCTTGTGGGACTCCTGCCTGTACTTCGGTCCAAGATGAAACGGCATCACCGATAACTGTACGCTGCCGTCGTCCACACAAGTAAGTATGAAACCAAACAATCACCGATGGAGATATGTTAATTAAGCGCAGTAGTTGTAGCAAAATATCAAAATCAACGGTGTTGAACGCATTGCTAAAGTCTAACAATGTTAGAACAGTTAACATTTTGTTTTCCATGCCGTTTCTGATATCATCGGTAATTTTTGCTAATGTTCAAATCAAATCAAATCATTTATTTGCCAAAATACAATGTTGGTTACAGGTTTTGTTGTAGTTCATTAGGTCTCAATTGTATCTACCCTTTTTATGTGGGTGTGCAAACTTTTTCGTAATCTAAGTAGGTAGGTACTCAAGTATTAGACGAAATTCACAATATTAAAACATGTTTTTTACAATGTCAATAATCATGTCAAGTTGGGAGATAAAATAGTATAAGTAGATAATAATAATTCATATTAATTGATTTTTAAATGAAGATGTCAATTTAGAGAACGATAATACTCACTTACATATTAGTTATAACAAACACTTACAAAATAAAAATAAAAACCAGGAATGGTACGTAATTAATGTCATGTTTTAAAGGCTAAAAATTCTGTGACAGAGTAAAAATTCATTTCAAGTAACCACTTTAGGAGTTCATTTTTAAATTTATTTTGGAAATTAGGTAGTTCCCTAATACTATGTGGCAATTTATTATATAATTTAATTGACATATAAAAGGCATTTTTTTGAAAAAGAGTTAATTTACATCTTGGAATGATCAATTTATCTTTGCGGCTATTCCTTATTCCCTGGTTTATTTCAAAGTTACTTGTGAAAAAATTCTTATTATTTCTAACAAAATTGCATATTTCTGCTATGTATAAACATGGCAATGGAAGAATTTTAAATTTCTTGAAAAAGGGTTTACAACTTTCATCATATTTAATGCCAGCAATGGCTCTAATGCATTGTTTTTGTGCTTTAAATACTCTTTCTACTTCTACACTGTTGCCCCAGTTTATCAAACCGTAGCGAAGGATTGATCCAATGTACCCATGATAGGCAGTCAGAGCTTGTTCGACAGATGCTATTTTTCGAAGTCTGTATAAAGCAAATACAAATTTGTTTATTTTTTTGCACACACTGTCAACGTGTAGTTTCCAATTTATATGTTCATCTAGCGTGATGCCTAAAAACTTTGTATTCTCTACCAAATTTATTTGATTATTGTCATATTTCATATTAAGATTTATTTTTTTGGAATTTGATGACCGAAAATTTATAGCTGTTGTTTTATTTATATTAATTTTTAGATTATTATTTTCCATCCATCTGATTATGGTTGCTATTGTGTTATTGATTTCTTGTTGTAAGTCATTATTATTTTTATTTTTGTCACCCTTAAATACTATAGTAGTATCGTCAGCAAATAGAAAGCATTTATTCTTAGTTATGTCAGGTAAGTCATTTATATACAATAAAAATAGAATAGGTCCCAATATACTTCCCTGTGGGACGCCGTTAAGGATTTTTGAATAAGGTGAGCATGCAGTGATTTTAGTTTGACTGTTTATGTCTATTTTAGAAATGTGTGTACTTTGTTGTCGATTTTCTAAGTAGCTTTTAAACCAGTCATATGCAACTCCTCTTACACCGTAATTGTACAATTTTGATAATAGAAGTGAATGACTCACAAGGTCAAATGCCTTCGACATGTCGAGGAATAGAGCTACTACAGGTAGTTTTTCATTAAGGCATTCAGTTATGTATTTAATGAGTGAAAAACATGCTAAGGTTGTAGATTTACCCCGTTGAAAGCCGTATTGCTCATTTTTTATAATGTCATTTTCACTCATAAATGATACTAGCTTTTTCGCCATAACCTTTTCAAAGATTTTTGAGATAATAGGTATAAGAGTTATGGGCCTATAATTGTTAAGCTCAGAGGGATCACCAGATTTGAACAACGATTTAACAATGGAAAGCTTTAACCTTGTTGGAAATTTACCTTGTTCGAAAGATAGATTTAGGATATGGCAGAGAGGAACAGCTAATTCTTGAGAGCAGGATTTAAGTAGTTCTGTAGTGACCTCATCATAGCCTACTGAGTTAGTGTTTTTTAAGGACATTATAATTTGTTTCACTTCTTCGTGTGTGACTGGTGTCAAGAACATGCTCTTTGTCAAATTGTATGTGTTTGTGTTCTTAATATTAGAGTCATTATTTTTAGATATGTCAATAAAGTATTCGTTAAATTTTTTGGCTATGTCATTAAAATTATCAATAATTATATTTTTAGATTTGATAAATTTTATTTCGTTATTAAAAGGTGATTTATTTATGTTTTGCTGAATTATTTGCCATGCAGCTCTGCATTTATTATTTGATTTTGCTATGATTTTGGCATGTTGCAATTTTTTTGATGTAAAAATACACTTCTGTAAAACTTTTGAGTAAGTAAGATAATCTTGACGGTATTTAATTTTGTTGATTTTAGTGGAATTTATATATTTATGATATAGTTTACGTTTTGTTATACTACATTTTCTTAGACTTTTTGAAATCCATGTCATTTTTTTCTTTTGTATGCTAACCTTTACTTTTATTTTTGGAAAACACTGATTGAATAGCATAGTGATTAAATCATGAAATTCATTAAATGCTTTTTCACAGTCAGAATAAGATAGCACTTCGTTGAAAGTTAAGCTTTTTATATAGTTACAGAACTTTGTTTTGTTTTCATTGCTAAAATCTCTTTTATATTCAAACCAATACTTTAATTTGTTAAATTCCCCTGCATAAAGAGATAATATTTGGCATGTGTCATGGTCAGAAAACGATACAGGCTTAGTGCAACCTTTTGCATTGGGAATATTACATGAAAAAATGTCTAAGCATGCCTTTTTTCTTGTAGGTGTGTTTATATTTATGTTCATGTTGTGATTTTCTAAAATTCCTCGTAAGGTGCTGCTATTTTTATTTTTGGTCAATAAATCTATATTCCAATCACCGCAAACAATAATTTTTCGACCTTTTTTATTTATTTTTGTTAGAAGTTGATTAATTTTTTCAAAAAATATTGCTATTTTAGAATTTGGGGTGCGATAGATGCATATAATAAATATTTTCGGACTAAGAATTTCGATACCGCAACATTCAAAATTTTCTTTTTCTGAGAGGCTTTCCGTGATTCCTAACGTCTTATATTTATATAAGTTATTAATTAAAATGCATGAACCTCCTCTTTTTTTGTCATCTCTGGACCAATGTGCTGCCAATTTATAATTGTTTAGAACAACATTTACTTCGTTCCCGCGTTTTATAAAGGTTTCAGTCAAACAAAGTACATCAATATTAGTTTTTTTATTTTTTAAGTCATTTAGAAAAAGCTCTAGGTCATCTTTTTTCCTTAAAATACTCGCGATATTTTGGTGTAGTAATCTGAAATTATGGTTTGGGCTAGTTTCGAAAAAAACTTTTATTTTCTTTGTTAACTTTTTTGAAGTAATGTAAAATTGTGCTTTTTTTTTGCTCTCTTGAGTTGGTCAAGTTTTGATTGATATATGTTTTATTATTGTCATATTTTTTAAAATAGTATGGGATTGTGCCCTTTGTTACCTGGGGACGCTGGCTGTTAGATGAGTGTTGGCATTGTCCAGTGTTATTGAAATTAGTTTTGCTCTTGTGATCTAGCCAGGTTTTTCTGAAATTTTTTATAAATGTTTTTGTGTATTCTTGCGATTCGATTTCAATTTTTAATTTATCACATATTGACTTAAAGGTTATATTGTAATCTCCATTTTTCTTTAAATTAATGAATTTACAATTATTGAAAAGGGAGCTTATAGTTTTTAGATTGTGATTTATTGCCGAAGTATTTAAATAGGGATTATGAAGGTTTGAGACCAGGAAAACCTGGGTATTTGACATGGTTTTCAGTGCAATACTAAGTTCACATAGCATTTTGGTAGGATTTTTTTCATTTGAACCTAAAAATAAAATAAGTATGTCATTTTGACCTAAATGTAAATAATTTGTTTTGAGAACAGTGGAACAATCCGCACCAGGCTTAACAAAAGAGGTTATGTTACATTTAAAGCGTGAACCAAGAAATAAAGTATTAAGAGCGCTAGAGATTCCCACAGCTTGTTGATCTCCCAAAATTAATACTTCAGTTGTTTTACTAATGGATTGTATAGGAGGTGCCGGTTCGTTAGGCTTCACAATGTGTGTTGTCTGGCCCAATGTGTTTTTTACAGTTTTTGCGTTAGTATAGAGTGGCGACGTAGTGGATTTCATTGTTGTTGGTTCGAATAATGTTTTTTTAAGTATTTCTGGCTCATTATTCGGCGTAGTTTCATATTTAGACTTTGAAGCTGTAACTGATTTGTTTCTTAAATTGTTGCTTTCTAAATTTTGAGAATTAAACTTCGGGGAGCTAGTGTTCATGTTTAAAGTTGGGAGAAATCTTTTGTACGTTTCAATTATTTTATAACATTTGTTTAATTCTGTTTGTAATTTCTTCTTTTCAGTCGTCAAGTTTTCAATCTCCATATTCGCAGACATCAATTTTGTATTCAATTCATCCACTTGGCTTTTAATTTCATTAACATCGCTGTCATTTAGAAAGTGTGAATTTTGTAGGCTTTTCATAGTGTTATCTAGTATGGACGCATTAGAGTAGTCGAAAGTGCTGTTCAAAAATCTTGAGGCATCTACTGAATTAGATCTTCTGATTTTCCTTCGCTGGGTAATATTATTAACCTGAGAATTATCCATGGTTTCGTTTTATATTTATTATACCTATTACTTCTTATCTCAATAACATCAGCTCTTATTGTTTTTATTACTAATAAGTTTCAAGTATATTTAAACACTAATTAATATAATAGGTAAATCAATTCAAAATTCAAAGAAATATAATTTATGTTTATAATGTATGTTTAGCGCCCTCTATATTATCCCAGCCTTACTTAATGAGGTGTCGGAATAGGTTAACCAGTAGCGCCCTCTATAATTTTATTCACTTACTAATTCAGTTTGGTTCTCATTTGCAGATAATGAAATTGACAAATATTAAAAGTTCTAGGAAGTAGTTCCTTTCAATTATGATAGATGTCCGTATTGTATGATATTGGTAGTATCGTAGGTGTCCGTCCGTGGTTAGAGAAACAAAAGTCCCGTTAGTAAATGTTCGTTATGATGAGTGACTCATTTTTTAACAACGGATTATAGATATTGTAATTAAGTGTATGTCACAAATGTATTATTCGTCACTGTGATATGTGTTATTATTGGTTTGATGTTATATGTCGTTATTGTTTATACACATATTATGCACTCACTTGATTGTATTATCGTCTTTGTTGAATGAATATCACTTGCTAAAATTGCAGTTAGTCGCTTTTTGTTTTATGAGATAACACTGTCACATAATATTTATATATCACTTAACACAATGTATTTACTTTAAACTCAATATATTGCTGATTTATATTTATAAGAAATTAAATTGCTCGGAGATAATGTTTACACGACCGGTAGTTGGCGGTTGTTGTGATGGTACTGTGGCCAGATCGAAAGCCAGATTGGTAGTCATTTAATATTTTATTTTTCTCAAGAAATTGAATAAGCTGTTGGTGGACGAGGCGCTCGAGAACTTTTGAAAGAAAAGGGAGTATAGAAATGGGTCGGATATCTTTAAGGGAACTAGGGGAATTATTTTTTGGTATAGGAATAATCTCGGCGTTTTTCCATAAAGATGGAAACTGGTTAGAAGAAATGGATTTGTTTAGCAGGTGTGTAATTATGGGCAAAAGAAAGTCGAGAAGAAGAATAATCATCTTACGACTAACGGAGTCTGACCCAATAGCGTTGGAGGTAATGGAATTTATAGCTTTCTTAACATCACATTCGGTAAATTGTTTAAAATTGAATAATTCGTATTGAGGTGCAGGCAAAGAGGACAGTTGATTTAATGTACAATTTTTAGAGGCATCATCTATAGAGCCAGAAGTTGAGAAATGTTGATTAATTGAGTTTAGATCGAAGTTATCTGGAAGAGTTGTATTTTTATTTTTGCCAACACCTAAAGTTTTAAGGAAGCTCCAAACTTTTGCTGGGGTTCCCTTTGATATAGAATCATGGATATGGCGTCGTTGTGCTCATTTCTACACATAGTATTGCAGCGATTTCGTAAGTTTCGATACTTTTCGAAATTTGTCGAATTTGGTTCTTTGCGATATTTTAGCCGAGCGCGGTTGCGTTTGTTCATCATGGTTTTGATTTCTTCAGTAAGCCATGGAGCAGGTAGATGTTTGATCTTTACAGGTCGTACAGGGGCGTGCCGATCGTAAAGCTGAATCAAAAGGGAATTGAAAATGTCAATTTGATCATCGATATTATCAGCATTTACTACGGCATCCCAATGAACTTGCTGTGCGTCGCGAAGTAAATGATCGAAGTTAATTCCACCAAAAGATCGTTGCAAAAGTGTCTTGGGCTTTGATTTAGGAGTTTTAATTGTATAGGATAAGTATATCAGATCATGATATGAGAATGCGTTGGCTTCAATTTGGCCATGGGTAGCAACGTGCTCTACGGAAGACACAATCATGATATCTAAAAGTGAAGGCGTGGAGTTGGGAAAAAAATGTGTAGCACGAGATGGGAGGATATCCAAATTGCAGGCGTTGACTACGGACTTGAAATTAGCTGCACGACTATCGTTCTTCAACAGGCAGGTGTTGAAGTCGCCCATGATGATAGTATGATTGAACAAAGGGATCAACTCTTCCAACTTATTTTCCAAGGTAGAAAAGTAGTTTACGTTACTATTCGGACTGTAGACTACACCTAGAAGTAACTTTGTGGCACTGAGAGTAATTTCAGCAAAAATATATTCTAATGAGTTTGTAGACCCGGACGCAGTGGTAGAAGCACTCACTATCTTGTACGGTAAATGTGACCGCAAGTATATGGCTACACCGCCTCCGGTACGATTGATGCGGTCGTTGCGAAGCAAGACAAAGCCAGGTAACGCGTAAGAAGTCGATGGCAAGCAGGGCTTCATCCAGGTCTCGGAAACCAGAATTGCATGGATGTCTTTGCTCTCAAAAGTTGCAAGCATATCGGAATAATGTGCCGGAATACTTTGGGCGTTTATATGGACAACATTGAAATTTTTCAGTAAGTCTGAGAACTGTGAATTTAGGTATTGAGATAAAGAGATAGAGGTACTGTAATAGCTTTCGGAACTGTTCAATCCGTCGGATGAGCATGACACAAAATCAGGAAAAGGATCAGAATCGTTCATAACTGTAGAAGTATCCATAAAAAATATATTTATATAATAAATAACTATGTATATAAAAAAAAATAAGTATACCTAATGCTAATGAAAATCTAAATAAATACTTTGCAATATGTATAATAAGGAGGCAAACTCTACCCACCAGCTATTACAAAATATTAACAAAATATACACATAAAAACAAATCAGAAGCAACTAAAAGAAAATATACTGTAAGGTTGATAAAATATAAGTAATATTTGAACTTTATACATTATGAAAGTAACAGGAAACATAACGTACCAATGACCTAATCTTTAAAAAAAAAAAACACACACTTGAATCAGACGGGAAAACAAAGAACTAAATTTGACAATAATAAATAAGACGTTTCAAGCTAGCTGTCACTGAGTAAATGTCAGTTCGTTAACGTCAAACAAAGTAGGAAATAAAGTTAAAAGTGGGTTGTCGAAAATAAGTTATAATAGTACCGAGTTACTCAAGTGAAATAAGTATATAGTAAAAGGAGGATACCTATTATTATCTGAGCATGAATATTGCCTATTTCTTGACTGCCCGCCGCCTTGTTGGAGCAACGGTCTTGTTGTGCTTGTCCGGCCGAGATGCTTCCGAGGCTAGAGGTGGTTTTTCTTCCGAGATGGCATCGAGATCTGATACAGATGAAATCTGCTGCCGTCTTCCATCAGGGCACTGTACGAAGACGCAGCCAACGTTAGTCCAGCATTTAGTTACGCCAAAGCGTTGCCGCGCTGCTAAAAAGGCATCATGCCGCATTCGTGTCAAAAATTCAGAGAGGGTAATACCAGAGTTCTTCAGTGACGCCTTGCTGGACCAGATTTTGTCACGCGATGCTAATGAATTAAATTCAATCAACAAAGGCCTGGCTTTGCTGTCCCTTGGCTGGCCTAACCGATGACTGCGCACAATATCACCTTCCTTGAACAAGCTGATTTTCATTTTATCTTGGAACACTTGAGCTGCTGTAGAAATAGTGTTTTCATTTCTCACTTCGGGTATCCCATGCAATAAGAGAATGTTTCTGCGACCTTGCATCTCCAAACGATCACAACTTCTGGCAAGATGATCAATTTGCCTTTGCAGTAGCATCAAGGTATTTTGAACGAAGACTTTGAAATCCAGAAATTCTTGAGGCAAATCAGATGGAGTACAAGGAGATTTTTTCAGAAAGTCCTGCTCAAATTGTGTCATTCTGCTTGAAAACATGTCTTGCATTTCACACAAATTTTGTTGAAGGGATGAAATCTCCATTGTGAATATATTACAATATTATGATTAATGTATATGTGCAGTGAAGTGAATGTAGAAGCTGGTAGGCCTAGTTTCTAGGTACACATTTAACTTATTTTAAGTTCTTAAATTTTAAGAAAAGTAAGAAGAAAAAAAAAAAAAAAAAAAAAAAAAAAAAAAAAAAAAAAAAAAAAAAAAAAAAAACACTCTTTAACCGAATTTATCGCGTATATTTACATTTTAAATTTTAACTAGACGTTTCGGTGTCTTTGCAGACCCCGTGGTCACGAGCAACTGAGATGTCAAGCGTCGGATTGATAGATTGAAAAAGTTATACATCATCATCTCCATCTGTTTCTCAGTCTTCAAGCTTAGCGTTCTGGATTGACACAAAACGAGCTGACAGTATCACTTGCTGCACGACCTGAAACTCAAGATACTGTCAGCTCCTATAAGTTACATTCCATACCTATACTAACTCACGAATACAATAATACTTAGATACCACAAAATCATAAATTAAAAACAAATTGTCTAATCAAAATAAATTTTTTTTTTATTGAAATTAAGTTATTATTAATTATTATGCACACCCGGATATTATACATTAGCTTATTTATTATCCAGTTGATTTTGAAAATGGAATTTCTTAAGTTTTAATTTCAATGTGACTTGGGTCATACCTTTATAAAATTTCCATAAAGAAGGTAAAAAAAGAATTTGACTTACCCACTTTTAAAATATATAAGGCGAGGGGTTGCAGGCCGTTATTGATGCGAATGGCGGAAATACCCGTTTTTAATATAGTTCCCTGGATGGCCGTTATAATTTTTCTTTTGGTTGATTATCAAAAAAGTTGATTATTTAAAACACGATTTATTACTAAGAAATTCCCAATCCCTTCCATGCCGTATTACAATACAAAAGTCAAGTAACATCACAATCGCCTAAAGTAGATGCACAGGTAAGAACTGTTTTAGCAGTCGGGTTTTGCTAAACAGTAAAAACACGAAACAGTCAAGATTTTTTTTTTAATTTTTAATTCACTTATTTTGGAGTAATAATGTTCATATTTGACATATTTGAACTGTGCTAATAAAGCTCTTTAATTTAATACCCAGCACGAAACCGTCGAGAAAATTTTCTTTTTTAGTTCTTTACTTTAAGTTCCCTAGAGGGCTCTGTAGTCAATTGAACGTGACGTAATGTAGCCATAATGTAACCATCGGACAATCAAGACGCTTCCAAGGACACCTCTTCGTCTCATTATGATTACTATTTCAGAAGTTACGAGGGAACAGATGTACACACTGCAACAGAATAATGTATACCACCCAGCCGCACGCACACATACAATAAGCATTCGCGTTGTATGTGTGCTCAGAATGAGTGCTAAGACTCAGAATAATGTTGACCAATAGCCGCACGCACACAACTAAAGATCAATTCTAACTAAGCTAACTAACTACATCGTGTCACAACAAGAAATATGACACGGATGTATAGATCTTTAATTTCAGTACTTCACGTGTAGACGAGCCTATGTCAGCCGTATAATGTGCCGATTATTATTTTATATTATAGAACTCTGAAAAGTCTGCATTTTTTTTTCTCCGTTGCTATATTATTATGTCTTTTTTTATTGTTAAATTATTGATTGATTGTTACAATAATAATTTGTTATTGTAACAATCAATCAATAATAATGTTTAAAGTATGTTTAAAGATATTTCTTCAATACTCTTTTTTTCTTTCAAATTTAATGAAGAAATATTCATCAAGAAACCTAATAAAATATATTTATTTAAATTAAGAAATAATTTAATAATTTATAAATTTTAAAATGATATAAATATAATTTTCATGTTCTATATTCTAATTATATTTAACTATGATTCAGGTTGATTCCCTTTCTCGACTTACGTAATTATATTTATATTCTAATTAATCAATAAATTAAATATAGTGCAAGCTATCGAAAAATAAGGTGCAGGTAAAAACTACTAATAAAAACAACACAATCTTTTCCAGATAATTATTTATTTTTTGCATTTCACAATATGTTGCGTCTGACTAGAAATTTTTATTTCACAAATTTATTAAACGAGTAATTTTAAAAACAATCATAGTTTAGGTAATACCTAGTTGTTATTTGAAAGATTTGAATGACAGTTCTCACTTTAATTTTTCTGTCACTTGGCGTATGAACTTAATATAATTGAAGTAATAATTCCATTGTAAATATGAATCAACATGTTATTAGCCAGAAACTATAAATAAGCTAAGCTAAGCTTATTTCGAAGCTAATCAACAATAACATCATTCACTCTGGATTATCTACTTTTGAAAAGACAACTATTACCTCACTATTTTATTAATAGCTAATTTGAGCGCCGTCGGTGTCTATGACCGAGATCTCATACTGTCAACTAAATTCCAGCACAAGGCAGATCCTCTCATCATCTCCCAAGTTGAAATAACCCGCCCTTCTAATTTGGCTCTGGACCTCACTTGTGATGAATCCAAATTTAAAATCATTTGACCCCACAAATTCTCGATGGCGTTTAATGCGGCCGCTTAATCTAACAGGTAGGGTGTTTCGAGCATCATAACGTTGGCATTTTCTCCTCCATAATATTTTACGGCCATCTTTGTCCGACTTGAATGTCTTTTATCCGTAAAAATAACTACATTGTTAGACCAATCAAATTCCAAATATTACTTTCGTTCATCGATATCTCTTTTGCTAGCCTGTAAATGAATAAATAAACTTAAGTTCCCTTGAAGTTTAAACAAATTATATTGCATGCGTAAGAAAGTTAATTCATTTTAAGTTATAATATATTGTATATCTAACGTCGGATTATATACTTCTTTATTTACCTGTAACAATATATGCTGCTTGCTTTCAAATGTCGTCACACAGTTTGCAAACTCACATCATATGTGGTGGCCGTCGAACGAGTGGGTAAAAATGTATATATCCCCCGGTTCCTCTTAACGACGAACAGATAGTTGCACTGTTTTTCTCTGAAAATAAAATGATTAACATAGAAATAACGATCAAGTTTAATACAAGGATTAAGTCAGAATAATAATTAACTTAAACTTACAGATATCATCAATCGACGTGCAATTTCCCTGATGGAAAAGTATTGATTGAATGAAACAATGATTTCAGCTCTCTGCAGCAATGTTAAATGATAATTCATTTTTAATTTCACTTGAGCAAAACAATCTGATAGTAGTAACGAGTAACGACGAATGCAAACCATCTAGAAACACGACTACACATTATTAAATAATAGAGGGTAGATTTAACTTTTTTTTTCTCAAGATATGACAAGCTAAAAATAAACTAGCAACACAATAAAAGATAATCGGGGGAAGATTTACTTATTTTGTCTTAAGAAATGAGGCATCGTTGTTATTTCGAATAGTTACGCTAATAATAGCTACCTACTTCAAATTCAAACTTAATAAAAAACATCAAAAAAAGTTGTAATATATTTCTTTCAATTTCTAAAAATGAATAATCACAGTTTTTTGTGGGATTCGATACCCGACCTGTTCAGATCTCATTCCTAGACACTTAAACCGCTGGGCCATGGACGCTATGACTTGAAGCTGCGAAATTAGCAATTATGTTGTCTGCCTGCTATTCATCCATATAGCTCGTCATGTGAGACTTGAGAGTAGCTAAGAACGAGTTTAACAAATTAATGAATCAGCAGAAGTGAAGTATTTTCACTGTGTGCGTGTGTGCGTAAGCACGTCCACTTATTATGCTAGATTGGGAGACTTTCGTGGTGTGAGTAAGTATGGATGAACGCGCGTGTGCGTGCGACGTCAGATGGTGGTATACATTATTCTGTTGCAGGCTGTACATCCGTACCCACATACATACATACAAGTTAAAATAACCTTCCTTTTTGCTTCGCCGTAGTCGGGTACAAAGGGTGGGAACTCTTGTATTTTATACTTAACTAGCTGACCCGGCAAACGTTGTTCTGCCATATAAATAAAAAAATATAGATGTTGGCCGATTCTCATAGATACCGGATAAGCACAAAAAAAATTCATCAAAATCGGTCAAGCCGTTTCGGAGGAGTATGGCAACGAAAACTGTGATACGAGAATTTTATATATTAGATTAACGTGTGTTACTTGTAGTTATAAATGCCGTTAGAGAATTTTCAATAAGAATACCAGCTGTAACCGGGCCGATGCCACAGTCTGTCTTGAAGAAAAGTAAGAGCTGTGTATATACCATATAAATAAAAAATAATACCATATAAAAACCGCGGTGGACGATCTGCTTTTAGGGTGTAAAGTGTACCGTAAAAGCCGCTCGGCCACCGCGGTCGTCAACTACGTCGCATCGACGTCACGCCGAGCTCCCGAGATGTCTCTGCATATAGTTATATGTCTGTGGGCACCTAAGTATGGTAGATAGGAAATAGTTTTGTTACAAATTGAGACTACAGTTGACAATGATTGCTAAACAAAATAAGGTTTGAATTTTGTTTTAGCAATACAGATCTTATGAAACATTGAAGGTTGATTGAAAAAAAAAACAGAAGAATAACTTAATATTCAGCATAACTCAAAATGTACCAGGCAACTTAATTAATCATATTCGCGATCCGAAATTATTGTTTCTCTAGTCTGTCGAGTCATTAATAATGAGTGACTCGAGTATAAAAGAAGTGGGTACTAAGTTGACGTTAATCGCGGGTAAGAGAGCGTCGCGTCGTCGCCGGCGGCTGCCGCGCGGTCGCCTTGCCAGGAGATTAATTACCAACGATTGTCGCGGCGACGCAGATGATTAGTAGGCAGAAGACATCTAGTCTTTGAGACAGACGTCACGGCTTTGGACACAATGAGTCATCATCGGGGTTTAATATTAGCCAGCGTAACAAGAACGTTTGATTAATTGGAAGTATCCGCAAAAATATATTTTTTATATGTATATTAGCACATAGAAATATAATCAAACAGCAACATTACACTATAACTATTAAACCAAAATTTTCCGTCTTCTCTTTAGAAGCTCATTAGGACAAAGGTCGTTGCTTTGTTTAGTGGCCGTAAATAGAACTGCGATCATCGGTTCCGTAATTGTGATAAATGAGGCCAGGAGTCACGATTCATTTCATAAAATAACCACAACAAAACGTTGAGATAAAATGAAATATAATGTATATCTAAATTATAAGCTATACAATCTGGTTACCACAGTGCTTTCTTTCAAAGATCAAGCTGTCATATGTCTAAGCTGACATAAAGTCTATAAAGCCTCAACTTGAGTAGACCTTCAACACTCTCAGGATACTTGAAGGCGTTACATCGCTGGGATAATTGCTACTGTTCCAAAGCTAAATAACTAGTTGCTAAGTTTACTGCAATTCTAAATCGTTGAGTTAATACTTGAGTTCATAGTTTGTAAGTAGTATATGGTAATAGTTTGTCAAATAACCAATAAAACCGTTTTACTATACATTTAATTAATCGTTTGCATAGGTATTCTTTACACTTGCAGCTCAGTCAAAATTCTATTTAAGGAGAATAAGCCTCAACTTCTACTATCAATATATTTCACATTCGTTTGATTTTTATTTCAATTGGCTGAATATTATGGATCAAAAATCTACATTGCAATTTTTTTGAGTTTATGATGATAGCGCTATTAATAAAAAAATATTTTTTTTAATTAGAATAGGATAACTATTTCATTACCACTCTAGTTGCAATAAGCCTGTTATTATAAAATCCTAGTAAATATAAATTATTTCTAAAAGATCACCTAAATTTAAACTTCTTCATCTTTGCTTACCAGAAAGCATTCAGACAGAATACAAGTTTTAATTACTTTCAGTAAAATGTGCTTCTGTAGTTAATGTACCTCCTTCCGGATGGCCGCGAGATATTCTTAGTTTCAAATCCTAAGCTCAAAGGTAGTTTTGCTTTACCTAATTAGGATTTAGCTTCCCTTTATAATTGGATAAAGAAAACAAGCGAATTCTCCTCAACATTATGATTGCAATGTCGTTACTGAGCTTGTTTAAATAGCTTTGAGTTGCTCCGAACCGGCAAATGTTTAATTAGCAAAAGTAAAATGAGTTATGTTTGTTTAAAAAGTATTATGCCGCTTATATATTTTTTAGTATTTAAAAATATATTTGTTAACATATGTAAGCTTTTTCATTATTAAAACACGTTGTTGGCCGAATTTAATACATTAAACTAAATGACTAGCGTGTATGTAGCCTCTGGTTTGAAAAATAAAATAATAATTATTAAGTCAATGGGGATGACAGAATTGGATGAATATAAGCTTAACACAGGGTCGTAATCATTTAGAGTAGTTTCAACATTTTAATTGAAACTTTTATTAATCTCATTGCTTTTCCCACTAGACGTTTGATCTTAACCTTGTTTGATGGGAAGTGAAGAAGAGGAAGTGAGATAAGTGCTCCGCTTCGTTTCGGAACTGGCTCTCATACAATAAAAATAAGCACATTAGCTACATAAGTCCGATGAAATTTAAAAGATTATTCCATATGAAAGGTGGTCGATGGGTAACGGAAACATTAGGGGTTTTATGATCAGGTAATGTAGAATCCAAATACGTGAAATCATTTCTCCCTCTTTCATTGTGATGATACTTTTAATGGGGACTGAAAACTGCTCGCCGCAAGGTTTAGCCCTCGATGCCTTGTACGTGGTCTCTGGGTGGCGCTAAAAACGAGCGGTATCGTCTGGTGGTAGGCTTCGGCCGCGGCTTGTCACCACCCACTAGACAAAACCATGCCGCCAAGTGACTTAGTCGCGTTCCGGCATGATGTTTAGTGTAGCCATTTAGGAGGGTAGGTCTGAGTAATCGTGCTGCATTGGAGAACTGTTTTCAACTCGTAGGATAGTGACTCACCGGGTAACTCGTTTTGGAGGGTAGCGGGATCCGAAGCACGGTGCACCGCTGGCCAATCGCAGGTAGTAGGGGGCCCAAGTAGCATGCCAGCCACATGCGAAAGGCTGCCCCGCCACCTTGCGAAAAATCCCGGGAGGCTCCATCGTGCCAGTTGGCGACCGGTTGGAGAGGACCCGATGGCGACCTCGGGGGGGTTCGGGCGTCCCCGCAGTTTCCAGGCGAGTTCCCCAATGGAGCGTTGTTCACTACGAGTTGCTTGGTTCCATTTGCAGCGCTTCACTCAACTTCTATTCTCCTCCCTATTCACTCCACCACCAATTTACAATGAAAGGTCCTAAAAAGAGTAAGGTTCAACAGCGGTTGCACTTCCTCTCCCTCAAAGTGCACTTCTGTAACATCCGAGGAGTGCACTCCAATCTGAATGATGTCCACCACCACCTTGATACGGAGAGACCACACCTACTCTTTCTAACGGAGACGCAGATCTGCGATCCGTCAGACTCGGCATACCTTGGTTACCCAGGCTATATCCTGGAGTCTCTATTCCGCCCGCACGCCGGGGTGTGCATGTATGCCAGTGACGCGATCTGTTATCAGCGTCTCCGTTACTTGGAAGTGCCGGACCTTTCAGTCATGTGGGTTCACGTAGATACTGGCCTAGACCAAGTGGTTTACGCCTGTATCTATCGTTCACATAGCGGAGATCGGGAGACAACGAGGCTTATGTAATTCCTTGGCAATACAGCAGATAAGATTCAAAAACGTTTTTCCACGGCGCAGTTGGTGTTTCTGGGGGATTTTAATGCTCACCACGGGCAGTGGTTATACCCGTATCAGGACACTGACCATGCTGGCAGAGAGGCCTTTAAGTTTTCGCTGACTTATGGTCTCTCACAGCTTGTTAACGAGCTTACGCGCATCCCCGACGTTGCTGGCCACACTGCATATTGCTTGGACCTTCTGCTGACAACCGATCCTGACAGATACTCGGTGTCCGTCACTGCACCTTTAGGGACATCCGATCACTGTATGGTGAAATCTGTATCACTGTACTCGCCACCTGACACCCGCTCAAAAGGCTCCAGGCGAGTATGGCGTTATAAGTCAGCAGATTGGGATGAAATGCGACATTTCTTCGCATCTTATGCATGGCGGCAAACTTGTTTTACATCAACCGATCCATCGTGATGCACTGATGCTGTCTCAAGTGTGATAGTTCAAGCAATGGAGTACTACATTCCCCACGCTGACCTATCCCTTGAAACCAAAGCTTGCCCATGGTTTAATAGTGCTTGCCTTGCCGCTGAAAAGCGAAAGCGGGAAGCATACAAAGCCTGGGCAAATGCTCGCAGAAGCAAAGCCCTGGATTCGCATGAATTTAAGAAAAGATACAATGCTGCCGCCAAGTCCTGCAAAAAGGTGATCAAAAGAGCTCGTTTTGCCCACATAGGCCGTATCGGAGACAGAATAGCAGCATACCCTTCGGGAAGTAAAGCTTTCTGGTCCCTTGCCAAGTCGGTCGAAACGAACTTTTGTCGCCCGTCGCTGCCACCACTGAGGAAATCCGATGGTTCTCTGGCCCACACTGCTAAGGAGAAAGCAGATTTATTTGCTAGTATCTTCGCGGAAAATTCTCGTATAGATTGCCAAGGAAAAATCCCACCTCAATTACCTCAGTTAGGACCTACAATGGGTACCGTTCACATTCGCCAAAAGGAGGTTCTTAAATGCTTGCTGCACCTAGATGAGAATAAAGCTAGTGGTCAAGACGGTATTCCTGCAGTGGTCCTAAAACGCTGCGCAGCTGAGTTGTCTCCCGTTTGACGCGCCTCTATCGACTTTCATTGGAATCGGGTAAGGTCCCCAAGTCCTGGAAGCTTGCTAACGTACAGCGAATACCGAAGAAGGGAAGCCGTGCCGATCCTGTGAACTATCGACCAATTTCAATCACCTCTATACTTTGCAAAGTCATGGAACGTGTATTGAATAATCGATTCCTGGCATACCTCGAGACCAACGAGCTCCTAAGCGATAGCTAATATGGTTTCCGCAACGGACGCTCGACCGGCGATCTTCTCGTGTATGCCACTCACTTATGGAGTGAGGCCTTGGAGGGTCATGGTGAAGCAATAGCTGTATCCTTAGACATTTCCAAGGCCTTTGACAGGGTCTGGCATGATGGTCTCTTAAGTAATCTTCCAGCATATGGCATACCGATTAGGCTCTGCGACTGGATATCTGATTTTCTGAGGGAACGGTCAATTCGAGTAGTCTTAGATGGCTACTCCTCCGACCAAATGGCAATTAATGCCGGGGTACCTCAGGGATCTGTTCTCTCTGCAACATTATTCTTGCTGCACATTAATGACCTTTTAACACCGGGCATTATTGGTTATGCTGATGACAGCACTGTTGTAGAGAGATACGTATCCAATGCGCGAGCGAGCCCCCGTGAAATCCAGATTTAAGAAAGTCAATGATTGAGCGCGTTGATTTGACCTTACGAAAAGTATCCGATTGGGGTGAGTCGAATTTGGTCACTGACCATCTGGGGCTTTTAGGCGTAACTGTAACATCCAGTTTAATCTTCGGTCAACAAATTGTGTCCATGGCTCAAGATGCTTCGAAAAAGTTGGGAATCATCTCGAAGGTACGGCGGTACTTCGGCCCTGCACAGCTTCTTAACTTATACACAGCTCAAGTGCGATCATGCATGGAGTACCGCAGTCACCTTTGGGATGGTTCAGCCAAATATGAAATAGAAGCGCTGGACTCCGTTGACTGAAGAGCCCGTAAACTAATTAATGACGTCGACCTTACAACCAAAAAACTGCAGACCTTAGAGCATCGTCGTAAAGTTGCGTATCTAACCGTGTACTACAAGATACATTTTGGTGAGTGCGCCAGTGCTCTGTTTGAACAAATTGAACCCGCACCCTTTTACCATCGGACTACTAGACGCAGTCAGAACTTGCACCCATATGTGGTAGATATTCCGAAAAGTCGAACTAAGCGCTTTGACAGTTCCTTTTTGATACGGGTCGTCAAGGTTTGGAATGAACTGCCTGCGTCTATTTTCCCTGACCAGTATAGTCCTCGTAGTTTTAAGCGTCTAGTGAATAGGTTTCTCGTGGATGGACGTGTACCACCTTAGTCTTCATGTTCACTTAACATCAGGTGGCATGGAAGACAAACGTCCCATCCATAATTCATAAAAAAAATGGCTAGTTTAAGCAATGGACCCTAATCAAATCTATTTCATTGTTAAAGATTAGGCAGCACTTGAATAGGCTGGAATAGAATAGAATAATATTCAATGGGCTTCTCGTCAATTATCACAAGGATTTTAAGCAGAACTAGTTTAAAACCATTTAGAACAAGCCCATTTTTGTGGACATAGTGTGTGGTGACAGCGCGCTGCAGCGGGCACATAACACCAGCCCATATTTGCACATGAGACTGTAAAGCGAACATTGTGAAAAGGTTGATAATGACAGCTCCTCGAATAACAATAAAAACCGAAAGTCTTGTTTTCAGTACTTTTTTAATAATAACCTTATTAAAAAGTCACCCAGTTAAAATATTATACGCTGTATGTATACTATGCGACAAAATTAAGTAAACATATCACTTTGTGCTTAAAAGTGATGCGGGCATTACTCATTGAATTTAAAAATATAACTTAATTTCCACCATACTATTGAGTTAATCGGGGTATTTATGAGTAGTATTGCGCTACAGGTGTTTGTAAAGCTCAGCCATTATAAATGAAATCACCTTTTCAATTATGTTCCATGCGAGGGAACGTATCCGGCGACCGCTCATTGCAGGTAATTAGCGGCACGGTGTAAGCGATGTTTTTAATTAATTCCGTTGCTTTAATTAACATATTTCAATTTGCCGTTTCATCGAATACATACAGTGCATATGAACTCTTCATATTACATTTATGTCGATTGAAGTAGAGCATTCGTAGCTTAGCTTAGGCTGAGCGGCGAGGGTTTTGCGTCATACAGATCCACATCATTTGGACATGGGACCTCTGGGTATGTCTGCGTAATTACTTCTACACTAATAAGGTCGTGGTACTAAAATATTTTCTTAGTAGAGTATTGAATGTTCATGTTTTGTTAAGGCTGATTATATTCAATTGGGTTAAATTAAAATTCGTTTCGGTTAATGAAATAACACACAATACCTTTGAACGTCCAAAAATTTAAGCAGGTTTTAAATGGAAGCTTAAAATTACTTAGTTTAATTAATAAAAGCTGTTACACATACATATCTCATTCACATGCATGCAAAAATGTATTCAGATATCTCGCATGTATAAAATAATAAATACTTTACAATCTGCTGCCGAAAAAAATAGTTGTTCCCATATTTCGTTCATATTTAAAAATATGTACGCTAGACATTTGAAAATCTATCTATCTTCTATCTATCTATCTATATCTTCTATCTATCTATACTTATATACTTATAATAAATCTGTAGAGAGGTCAATTCTGTATATGAAATATTTTTTCAAAATAACTATCAGGGGGTGATTAGTGATCGATACTGATGCCAAAAATGCAATCAGTAAAATTTTTGTCTGTCTGTATGTTCCTTATAGAAACAAAAACTACTCGACGGATTTTAACGAAACTTGGCAAAATTATTCTTCATACTCCTGGGCAGGTTAAAGTATACTTATTATCACGCTACAATCAATAAGAGCAGAGCAGTGAACGGAAATGTTGAAAAAACGAGAGAAGTTACTTCATTTTTTAAACTTCCGTCGCGTGTGCAGTCTTAATGGTTAAAGCTACATAGAAATCATGTATGACAGAAATATTCTTCATAAAATTCTATAAAAAATATCCCACAATAAATAAACAAATAAAAAAAACAAATAAATAAACAATTAATTAAAAATTAATTAATAGTATATATCTATATTTTATGGTTGACTCACAATAACACGTGTAAATCCCGATAGCTTAGCAGTTCGGAGCTTTCTGATTATATTTGTTTACTCTTACGTTTATAATACTATCACTCATCCCTAATTAAAAAAAAATAACATTATTACCTATTCAATAAAAAAAAAATCATAGAAATCGGTATAGAAGCACCAAACTTATACATGAAATACGCTAATAACCCATCGCGCGTGAATACTGAATGATATAGGGATTATTTTTGCGTAACGGTTGCCGCGCTCGACGCGGCCGCGGCTCGCGGCGGTAGGGTATAAAAAGGCGGGAGGCGAGCGCAAGCTTTTGCGCGATTTAATATAGGTACCTGTCAAATTCCCCCAACCAATTTTAACTTATTATCGAGGGCATAGAGTTCAAATTCAAGTAAAAAAATTTGACAGATTTGTAACGCTTGATGTACTGCCTTCTGTACATACAGAGATAAAATGGAAATCAAGGTTTTGTTTATTTCATGATCGTTTCTGCCTCTTGGAAGTCAGAAACCGTAGATTTCTTCGGAATAAAAAGTAACGTATGTGTAAACTACTATACCAAATTACATTAATATTGGCTTAGCCGTTTGGCAGTGAAAAGCAGCCATAACTATAGGTAGTATTGTATGTACACTGATAATGGCTTGATAGATGGATTTTTGCTATTCTTTCAAGCAAAAACTACTTAGCTTTACCTAGAATAACAATAAGCTAAGTATAAGTAATGAAGATATTGCATGAATTCAGTAAAATTGAAACACTTTTTAACCGGATTAATAATGGCGCATAATTTATATTTTAACTCGACGTTTCGGTGTCTTTGCAGACCCCGTGGTCACGAGCGACTGTTGAAATTTAAAATGTAAATATACGCGATAAATCCGGTTAAAAAGTGTTTTATTTAATAGTCATACATAATAGTTATCGCGAAAACTTAAGACAATATTAAAATTTAAGGCACTTTGGCACCCGATTTGTTTATAACGCTATGTGCCTTTGTAGTGTACCTAATAGATAGTTACCTACGTATGTTTGTGGTAAGGAGTTATACATATTATATGGGCGAAGAATCTTCATTTTTATTTTTGTTAATAAAAATAGTTAGGTCCTTGGAGAAGAAAATAACCTACTCGAAATACTAATTCAATACAGATGAAGTCGCGGGCATCATCTATGTAATATACCTACCTATACTTTTTCACAAAACCTAGGTGAAACTGCGGATCACTGCTTTGTTGTAACAGTTTTTGAAGTAATTCTGTCTGTTTATCTATCAGTAACGCTTTCACAGCTAAACTACTGAGTCGATTTTGACGAAATTTAGAATAAGGTAAGTTTTAACTTCAAGGAGGATATAATAATAGTATTTATCCAACTCTAATAAACGGTATCCACGCGGACGAAGTCGCGGGTCACAGCTAGTATTCAAATAAAGAACTTCAATGAAAAGGCAGACAAACTTTACGCAAGTGGAGCTAGATACTTCAACTAGCACTAAATTACAAGTCTATTAAAAGTGGTTCTTGCTTCTTTTAATATTTACTTTTAATGGAAGCTCAATATTTTGACCATTTTAAATAAAATATCGAAAAAAAAAGAAACAAATACTGACAGTTCAACTATAATCAGAATTGAAACTGCGCCCAGATTGTCGAGAACTTACGCTTGTCACAAACACGCCAGACATGACATATTGAGTTTAAATGCTACAATGAGCCTCGGTTTGGTTTAACTACGGTGTACAGACGGGCGATTTGTAAACGTACTTTTTGAATTTTTGGGACTTGAGGGTTCACCAAGATTCCTTGGTTGTATAATAATAGACTAAACCTGCGTTTCACGTCAATCCAATGCGCTGGGAAGTGAAGATGAGGTCCACGATGACAGCAGGCGGGTTTAGGAAGGAACTAGCTCTTCTTTAAATATTGCCGAAACACATCACCACCGGAGCGGTCATATTAAGAGTTATACAGGGTGTTTGCTAGCCAGTTGGAGCCTGACGGGATTCTACCACCGGGGGTTACTTGTATAAGTCGGTTTTCAACCGACTTCCAAAAAAGGAGGAGGTTCTCGATTCGTCTGTATGTTTTTTTTGTGTCTTTGTTACACGATATTTCAGACAATTATGAATCGATTTCAAAAATTCCTAATTCATACTTCACATTTGGTCCCATATAAATTTCATCGAAATCGGTTGGGTATTTCATTGAAAATTTCAAATTTTTGAAATTCGGAGAGTGTTCACGTGGATGACATTATAAGTCGGCCAAAGTGTTGACGTGAAGTCGGTTTGTTTCTTGCTCTGCATTCGTTGATTATTGCGATACGCTTTCTCAGGAGTGGTTATTCTAAGCCGAGCCTACAGGGAATAGATGTCCTCGTACTCACGCTGCGTGTTGTTCCATGATGTTTTACGTAAAGCTCGTAGAAATTGACCATTTCAGAAGCATTTAGAGTAAGAATTTTTTCAGAGTATTAAATGTGTTTAGCTTAAAACTAAGTACTTATATGTCATATATCAGCGTAAATGATACTTAGAACAGTACGTATACAGGGCGTATCTGTTAAGTCTGAGCATCGTTTTAGGGTACAAAAAGCTGAAAAGAAAAAGGTTTTGAGAAATCCAACAATGTACCAAGCACCACCTTGTAAGTTCTCTAAAGTAATCCGTTTCAGACAAAATCTATTTGAATTAACTTTATGAACTTGTATTTTTAAGTTTTCAAGATTCATCGTATTAAACAAATATGACTAATTTTCTCATCTATGATATTTTTTTAATCTGTTAAAACATCAAATTCACATAAAGCACAAAACTACGTAATCACACCTAACAGTCTTGCGTTCACCGCACCTATATGTATAAACACTCGTGACGTATTAAATAAAACATGAAAAAATAAATAAAATGTTGAGTGAAATCAATACAAGTAAAACACATATTTCGTTTGCAATTGCTAATAAACAGTAAAAAAGTGATTGCCCTGACTGTACCAATTAGAAAGTCGGCATCGAACCCGGGAAGTTATTAATGATGCGGTTTTGGCGGCAACAGAAAGTTAAATGATCTTCCGCTTCGACTTTATTAAGCTGCCGCGGCTGCTATATACAAATTGTCTTTGAAGCATATTTTAGATCATTTACTTATTGCTAAGCCATGGAAAAGTGAAGGTTATTTAAATAAAGGTTATAAAAATCATTTTAACAGAGCCGTTTATATTGAAATGTGTCAAGGTTCTGAGATTCACTGGCAAATTTATTTTTCTGTCATACGAAAATTCTGACGCACATGCATACCCGAAAAAAAGAACAGCAATTTTATGAATGGTTGTTTGAAAATTAGAACAAACCAACAAAAGTGAGGCAGGCGAGGAAATAATAATCGCGTTTTTTTTCATAACTACGGGTCCCATCTGCACAATTCTTGAAGATCAGAAGAGTGTTAATGAAGAGTAATATTCTACCATTTGTTTATCCAGGATGTTCAAAGCCGCGTTCACGATACAGATCACGACACGACAACGCTACCTCACACACGGCCAACAGAGTAAAATAATTTTTAGCTTCCGAAAAAGAACAACTCGTCACCTATCCTGCACAAAGCCCAGACTTAGAACCCTGATTTCTGTATTTTCCCCAAAACCAAAGATTTGGTGAGAGGTTTCACTTGTAGAGTCAGTAAGGCTGCAAACTGAGCGGCAGCGATAGCAAGAGCGACAGCGGCGCGGGCAGCGACGCGGGAAATTTGGGCCGTTCTCGACGCCAGCGGGCGTGAGAGCGATTTGTCACAGTTTCATACAAACTCAATATTTTCTATCGTGTCGCGGAAATCGCTGCCCGCGCCACTGCCCGCGTCGCTGTCACTGGCGCTGTCACTGCCGTCCAGTTTGCAGCATAATAGCCTTTAATCTTGTTTTTAAAAATGGTTTGAACGCATGCAAAAATGTTTAAAATGTAAAAGACAGTATTTTGAAAAGCAACAAACATAATATTTTGTTTCTAACATGTTGTTTTTTTAAGTTACGTGAAATTTCTGGAGGTGTGCGAGGTGCTTTTATGAGAGTTATTTTTAATAAAGCTCAATATTCTGAAGCCTGCTTTTTAATTTGAATAAGCTTTTAATTATATTTACAATTAAGATGTCTTTTAGTTTTAATTAATGTATAATTATGTCTATCAAGCTCTTATAAAATCTAGCTCTAAAATATACCTTGATTTGATCGTCTAAGATCTGAGACGCAGCGGTACAAGGTAAGTGATGAAAATGTTTGATCCAGAAGCTAGCCTGATGTTTCATCGATGGCTGTCAGCACAAAGTTTTCTCTGTATAAATTTTTCTCCGAAGTACGATAGTTTTAGTTTTTTGGCAATTACTGGAGTTGGCATTTGTCAAAGTTCCTGTGTAAAATCTACTATTCAAAATACTAAAACCCGAGTTCTATAAATAAGCTCTTTCATTTGATGCCCCCAGGAAATCGTCAAGATTTTTTTTAAGTTCTTAACTTTAAATTCCCTAGATGGCGCTGCTGTCAATTTTAAAGTGACGTAATATAACTATCAGTCAATCAAGAGGCTTCCAACGACACAACACGATAGTTAGCATAATTGGACGGCGACTCATTTATCCAAATTATGATAGCTTGTTTAGAAGTTAAGAGAGAACAAATGAACATCCATAAGTAACCACATATTTATTTATTTATTGATTCTTTATTGTACAAATTATATTTACATAGTTTACAAAAATACAATTAGAGTACATACATAAAGGTCAAAATCAAAACCCTCCTTTGTGCTTCGCTGTAGTCAGGTAAAATGGACCAATGGTAGGTATGTAATAGAATTTTACTTTGTGTATGTATCAACACATTATATACGCCTAATGTCTTCATAAAAGGTAGGTCCTATTATCAAACCATAAAGTAAGGGTGTAGTATTCAGGAATAAAATCACGTCGTAATAATAAGATAATAATAAAAGTGTGTCGTAAACAACTTGGAGACACGTTTATTAGACGCTGCGCCTGCAGAACGCGCCCCCGCGCCCCTTACCGACCACCCTCCCGCCCTGATAATGTATGCGATGCATATTTAAAAAACAACATGTCATAACCAAAATATTATGTTCCTTGCTTTCCAAAATACTCTCCTTCACATTTTAACCTGTTTTTCATATGATTGATCCATTTTTTAAAACTGGAGGACCACAGATCTGTAGCCATGGTTTCTACGTATTGATTGAATGCTCACTGCCTCTCAGGAATTGGTAAAAGTGAAACCTTTCATCAAATCTTTCATATTGGGGAAATAAAGAAATCACAGGGTACTGAACTACCAGGGCCGTGGGAGTGGGAGAGCACTCGTCCGCGAAACAAGAGGTCCCAGGTTCGAGTCCTGGTCGGGACATTTTTATTTAACACATTTTTTCATTTATTTAAGAGTAATTAAGCATTTTAAATGCAAAAACTTTAAAATATTATTAAACTCGGCTCGTCTGAAATTCAGCAAACCATTTCCTTCTCTCCGAAAAGCATTTTGAAAACGAGCGGCACAGAGAGAGAATTTTTGAAATCATAAAATATCATCGCTCTAAAATCTGTTGACGTGTGATAAAAAACAAATTTCCGCAATTTTTTGTTATCACAAAGAACGTTGCAAGTCGTTTAGAAAAATATAACATTCAAATAGTTCCGTTCCGATTAGCTAGAAGTGCGAAACTTTAAGTGGGCCCCAAACTAATGAGATAAAAAATAAAACTTCACGCCTCAAATTTTAAAGAATTAAAGAACTACTGAAAATGTTCTCTACAATAAAGAAAAATAACAAAATACAACACGGCTAAAAACACTGACAATCCTTTTAAGGCTATTTTTTACATGTTCGAAAAATGTCATTTCGCAACACTACGCAAATCACGGAATACAAAGAAATGATTTTGATTTGGTCTAACTTGGCTTTATTACTTGGATTTATTTACTTTAAGATTTTTCTGTCACTTACCACTGGAAAACTTCACCTATGCCAATTAGTTATTAATTACTTTTTAAAATTAGGTAAAAAACAAATGTGAAACTTCCCTAATTACAAAGAACGTTCGAGCGAAAGTTCGGCGAGAGTGTAAGAAATGTAGAAAGATAGAATCAAAAAAATACAATATCTTATATTAAGATATTGTATTTCTTTATAATCTGACAACAATGAGAGGCAAGATTCGGGTACAGACCAAGGACTTCTAGACCCTGTTTTAGGGCTTAATAAGTTAGGGAAGAGGATATCAGATAGTACAGGTCACCTAACAGAGAAATGAAGGTTTCATCCCGTTTTAGTTTATCTAATAAACTCGTATTGGAATAGCTAGCAAGAAGCTCAACAGGCAAAAATATGAGGCAACAAACTATATATATCAAGAACCGACGTAACAACATTGAGTAGTCGATCTGTGTTCACCGATCGTTTTACCTTACTTGGTTAGTGGTAAAAAATTTTTTTCAGGTAACTATTGGATAATATAAACAATAAAAACTGTTAAGCATCACTTGCTAGTTTTACAACTTAAATCTAATATTGTCTTAAGTTTTCACGATTCATACTTGAAACTTTCGCAAAGACACCGAAACGTCGAGTAAAAATAAAAAAAAATGAAATGTAAATATAAGCGATAAATACGGCTAAAAAGTGTTTTATTTACCTTAAATCTACGTTAGTATTACACAAATTTGTTAGGTATCACATCATAATTTATAAAGGGGTTTGAAAATTTTTGGTGCACCTTCTGTCCGCCATTTTGATTTTTTTTCGATTTTGCGTCGCACTTTAAAACTTGTATATTTCGATTGCTGACATACAGACGAGCAAAAAATGTTATATAACATATGGGTCTAAAACGTCACATTTTAGAGATAATATGGAAAACAATTTTGCTAAATAATTACAATTTTTCATATATTTCATCGTTGAAATACCTCTCAGAATGTATCAAATTAGCATGAATGTTTGTAGTATTATCTTGCACATTAGTTAAGAGTAAAAATAACTGGTTTTTACACCTACCTATCTGAAACCTGACAATGCCATATTAACTTGGCAACGCCGGCGCTGTAGTAGTTACGTAAAAGAACCCTTGGATGTTGTGCACATGCCATGACTATTGTATGGTATATGGCATGGGCACGACACCAGAAACGCCACTGCTACACCCTGCAGCCTTTTTAGATGTCATATTCAATGCTGATGTAATTAATGATAGCGATGATGATTAACCCAGTGCTTTTATGGGTATATGGGGTCATTTAACTTACAGCCCACACGAGAAGAAGATGGGCTTGTGTATACACTTCTACAACGCGGTCCCCATGACATACAGGAACTTCCGTTTTAACAAGTTTAAAAAGGTTGTCCAGCAGAAATTACGTAAAAAAGGCAACTATAAAGTGGATGACTTCTTAAATGAAAAGGAGCTATGAGTGTAAAAGAAACGCCGAGCTCTTTGCCAAATGTGAGACGTATAAGTGATTATAAAGTAGATTGTAAAGTGTTTCTGGGGAGTTTCCTAAGAAATAAATATTTTTTCTTGTCTATTCTAGTCCTAGTGCCATAGCCTCAATAATTAATACTGGGAATAAAACTCATTTATGTAAATGCTAACTCTGAAGTTTTATTTCAAAATGATCGCGTGGCGATTAAGAGTAGGTAATTAAGTATGTAAGTACTAAATTTTTTTGCTAAAGTAGCTATAACTGCATTCAATAACAATAAGTTATAGATACCTACACAATCTATGAGCACAATCCATTTTAACGCGTCTAGCCGGGCGGCTGGGAGCGCGGTGCGGCGCGGCGGCGTTGCCGGGTTGATATGGCATTGTCAGGTTTCAGACAGGTAGGTGTAGAAACAAGTTATTTTTACTCTTAATACATTTGATACATTCTGAGAGGTATTTCAACGATTAAATATAACAAAAATTGTAAATATTTAGCAAAATTGTTTTCCATATATATCTCTAAAACGTGACGTTTTAGACCCATATGTTATATAACATTTTTTACTCGTCTGTATGTTAGCAATCGAAATATATAAGTTTTATAGTGCGACGCAAAATCGAAAAAACATCAAAATGGCGGACAGTAGGTGTGCCAGGCTCCATACAACAATTTTCAAACCCCTTTAATTAATTATTTCTTTATTTAATCAATTAACAAACTAATCATAAATATAGTGTTAGTAATCAACACAAGTTGTCATCAATTAAATAAATAAAATCCCCAGACAATCACACCAACTACATGGCCCCAAAGTAAGCATAGCTTGTGTTATGGGATACCATGTAGAGAACTAGGGAGGAACCTAGAATATAAATACATAAATAGATAAACACCCAGACACGGAACAATTTTTTTTTCTTGTTCCGTGCGGGAATCGAACCCGCAACCACTGGCGTCTGAGGCAGAAAGGTTTACCCCATCGCCAAAGTGGTTGACTTAATTAGTCATAAACAAAAAAAAAATTATAAAGCGCACCGAAGTCACACATCGTTTCCGCATAGTAGCGTAAAAACAGTCTACTCGCAGGTCGGCAAACATCCCCAATGCACTGCAGAAACGTGGCAAGCTAATAAGTATCCTGAACGCATTATTATATTGAACCCTTGACATATTGAGAGCCCGCCTTGTATAACTGGCCCACAGGCTGCCCGTGTAAACACTTGTGCAGTAAGCTCTAAACAGGGTAAGTTTAACCTCCGGCGAACAACGAGCAAACCTGCGGGCAATCATGTTAGCACGAACTGATAGTGCCCTACGCTCTCTCAAGGTCTGCATCATCCTTTAAGTCAGTAGTCACAAACCACAATATGTCCAGGATATTTAAATTCTCAACAATACGCAGTATTAGCCCGCACAGTTTTATGGGGGTTTTACTTGAAAGACCATGCATTCGCTCTTCGCGGACATTATAAACTAGGCCGTGCTTATTAACGTAACTCTCACAGATGCTCAAAAAATAATGTTTTTAAGTTTTTTTGCATTTAAAATGCTCAATTATTCTTAAATAAATAAAAAATGTGATAAATAAAAATTACCCGACCAGGATTCGAACCTGGGACCTCTCGTTTGCCGGACGAGTGCTTTTCCAAGGTCTTAGCTGCAAAGCTTATACCATTAGATGGAGCTACGTTAGCAATATAACGTAAAAACAAAAATGTGGTAAGTGGGCGTAGCGCCAGGCCCCGATAGCTCAGTTGGAGGAGCACTCGTCCGGCAAACGAGAGGTCCCAGGTTCGAATCCTGGTCGGGTAATTTTTATTTATCACATTTTTCATTTATTTAAGATGCTCAACAAAGTTGACAGACCACAAGGTGAGGCGCTCAGAAACACCTTGTCGTCTGCACAGCTTATTCAATATGGAAGCCGACACGTGTGCTGCCGAGCTCTTCCAGCAGCGCGTTCACATATAAATAAAAAGCTTGGGAGATGTAAGTCCTCCCTACCTAACCCCACACTCACACCCCCAAAGATCTGAATGATCAGCAGGCATACCCGTGTCTCTTTTTTAATAAATGTCAACGGAAAATTGTTAAACCGATAATTCTTAAAACGATATTCTGATGTAATTAAATAGGTGTTCAAAATAAAACAATTTTGCATATTTTAATTTGTCAAAGTATTGTTCCAATATGCAGTAGCGCACTATAATAAATTAAACATTCAAGTTTTTCTTTTAAATTTTGTTATTGTCCAGAACAAAATGTGTAACTTTATGAAAAAAACGAGGAAAATCGCATTTCAATTAAATCTACAAATTTTTCAGGAAATGACTTGAGTTCAGAATACAAAATAGTATTTCTCGAGTCACGTTTTGGACTTCATAAAATTCTTTTAATGTATTTTATAGATAAAATTGTGACTCTTAAATCACTAACATGGTTCCTTGGAACCCATTACTCTGTATGTTAAGTTCCAGTTTTATTAATCTTTTAATAACATCTATGCATTATCTATAACATTTGTGTCACGTTGGTTTATGAAGAGAGTACATTGTATGCGTTTGACGTTTTTCTAAACAGAGTTTTAAATATATTTAAAATGCTCGATTATTGCAAGCAAAGCTTTGAGCAATATAAGCAACCTCGCTGCCCCAGGTGGTCGCTTTTATGAAACTGGTATGAGACTTAAATTATAATTTACTAAATAAATATTAAGAGATTAGTTGTGAAACATGCTGTCGAAAATTGGATTTCAAAGTAATATGTTGGTTGGACTATTTTGAAGATCTCACCTTCGAATATTCTTCTTTACTCATGTTTCTCCAAAGCAAATGTATTCTTTCTAATTTTGAGTGCGCTAAACATTGACAAAAACATTTTTTTTTTATAAAAATGCAGTTATCATTTCTAAATGAGCAAAAAACAGTTTTGTTTGAGACTATTTCTGAATATAGGACATATTTCTGACTTAAAAGAGTTAACAATAACTCAGGGATTGTCACCTTTTTAAGAAAAAGGACTTATATCAATCGTTCATTAAATCTACAATTCTGTACCACCAAGTTCATCTAGCGAGAGGAATGCGTATCGCTTTGTCAACGGCGCTTGCTTAAAGTTGATGATTGCAAAACAAACTTTTAGTAGTTAATCTTTATACTTCAAAACGAGTTTTCAACTGATTTACAAGAGAGACATCCTTTTCTGTATACAAAAGGTAAAATGACGAACAGCATTTGTTAAGTGGATAGTTTTAACATAATATTTAACCTGAAATTTGAAAATACTATTATTTAGCCGTGGTGTTCTGAATTCACCAATAATCCAATTAAACAAACACTATTTCTCGTACCTCTGTAACATCAGAACTGAATAACATTACAAGTAATCATGTTATACTTACCTTCCTTATAACTAGAATATAAATGAAGAAATTATGAGTGTTACTTCGCCGAATTTTCCTGTAGTAGGGTCCAGTAACGCAGGAACAAAGCCTCGATTACTTCCAGCGAGGCGGTGGCGGTGGCTTTAATGAATATTAAATACCCTCACACGAGCCCTTGCTGCGACATCGCACGGCCTTGCGACTACTTAGTTAACCCATTTCTTGTTAGACCACTATTTACAGAAGCAGTATTTCACCTGGAACTTTCTCTAGAAGTATACATTCATTTTTTGATGGTAATGAAGAGTTCAATTTTCTGATAGTAAAGGAAGAGTTCGAAGATAACTCCACATAGGTTTAGGAAGAATTGACTTATACTCATATCTTCTGTTTCAACAATCTGAGAGAGGTCTAAAAACAATAAACCTAATTAATCAAAATTGATTTCGCAGTTTATGAGTCCATAGCTTATACATCATAGAAGAGCCAGGCAGCCTTCATCAACCTAAGTTGTTATTTAAATAAATATATTTAAAGATAGAGTTTTACCATTTACATGAACAGATTTCACTTAATTAATTACGCAGTTTTGATTTATATTAGGTAAGTATAAATAAATTAATGCTATGATTAAATCTAATAAATAAATCTAAATAAATTTTATTACGTGTACATTAGACGACCTTATATTTCTAGTAGTAATTTATTATGATAACTTATAAAAATGCCTATGGTTATTAATTACCATGTGGTTATTGTAGCTTCGGTTGGTTCATTACATTCTTTGTATATAACGATCTGTTTCACAGTGACAGTAAAATTTAATTAATTTGAAATGTACATCCACATGGCGTGAGCATTTAAATTTAATGAATATTACATCAGAATAAGCTTGTCTTATCATTAAAATTAATTAAAGATACAGCCCGCTTTGCTTCCTAATTACAAAAGAAAAACTTGAACAATGCAGAACCCGCCATCTTCTTATCTTACAATCTACACCTATCATTGATTGTATATAATCGTATGTGATAGGGTATCGCAAGCGATAAAATTTGTCATCGCCTGGGAGGATTCTGTAGTTCACATTATCCTTCTTTAACACGGTATTTATATTGTTTGAAGTTAAGAAAATACCATTCAACTTCATAAAACTTCAATTATTTATAAACGTACAACAATATAAACATTATTTAAAAGCAAAACCTCGAGCTTACCTCTATACGAACAATACAAGCAACTCAATCATACAAGTATTAATTTATCATTACAAGTTCGTAAATCTTCCGAAAGTTCCGAAAGCCGCGACTTAATTCTGTGATGTGATCTTTACATCATCACGTAACATTGACACAGCGTATTATCGCGGAGAAGTTGGCGGCGCGCGGGTGTGGTAGCGCCGCACGGGGCGCTGTAATCACTCCGCGTCACGGGGGCTCCGCCTGTCACCGCTGTTTGCCATTTTAAGGATTGATTTTAACCATCGAAATTTAATTTGGATTTTGCAACAGTGGATTAACTGTGATTTAATTTTGTTTATGTTGTTACAAAGGTGTATATTATCTCTAGGTTAAAGTTTGTAGCGTTCGAAATCTTTAAAGCGAAATGGTTTACTCTGTATTGTTTACAGATCTACCAGATTTCTTTGTTACTTACCAATCATGAAAGTTACCCAAGGTATGAAAGATTAAAGTATTGATCTAAAAATTACGGCCTCAGGATACATGCTGGAAAATGCGTAATACTCCACACGAAAAATTTAAATCCTCGACTCTTTATGTCTTGGAATAAGGTCTCAAAATGTATAGTCGAATTCAAAAATTGAGGCATAGTTTTATTTATTTATTTACACTTTATATTATAACAATTTCAAATACATTCAAAGTGACTGGATTACACAATTGGCGGTCTTATCGCTGGGCAGCGATTTCTACCAGACAACCATGGACATAGGATAATCGTAAAAAGTAGCTTGGGGTTAAGGCATACTAGTTAATCTATAAAACATCAATATAATTAAAGTATAAAGATGTTTAAACATAAAAATACCCAAATAGATATGATTAGCTTACTTCAATCGCTGACAAGTTTACGTTAAGTTCGAAACAAAGTGTTTAGACACAAAGGTCGCTATAACATTAAAAAAAGACGTGTGGCACTCGGAGACTGCCGCGGTAAAGCTATTGCATAGCATTTTTTATCAACTTATGAAATTATAATTATTTATTTATTTTATTAATGCAGTAATGTTTGATCTGATATGAAGTCCACAAGTTCCTAGTAGATGGCGCTGATTTTTTATTAAAGCCCGCATGTAAAGTTATGAATCAATCAATCAATCATTTATTTGCATAAAATATGGTACAGATTTAGGACTTAAAATTAAAAAAATAGGTCATACATATTTTACCTTTTTAGGGCATGCATAAATAAATTACTATTGTTAAATTTAACAAAAGTCTCAAAGTAGGCACATTCGGCATATTGTGATTTTTCCGTAATTCATTTAAGGTAATTTCCAACAAGTTAGTTTTAGACAAAAGACCCGCAATATTTTGTTGAAATATTTTTAGTTGATTTGAGTTGCTATCATTATTATTATTTAAATTTACTTTATTTACGACAAAAATTTAATTCATTATTTTCCAAGTTATTTTTTGTTTTTTTAAGAAAGTAGAACGAAATCGTCCCCTTTTTAATTATATTCTGAGTAGTATTCGGATGAGATTTATAGTTTGCATTTGAATGTCCAATTTTTATGTCTATTTTATTTTCAGTCATTTTTAAAAAGTATTACGGAATTGTTCCCTTTTTAGTTACACCCTGAGTAGTAGTTGAATTATATTTATAATCTGCACTTGAATGTTTATTTTTTTAACCTTTGAATGTTTATTCTTAATATGATACTTAGTAAATGATTAATAAAAAAAAGACGTGTGGCACTCGGAGACTGCCGCGGTAAAGCTATTGCATAGTATTTTTTTTCAACTTATGAAATTATAAATATTTATTTATTTTATTAATGCAGTAATGTTTGATCTAATATGAAGTCCACAAGTTCCTAGTAGATGGCGCTGATTTTTTATTAAAGCCCGCATGTAAAGTTATGAATGAATCAATCAATCATTTATTTGCATAAAATATGGTACAGATTTAGGACTTAAAATAAAAAAAAATAGGTCATACATATTTTACCTTTTTAGGGCATGCAAAAATAAATTACTATTGTTCAAATTAACAAAAGTCTCAAAGTAGGCACATTCGGCATATTGTGATTTTTCCGTAATTCATTTAAGGTAATTTCCAACAAGTTAGTTTTAGACAAAAGACCCGCAATATTTTGATGAAATATTTTTAGTTGATTTGAGTTGCTATCATTATTATTATTTAAATTTACTTTATTTACGAAAAAAAATTAATTCATTATTTTCCAAGTTATTTTTTGTCTTTTTAAGAAAGTAGAACAAAATCGTCCCCTTTTTAATTATATCCTGAGTAGTATTCGGATGAGATTTATAGTTTGCATTTGAATGTCCAATTTTTATGGCTATTTTATTTTCATTCATTTTTAAAAAGTATTACGGAATTGTTCCCTTTTTAGTTACACCCTGAGTAGTAGTTGAATTATATTTATAATCTGCACTTGAATGTATATTTTTAACCTTTGAATGTTTATTCTTAATATGATACTTAGTAAATGACAAGATTTTTTTTCTATAATCACATTCATCAATTATTAAATATATTTTCTTACATATAGCAAACCATGTGTAGCAAACGCAGTCTTGTAATCGTACGAATTTACTATTAAAAAAGTGTTTACTTAAATTATGTATCATGTCATTCAAATTATTTTCGTTAAGAAATCTATTTTTAATTACGCTCAGAAGTATAATATTGCAACTAAAATATATTTATTTAAAATTAAACATGTTTCTAACAACACTTTTGTCGGGTTTGTGTCGTGTTCACCTACGCAGATTATTATTTTGTCCTTTTCTTTCTTTGGGTCTTAAGCATCGTCAATATTTCTTCAGTGCTTGCGTAAGGTATAGGAAAAGATATAACTTCATATTTTTCGTAAGGATTATTAAATCTTGATCTTACTAATCTGTTACGAAGACCTTTACATTGCTGTCCACCAATTACAAAGATTCTGTGTTCTTCATGTCTATTTTTCTTAGATGTCACCAATACCTTATCCTCTTCCACTGCCTGGAGTTTTTTTTTGTTTTTAGTAGTGAGGACTCCGGTTCCACTCGTAGACAATCCTTGTTACTCTCCTTCAAGGGTGATGATAGTGAGTACGATGGTGATGGTGGCAATGATTGTAATTTCTCTACGTTTTCATTGTGTGTATTAGCTATTGTCTGCCGACGACAATTTTTTGTCTTTTTTTGTTTTGTTTCGTAGAGTTTTTAGTTTCAAGCGTTTTGGTGCACATATTTTTGAGTAAGTGCACTTGTCGAGATAATTGACTAACTTCTTTTTTTAAGCCAATGTTTTCAATTATAATATTCTCCATTTCCATGTACGTGCTTTCAAACTGCCTCTGTAAATTAATTATTTCAAGTTTCAAGTCTCCAGTTTGGTCTGCACTTATATCAGTCGATAAATTAAAACTTTTTGAAGCTGTGTCAAGATCAATAGTGTCTAGAGACAAATTGTGATCCAGGGATTCACATGAATGTGTGTGCGTGATGCTAGGCGACTTGGCTGCCGGAGGTTTTAAAGCCTTTTTCCTCCTAGTAGTGACGGTACTTATCTGGCTATTTGATGTACCCAGCTTATTTTTAGCTTTATGTTTTTTTTCTTGGCTTGGAGCACTTCCGTATACATTTAATACACTGCCATTTTTTTTGCGCTCAGCTGTTAAGGTATTATAAAACCTTTGAGTCAAAATATTTTCGCATTCTTTGTGATAAATTAATTTACAATTTGTACATGTCAGGTTTTCATTATTCAATATATTCTTTTTAGATTTGTTAATTTTTTTAATGTCGTTTTTTGGTGTCAACATTTCTGTTTAACTTAGTCAATCAATCAATTTGTTTGTAACTGCCTTTTCTTTTATTTAATCCTCTTAAAACAAAGTAAGTTTCCAATATAAAAAACTTAGAAAAAAATATTTATAATTTTAAAAGGAGAAAAGAAAAACATAAAAAAGAATTCATGTCAATGCGATTATCAGGGCTTGAACTCGTAACTCTTGATCGGGAAAAAATTATCAGTTTTTTTTGTGCTCAGCTGTTAAGGTATTATAAAACCTTTGAGTCGAAATATTTTCGCATTCTATGTGATAAATTAATTTACAATTTCAGGTTAGGTTTTCATTATTTTATTCATTATACATTTCAGGTTTTCATTATTCAATATATTCTTTTTACATTTGTCAAATTTTTTAATGTCGTATTTTGGTGTCATCATTTCTGTTTAACTTAGTCATTCAATCAATTTGTTTGTAACTGCCTTTTCTTTTATTTAATCCTCTTAGAACAAAGTAAGCTTCCAATATAAAAAACTTGAAAAAAAATGTATTTATAATTTTAAAAGGAGAAAAGAAAACATAAAATAAGGATTCATGTCAATGCGATTATCAGGGCTTGAACTCGTAACCCTTGGTCGGGAACCTTTTGACGTTACCACTCGACCACTCATCGATTTACTCAGATTGGCGAAATAAAGGATTTGTTATGAAAGCCAACTATTGTTTATTTACCTGTCAACTCTAAAAATTGTCATGTTGCATAGAATGGATGCCTCTCGATAGATGGCGCTGATTGTTTATTAAAGCCCGCATAAAAGCGCAGATTTTTTCGTTACGGAATTTCTGGATTCGGTCCCCACGCTCAAGGCCCGCGATAGAAGCTATGCAATAGCTTAAAAATATATATCATTTTAGATTAATAATTAATAAATTATTTATAAAAAGGTTTTACCCGCGCAAGTTTAAATTCCGTGGGAAAGTAGCCTATGTGCTATTGAAGGCTTACACTATCACTTCGCCAAATTTCATTCAAATCCGTTAAGCTTTTCTTTCGTGATTGAGGAACAAAAATCCATACATCCAGACAGCAGTCATCTCCATCATGTTCATATGCAAAACATGTTGTTTCTAACGACAATTTCCAAAAAAAATATGATTAATGTTACATAGAGTTAATGTCAGGAACAATCCTGCATTATGATAGTAAATGTAATGTATTATCAGATAAAAAAGTAATTTAGTTCGTAATAACTTTATTATAATATGCAAATTGCCCTCGTAACCATCTGACTATATTGTGTTTTTCCATTGCTTGCCATTCAAACTTGAAAGTTTTGTTTTTGATATATTTCATACTTTACTATCATGATTAGTCTATAAAAGGCTAGTATTTTATACATTTTGGTGGAAATGTTCAGATTTTTATGTAGTATCGAAAGTAGTTAATAGTTTCTACGTTTTCAATGCAACTAGCAGAAATATTCCCAAAAACATCAAGGATACATGCACGTTTTTAAAAAAGAAAACTTTGATAGGCTTATCTTGATTAGGAATTCTGAAATGACTAAACCGAAAAATAACATAACATATTTTAACAAGTAACTGTACAACCGTACATAAAAACTGCGGCAAGAGCTGTCTTTAACTTTTCTCAATGGATTCACTTCCTGAGACAAAGTCGTCACATGGAGCACAGAGCCTTGGTTTACCGATAGTAAACAATTGAATAAAGTATTTGAAGTCGACAGCCCTTGATGGATTGGCTCGTCGCCAGCCCTCGCCTCATCGCCTCAACGTGGCGTCACTTGGCTCGAGCCAACCCTAGCTACCCTTATTGCCAAAAGCCTATATCTGGTCGAACTGTTTAGTGTAAGTGCGATGTTAATATAATTACGCTGTTAGTCGTAATAAGGAGAGCTGATATTCACATGAAATTTTATTTGAGATTGTTATATTAAGAAAATACACGTGGGCTACGTCATATCACGAAAAAAGTCAAGATTGTGATCGTATCTGATTTCCACTATTGTAGAAAATATATTATCTAAAATAAACTTTAATGAATTACTCGTGGGAAAATATTCATTGACTTGTGACTTAAAGAAGGAACAGGTTATTCATAAAAATGCCGAAACACGTGACCGTCGAAGCGGTGATACTTGGCGGTAGATAGATACGACGAGAGTAGTCCGACGAACCCTGGCGGGGTCTCATCACCACGCGGTGGTCGGTCGCAGTATTCGACTCCTATGACAGGCTTATCCAGGGTGGTAGGAATATTCCAAACCGACCCCACACGGCTATAACATCACTTAAAAAACATTTTGCTTTCTACACTTTGACGAATAACGAATAACTTTGTGTGTAGCCATATTTTACGTATTCAATTATCCTTCGCATGTTATTTTTATAATCCAATGTTATTTTTGTTACATTACACACGAGCATAATGTGTATAAATCTACATTACTTTGATTTACGTTTTGTTTGAATTTATTTCAGGCGAAACAAGTCACGCATAAATCTGAAGATATTTTGTGAAGTGAGTTCTGCGAAAGGTGTTAATATTGGTGAATATTAACACGATTGTAAATCTTATGGCTTTATGGGTCGGTGGGTCTTTGGGCAGCTTTTAACGTTGTAGTTAGACCCGGGTTGTTAACAATGTAATGTGATTAGTTCACGTGAATTTATGAAATGCATTGTAACAAATTCAAAAAATTCTTCTAAAAATTAAAATGAACAAGAGTATCAGTTTGGAATCAATTTTTAGTATTTCTGACTGAGTTTAGGTTAGCTAGTTATTTTGTACTACGTACTTAACCGATTTATTTATTTGTCACCAATACTTTAAATATAACTTCAGGGTGGAAATAGGTTATTAATTATCAGGTTTAAAATAAAAGCTGTTTATAGTAACATAATGTTTAAATGGCCCGAGGAATAAAAGTACTTTATTACGCTACAATGACTCTAAGAAACATCAAAAGATTTTTTTCTATAAAACGGTGCTAGATTTTAAACTGCCTACAAAAAATTCAAATTGTACCGGTTGACTGGTCACAAATTTTAGATATTGAAGGAGAGCACACTGTACTTGATTCTGGTCGATAATTATGTCATAAAAGTAGCTACTTAATTTTTCACTAGAATAAATAAAATTTTGTTACTATTTACATACGCCTGAGTAAATCGTGGCGCAGCGCGTGACCTGGCAAGCTGGTCTCTGCTGATGCTAGTGTAACCATGCTAATTAGTTCTTTAAATTACGGATAAGTTTACTCAGTAAAAAATTAATACTTATGTTTTATTATATTTTTTCTCTTCATGTATGATGTCAAACTCCAAACTGAAACGTCCTCGAATTACAAAAAAGTGCCTTACCGGTCACTTTTGTAATTTCCTGTATACGTGAAAATTTTATAGTTGAGCCATATAAAAACAAACTTTACGTTTAATTAATTAATTAGCTTCTACTATATTTTCATTATATGGACCCTTTTCTCATGAATTGGTTGTTATATTAATGATAACAGCAATAATATCCGTTCAGTAATTGTTGAGTGAAGATCGTACATAAAGCTTTTTTTATTTTAAAGTGAATTTGTTAATTAAATTACTCAGCTCAACAAAAGAGTTTCAGCTTTGCGGCGACGCGTTCCTCGTATTTTGACTCTGTAACTGCACGTGAAAGTATCATACAGTCGAGAATAAAATAAAGTCTTTTGCATAAGTATCTCACGAGCTACACAATGTAATGGGTTCAAATGTAAACATGAACTTAACATATAATAAAATTAATTAATGCTGGACTGGGAGCGAAAGAAAAACGTAGAATGTGCCAGCTGCTTCTCTTCCCGGGCATACTGTAGAAGTCAGTTTAGGGGCGGAGGTTTTAAAGGCGTTTTTGTGGGCTATAGGCTGACCCCCTGTCATTACAATAGTCTCTCTCCATCTTTATAATACTTCCAAATTTGTCAAACGTGACATCGGATGGTCTTGTAACCTCTGGTGTTCTGCCTACCCCATAAGGGATACAGGCGTGACGTTATGTATGTAGAATTAATTCATTCCAATTTTTTATATTCATCACACTTTTATCCCAGCATCTAAGAATCTCAAATGCTGGAAGGATGATAAAAATTCTTATTGTTGTTACATATTCAAGAAGGTTTAGAAACTAGGAGGTTACCTATATTTGGCGGCAGATTTCATATAAAGGCTGGTTACTAGCCTGATTATATCTGCTGTTTTTTAAAAACATTTAAATTTGTTTTTGTTCATTTAGTTACGAAATGCATTACACCTTTTTCACTCCTCACTTATCATCACAAAGGTGATTCAAACGATTTAAACTTGTTTGTACCAATACACAACTTCCTTAAAAACATCCGAAATTCCTCTACAAGCTCTTACACTTAACCTGATTCCAGCGGAGTTCGCAAAAAGGCGATAAGGTTTCTTACGATACCTGCCTTACTTTTACGTGGCGAAATAGAGATAAAATTTGAAGATAAACCGACGATAGAAGTATCAATAAAGGGGCGCGCGTAAAGTGTGAACTCCCGCGCGTTTAGTAAACACGCGTACAAAGGCTTGTTGGGTTAATGACAGCGTGAGGCCGACCATAATTCAGCATAAACTGCTTGATATGAAGGAACAAAGGATCGGTGCTGAGCACCGAATTTCACTTGAAGCTTTACGTATTGAATGAACTAAATTGGAGATGAGAATTAATGCTCTGCTAATAAATAATAATATGTCTGACGTTTACGCCACGTTGTCAAGCTTGAATTAAATTTCAATAAGATCGTTTGTTACAAAAGCTTGTTATAAGAGTAAAATTAAGAAATGACATTGATATGTTGATGTGTTTATTTAGAAGTGCTAATAAGAAAAAATGTATTACACCATACAGCTACTATCAATGGTAGTTGGATTGAATACAATACATATATGTATTTAATCCAGAAATTCCTACGGAAGCCAAAATCGTGCAAAGCTTCATGTTTAAAATATGTATAATAAAGAAAAACGTAAATAAATGCACAAAATTAATGAAATGAGAGTAAATTATTATGCGATTTCTCAAAAGTCGTAGTAATCACCTCTACACCATAAAGACCTTTATAGCTATTTCCAAAGTTTATTCTTAGTGATTAAACAGATACATAAATAGATTGGAATAAACTTTGGATACGGGATATTTGCCATGGTTATATTTATTTTGAGCCCTCGTTAATTTGGCGCTGAACAACCTGAAGATGCGGGTTAGTTGCTTTTATTCACGGGCAAATAAATTCACTGCTTTTACAGAGATTTTTGCAACTTATACTTTCAACATTAAACTACAATTTCTAAAGATAATCAAAACTTTAATGTCCTTCATAGTTTAAAACTTCGTTGTTCTGGAGGTAACCTTTAGACAGGGTCTATAGAGAAAAGTCTTAAAGACTCACGAAGACCTGTGAGAGTATAAACTGCATTTATACGTTATTCTCCTCGTAAGGCCTAATGACCTCAGATGATGACATAATATGGTTGTACTTTACCGCCCAAATGTAAATCTAAGCATTTTTTATTACCGCCCAGTGACCTCACATGAGGACATATTTAAATTTCCCGCATTTTAATGTCAAAACCGCGCACAATCATACGAATTTCTGCTAGAACGCCATTGGCTGATAGAAACGCGCAAATTTTGACAGATCAGCGTGAAAACCAATCATTGAATTACAAATTATTCCTCGTGGAGTTGTCAAGATGGCGAGTCGTCGCAATTTGAGTAAGTTAATCCTTAATCATTTCAATAATCATGTGTATAAAACAAAGTGTTACATATTAAATTATATAAATAAAACGATGGTCTATTGGTTTCTAATAGGATTTTACAATTTAATTTGCTTTTAGATGTCTAAAATTTGGATTGTATTTTTATGTGATCAAGTGATGACACTGGGTGTCACTTATAGTTTTACCTTTTTTTTATTTGGTATCATGTGATCACATTGGGTCATAATGGTTTAATCAAAATTACATCTATTTATTTTCAGATCCACATGATATCATTCGATCCTTAGAGGACTCTGACGTTGACTTAGACTTTAGCGATGACGATGATCCTGCTTATAATCCAGAACAAGAACCTCACGTAACAAGTGAATCTGAAGCTGAAAAATCCGATGATTCAGATGAAGACGAATTTGAAATTCCTAATCTAGATATTCCCGGCTCACCTCAAGGTAGAACTTCAAGAGGTCGAGGGAGAGGAAGAGGGAGAGGAAGAGGGAGACAAAATTTGTCGACGTCAAGGCCATCAACGACTGGTTCCACAGAGAGCGAATGGATAGTAAAAGATTTTTGCGTTCAGGAATTTGAAGTAACACAGCCATCTTACATCCCAAATTGGGACGAACATTTTGTCAAAATTTCTTTTTTTCGTCAATACATGGATGACGATATTATTGAAAAAATTGTGGAATGTACTAACAGAACATCAATTGCTTTACATGGGCGCTCACTTAATTTGGACAAAAATGAGTTGTACACTTACATAGGTATAACATTTGTAATGGCTACACTGAACTATCCTTGGCTTCGAATGTACTGGGAGGATAAATGGCGCGTACCCATAATAGGAGACCATATGTCGCGAAACAGGTTCACAGCTTTGAGAAATGCTTTAAAATTAGTATTTGACAATGATGTCTCAGATGATATTCGTAAAAATGACAAGTTGTGGAAAATGCGGCCATTAATTAACAGAGTTCGGGACGGATGCAGACGTCAAGAGAAAGAAAAGCGTCTATGTATAGATGAGATGATTATTCCTTTTACGGGATCTTGTGGCATAAAACAATACTGCCCTGGTAAGCCAAACCCCGTCGGGTTGAAAGCTTTCGTGTTAGCAAACCCTAATGGCCTCGTAACAGACTTTGACATCTACCAAGGCGATACCACTTATCCCGAATTAAAAGATTCCAATTTCGGACTTGGAGAAAAGGCCGTATTGACTTTATCAGATTCCTTAGTGCCGGGCCATATACTCTATTTTGATCGTTATTTCACATCTTTGAAATTGGCTAAAGAGCTTCTTGTCAGAGGAATTAGATCTACAGGAACTATCCAAAGTTCCAGCTGTTGCTAAGACTGTATTACTTGATGATAAAGAATTGACAAAACGTGGCCGGGGAAGTGTTCATACTGTTGTAAGCGCTGATGGGTGTGTTACTATTACAAAGTGGAATGACAACAAGCCTGTTACTATGATGTCGACAGTAGAAGGGCGAGAACCTATAGATGTCTGTCAAAGATGGTGCAAGCGCGCAAAACAATATGTCTCCGTCGACAGACCCTTGGTTGTAAGAAATTACAACAAATACATGGGAGGAGTGGACCTCGCCGACCGCATGCTGTCTGTATGCCCCAATAGATATAGGACAAAAAAATGGACTCAACGTTTATTTTCTCACTTGACTGACCTAGCAATCTCGAATTCTTGGTTGCAATATAAAAAAAGAGAGCTAAATAGAGGAGTTTTACCAAAAAAGACACAGCAATTACGAAGCTTCAAAATGGAGGGGGGGGAGCATCTCATCGAGCTGTACACTTCTCCTGAGCCAGAAGATGGTAATTGCAATGACTCAGACCGTGAAAATACTGAAACAACAAATAAACGTAAAAGAGGTAAGCCTACCACCCAGCTTCCATCTAAAAAGCGTCGAACTGCCGGAGCGAAACATATGCCTGTCTTCGTGGATACCCAATCGAGGTGCCGACAGTGCCATTATAACAAAAGTCGTACCCAATGTAGCACTTGCAACATAAGTTTGTGTCTAACAAAAGACCGAAACTGTTATATGCTTTTTCATGAGGAGTAAAACTCATACATATTTTTATTTAACATAAGAGTTGTTTCAGTTTTGTTTTTTTAATATTGTTGATTTTTTTTTCCAAAATTTTATGTTCCTAACAAAATGCCAATGTAGCCATTAAACCTATGTACATCTTTAAAGATGTAATAAATACTTTTTTATTATATCATGTTCCGAACATGTAGCTGTAAGTTATATTTAGTTTAAGATTTCTCATAGACATAGTGAAAGAGGGGGTAAAATCCCCTCTATTTGTTGATAAAATATACCTTGTCAATTATTAAGACTGATCTGTTGACTGATTGATTTGTAAGATTAAGAAATAAAGCTTTTTCATTAAGTAAACTGTTTTTTTTTTTACATAAAACTACTAACTTACAAACCAATGTGATCATTTGATCACAAATAAAAAATGCATTATAATGGAAGTACAGCCCATTGTGATCGGATGAGAACAAAAAAATATTCAGTTTTTTTTACTGAAATCTATTGCTTATCATACATACAATATGCATAAAAAATATCAAATGTAGTTCGAACTCTTATAATATATTTTTTTTTATTTTTTGTTCTGGGCTGATGCTGTTATGACAAATATGTGCTTATTTGAGGACAGTGGGACATAACATAACTAAGGCAATTTTTACGCTGGGCCTTACGAGGTTAAATAGTACTCAACTCGGGAACCCAACCCGCACGTTTTGAGAAATAAAACATCATCCTTGTTAGATATATCAAATTATGAATTAAATGCATTGTTTTCATATACTTAAATTACATAATGCAAATACAATGCAATACAGACAATCACATCAACTACGTGGCCTCAAAGTAAGCATAGCTTGTGTTATGAGATACCATGCAGCGAACTAGTGGAAAACATAGAATATAAATACGTAATTTAAAGATAAACGCACAGACCCGGAACATTTTTTTTATTGTTCCGTGTGGGAATCGAACCCGTGACCTCACGATTGGCGTAGTAGCGGACCACTGCACCACGGAAACCTAAGATCTCATACCGGAGATCATAAGATATAGCAGATTTAATATATCCTATGATTTAATCTAATCTAAATCGAAATGTGCACAAAATACAAGGGTCTATTAAAGCCCTTGCGAGGTGACGTCGCATGATAAAGTACTTTACTTTACTAGTGATAGGCTTTATTGGAAGGCTCATAATCGTGAACAAACGCCATAAATGTTCAACATTGTCGACGAAGATAATGACAAGCCATTACAATTACGGCCATTTATATATTAGGGATACAATATTAAGGGAGAGTTATCGTTGTATAAAAATAACGGTGCAATAACTTAGCAAGTGTGGGTGTATGTTAGATGTTTCCTACTCTTTTACGTGCTAAAGTTGAAATTAAGTTTGACTAAATTAAGAATAATTTTGTTTCATTTGCAATAGCTATTGCTACCAGCTTCGCTCACAATTGTGCTTAGGTTCCACTTATTACGTATATTTGATTTCGTTCATGCATAGTTTGCATAGATCTCCATATGGCAAAAATAACTATCTATTTCGTTTAATATGGTAAATAGGTGTATAGTAGGTGTACCTGTGTCAAATACATGAGTCAAAACACGAAGTAAGCCCTACAAATTCACAATCAAACGAACTTAACTCGATAGTAGCATTAGTAAACAGAAACCCACTGTAAACAGTTTACAAATTTATTTGTTGGTGACTTGCTGACAAAGAATCACTTTCTTTTATCTGTGCTCGTCGCCCACCGCACACAAAGAGGTATAAACAGTGATCCAATATTAACAAATCGTATTGCGAACCCGATATTCAACCCTCGCAGACTTGCGTGACTTCCACAAAGGGAAACCTGAGATCAAAAGAGATCGACGCGGCAGCTGAGCCATTATTTAGCCAATAAACTGTATGGAAATATGTTATTGTTTCTTAAATGCTATTTATATATCATTTCAAATGTATCAATTATATAAAAAAATACAATAGTACAAACAGGAATAATTACATGTGAGTACTTCTTATCGTAAGTGTGTAGTATTTTTTTTCCAACTGTTCAAATTATAAACGATGTTATTAAATAACAAGTAGATAAATATTATTTTAAATATTTTTATATTAAAAGAGTACTCACTTTACGAGCATTCAAACAAAATATGGCAAGCATATAAATAAGTCAAAATATGAAAGTAATTAAAATAGAATGCAGTTCATTTTAATGTCTTAAAAATAAAAATAAATGGCAGCCCAGACTAATTCTTAACTTCAACAGAACCTCATTTATGCTACCATGTAAATGCTTCAAAGAAAACTTTGCGCTTCCCAGACGAACACAAGAAAATTTCAGTTCATTTTAACTTTCCTCTGAACTCTAGAATATGAAAACTAATATTACACCTTGAGTTTGCATGCGACGATATTTTAATATTTTCTATTTTACTCAACAAGAGGAAATTTCCGCTTAAGGGAGACAGAGCGGCTAGAAAGCTGGAGTAAGTGAGAGGTGCTCATGTCGAGGTGACACGTGCACGTCAAGTCTCATGAAATGTTTACACTTCGCAACGTACTCGGTTGTAATAAGGTTAGAATTCCTATGAAAATGTGTATGTATATGTACCGGATCTCTCGCGGCGGCGGCCGCGGCGGCTCAGCCCCTCGATCCCGCTTAGCTCGCGATACAAGACGGAAACGTCGGACGCTGTCGCACGCCGAGATGTGTTGTCGGATGTGTGGTCGAGTTTTAAAATAACATTTTTGAAATACTTATTGAATTGTGGGCATTTGTATAATCTTTTGAATATATTTACGCCTTTGAGACGAACTTAACACTTGAAAAAACTTTGTCAAAGAAATGTATTATTTGTGAGTAACTGGATTGAATTTGACCTCAAACTTAAAACATGTTAAGACAGCGTGATGGATACATAAATAGCAGCTTAGCTCTTCAATACATTCCTTTTCTATCAGGTTCCCAATCGCGTAGAAGAAGCAAACAGGCACACAGATAAACAGTCAACAAATGCCTAAGTCCATTTCAGGCCGTCAGTAAGATTTATGTTTCAGCACTTAATGGAAAAATTGAAAGTAGGATAATATGAATGATTTATGTAAATGATTATTAAAAAAAGTGTCAGGACTAAAATATTTACCAAAAAAAATAATCTGTATTAATAAGAAACTAAACGTGAAGAGTCTCCATACAATAGCTGCGCAACGTTGGGGTTACTGATTCAATGCAACAGAGGTTTTGCTGGTAGTTTATTTGAAAGATACATGTTTCTCAAACAGCAAAGTCAACATATAAAGTATACATTTAAAATAAAATAAATTATATCAAAAGCATATTACAAACATAATTATGTTATTTGTCTAATCTTGCAATGCATTGTTTCGATTGCAACTACCTACAACTTTTTTGTGAGTTTTGTTTTATTTTAGTTCGGGATCCCTACCACCAAACTTCAAAAGTCAAATACGTCAATCAAATATTCACTCTGTTATGTTGCAACAAATGGATGTGCTCTCGGTTTTCCTATTATTTTCGACTTTTTTCGCATCAAGGACCTCAGTTCTACCTCATAAGAGCCCAGCAGCCCCACGGACTCGGATTCTCAAACAATGTGTATTATTGCTATTTTCTAATCAATCAATTTTGGACATGTGACTCTAGTTTTATAAGTAAGATTTCGTTTCCTTCATTGTTTAATTAAACAACCAAAAACAAAAAAGTAAGTTCAATAACCTTTTAAACATGGTTCATCTAGTCAATCTAATAATAATAATCATGACGGTATTAAATGCTGAAACATCATCGGCCAACGGCTCAAATACGATGGATTTAAGCCTTTGTTTTGTTAAAAAAATATATGATTATAATTTTTTCCACTTGATATAAAAGGCTACGAACGACTACAAACTACGGGCTACATCCTCGTAGTCATTTGTGTGAGAAAAAACAGTTTACATATCGAGATAAAATAAAATAAAATAAAAATAATTCACAGTGTTTTATTAACTTCAAATAATATAAACAGGCCGCAAACCTTTTTATTTCGTCATATTCGGTCCGACATAAGAGCCTCCTAGAGACCACGACCCTTGACTTAAATCATCGCAGCTTGAGCTCTTTGCTAGCCATTTATCTTTGTTAAGAAAGTGAAAAACTCGGAAGGCATCACTTATCTAATAAAACCGACACTTCTCGCAGTTAAATAGAAAAAGACTCAATTTATTTATAGCGAAGTTTGATGAAGCTGGCGTTTGAAGGTTTCTTTTCAGTTAAAATTACTCTTTAAATTGTCTATTAAGGGGTCTTTTGTGGAGGACGCGCTGTGGCGGCGGAACAATGATTAACGGCGTGTAATGATGGAAAAATCCAATTTAGTTTTAGCATGTGGGAGCGGAACTAGGTGGACTAGTTTAGAAAATACATTTTCATTTACAAAAAAGAAATAAAGTGAAGTAAAAACAAACACTTTATTTTTGACAAGTTATTAACAACATACCGTTGCTTGAAAGAAATGTTGTTTTTAACAACTTTAATAGAAATAAGTGTAATCATAGAAGTTTTCAAAATTATTGAAAAGTAAGAAATGAATAAAAGCATATAGTTAAGTGAAGTTTAGCATTAAGTTCACAGCTGAGTAGCCTTTATAACTTTCAGTTTTAAGCAGCGTCGTCAGACCAACTATGGACCAAGAAATTAAAAAACGTCTAGTTAGTATATAAAGATTAATTAATCTAAATTAAAAGTACATCATTTCGAAATTTAAGAGACGTCTAAACTACAATTTCTATCTTTGGTACATGTAGTTTCCTCGCTCGGTCAGTATCCATCTATAAATCCACGCTTATCACTAGCCTAAGGAAATTGATTTATAGATTAGTGCTTTTTTGCGCTCCAATACATAGCGAAAATATCTAATTTTCCACTTCTCCCTTCCATTTCCTAAAAAGATCCATAGATAGGTAGCAAGAAATTGCGCAAAAATCACAGCACATTTTACGTTGTACTTACTTTTATCAACAAAATACTCTATATTGAGTCAATATTGTATTGTAAATAGTTACTTAGTGCACAACACAAGGTGTTAAATAAACTATTGGTTTTTCACGAGCACTAGAATCCCTTGTAAAGTGTTTGATATCATTGTCAATTCGCATTAAGTTTAATGAAAGTCCAGAGTCTCATCCTTTTTATCAAACAACCTTTTCACAGACCAATTAAAAAAAATCCTTTTTGCTATTATATTAACAAATTAAATCAAATTCTATCACCAGCCCTCAGACCAGCTACACATTTAAACCCAGAGGTTACGTTCAGACTCAAACAACTACACAGAAAGAAGATTGAGAGTGATCAAACTGTAATGAGTAGCTTTTAAGCTTAGTACATTATAGTGTATTTGAAGTATACAAGTTTAATGACATCCACACTGACTGTGGCTTCAATTCTAATAATGTAAGAGCCAAAAACTGCTGTAAACAACCGACAACACGGGATATCCTTGATGGTTAATAGGCACTCAAACACTGTCATTTTTTATTCCTTATGAAACGCAAGATTTTCGTTTATAATTTATATCCAGTGGCATCGTTATTAGGTTCGTCTTGTGGGAGTCGTAAAGTACCCCTTTTACGAGCCAGTGATTTCACTGTACCAGGAGATTTGTTCGAACATATTATTTCGCTAAGAGATGAGCCGAAAAGCTGAGAGTAGCCAGTGAACTGATCCATCGGCTTGATTGCAGTTGCTGTTTGAACTAGTGTGGTAACATTCTAAATGCAAATTAAAACAGTTCTTTAATTATTGTGATACAATAAATACTTAAAAAACTTTTTTTACGTTTACAAGAAGAACAGTTTACAAGAAGGGCGCTCTGTTTTTCACATTTAATACCTTACAAAATATTGAAGTTTTCGATTTGAATAGAAAACCAAAAATATTTTTGAAAATTTTAACAGAAAAATAAAACAGATTGTAAGTTTCCGTTTAATTTTATTATTACATAGACGTTATTCCAGCAATAACATGAATACTAATTTGTGTTACACTGACTTAATAAAACTTTCGGCTTGTAACGAGTTTAAATATTATAAAACCAGTTCACAAACTGTTTTTTTTTATTGAAAAGTTCATGATTCATTGGCTATTAGAGCTTAGTATATGTATTGCAACTTTATGGTAAAATCTCAAAAACCACCTGTAAAACTTAAAAAAAAAGATTTATTTGTCACAAGGCCATCGAATGGCCGCTTAATGACGTCACAATTTTGTACTTCTGCTTTTACAATGTCTTGATAGTTATTAAATAAGATATTACAGTAGACCAAGAGACAAAAAAACCGGCGAAAAAAAACTACTGGCACTCTTTTTCTGTCAGAATTACACGAATTAATACAAACAAAATTGACCATGAAATGAAAAAAATAAACACAATACAGCTAATTATGAGAGCCAATGTCATGCGATAACCTTACATAGTTACATAGCTTACATAGTTGGTGCATTGAGCTATGGATGCACAACACGAACATGACAAACTGGGATCAGAGTATTTAAACAAGAATGGAATGAATAGTCATAGTGTCATCAGCAAAACGACCTGGCACCGTTAGCACCCATTTACGAGTACAACGCAAGCACCAGCCATCACCCTCCTCAACCGTGGTGACCCGACACCCGACGCTACCACAAGGCATGCCGCCTGACGTGCTTGCTGTTGTTGACAAGAAAATAAATGAGTTAACAGTCACCAGTATGCCATATGGGCTATTGCACAGTTAAGCCGTAGACAAATTAATAAGTAAAAAAAGGGGAAACGAGAATGTAAATGGTCTGAGTCCCTTTCTTACCGCGCCTTTTTCTGACGTCATAAATCGCTAGTGTGTATGTGTGTGTGTGTAGGAAACATGTGCGTTGTACAAATAAAAACCCATGACTGTGCTTCAGGATAATCGGTTCAGCTTAGGGAAAGAAGTTCAAATAATTTTTAGGCCATACTAATAGACGTTCTTCTTCTAATAAAAACAACGTGCAAAAACTTTTTTGTATCTGTAACGTAAATCATCTATTTAATATTTTGATAAAAATTATGGAAATCTGATGTATTTTCATAAGTAGGTTAACATTAAATATATATTTCAAGGATTAAACTTGTGATAAAAGCATTTTAACGTTATGTTAAATATTTGGGTCTTAATCTTAGCCCAGCCGCGCTGCGCAACTTTTCGTGGCTTATAGGTTCAACTTTAAATTATTCCAAAACTAAAGTTTGCTTTACGAAGTTATTCACGAAGCAGATTTAGCTGTATTTCATTATCACAATATTTCATTGGCTTGAATCCATTAGTCTTCAAATCAGCTTTATTTGGCGTGTGAAAAACAATTTTAATGAATCAATAATTAAATTTAGTCTTGTTTATTACCGCTGCGGCAGGGAAACGAAGGTAAATACTTATAATTGTATTTCTTCTTCGAATTGTAATTTTTTTTCTAGTTTTGTTAAATCTTATGCAATAAAGATCATTGAGATAAACTTTCCAGACATTATTTTGTACATACATACATACATATCTTTACGCCTTTATCCCTTATGAGGCTTTAAAACTATCTGATGTCACGTTTGATATATTTGGAGGTTAATACCTCTTTACTCTAACATTTTAATGTACAATGGGTAATGATATTAAAAGTTAGTGGAATGCTTAACGGTAAGTATCTACAAGGAATCTGACTTACTATTTCACTACATAACGACATGAGATGAACTGTTTCAATTTATTTTTCTTTTTTAAATCTGCAATCAATTTTAAGGTAATCAATTAATAGTATATTATGTAACAAGTGAGCGAAGTTGCTAATTACTGTCGAGGCTGCGATTTGATGAATAATGAGCCGAGACTGTAATTAGCAACGCTCACAAGTTACATACGACGTTTTTCAACACACTTGTGAGTAAAAGACAGACATACGTGGTCATAAAATAACAAACACACTTGACAACAAAGCTGTGAATTGTGATTGAAAAATGGCGCCGAACCTCGCGCATGCGCGTAGGTTTTTTTTTCCGTCAAATGTGTCAATGTCTGTATAGCATATACAGCCTATTTTAAGTGAAAATGTTTAATTTGGAGTGGTAAATGCAAATATTTTAATATTTTATGACAAATGATTGTAAATTGTGAATAATTTGTTTAATATACAAATTTGTTTTACTAATATAAGGCGCAAACATTTAAAAATGTATATGGATTTGAAGTGGTATAAAACCTCTTTGTTGTTTCTGAAAATATTTAATGTATAACCCGGACCAATAAAATATGCTCTGTTTACTCGCATGTAATTTGTACAAAGGTACAATTCAACTTTGTAGGATTCATTATATTATGCACTAGGGTATAATATATTATGCACGCGTGACTTATAACCCAGTTTATAGTTCTAAATTCAATAGAATAACGCTCACTTTACGAGCAAGTGTGTTGAAAATACAGTTAACCGTATGGCAGCTGCCGTTGATAGCACCAATAAGGTTAACGTTCATGCATATTATGAACAAATCTCTCTTTTTAGGATTCACAGAATGAAGAGCGAGATTTCACTCCCACGTGTTACAACATTGTCTACTTTAATTATTTCCACAGCCGACGCCGGCGAGGATAAGCGAACATCACAGCTGCGCACACAAATTGAAGAGGAATTTTATAAACCACAAAATTGATAACTTTATACAACGTTAATGTAATTTTGGATCAAAATGTAAGTCTTCAGAGATTTGATATTGAAACGAGCAGATTTCCACGTATCTGATATTTCAATATTTCATCGCAATTACGAAATCATTCCGTGTATGGAATTTTATGCATGGATTTGTAAAATACTCACTAATTTAGCGTCGTAGTAAGTTCGGTGAGATATAAATATATTGCCGGGCTAAAGGGAAGATCGAAGTAAAATAATCACAACCCTAATTTCAAGTCTTTAATTATAAAAAAAATTAACTTGACACTTACTTTCTTCATGAATATGCTCACCACAGGAAGTCAACAATCCTAAATATTCTGCCGTTGCTATCGCGGACTATCACGCTGCACTGTTAATATTTTAACTGTAGATTGTTTAACACATACAACACACAATGTCTTCACAGGTAAAGCAATCTCAGCGAAAAACTTAAGTTAACTTTTCGAACTTGGTGTTTCCGCGCAAACAAAACCTCTTTACTCTAACATTTTAATGTACAATGGGTAATGACATTAAAAGTTAGTGGAATGCTTAACGGTAAGTATCTACAAGGAATCTGACTTACTATTTCACTACATAACGACATGAGATGAACTGTTTCAATTTATGTTTCTTTTTAAAATCTGCAATCAATTTTAAGGTAATCAATTAAATGCAATTAATTGATTACCCTAAAAAATAAAAAAATTAACAAATAAATTGTCAAGATTATCATGAATGGAAATCTAAAATACCTCTCCTGTATAATTAAATAGCTACGACCACAACCTATAATCAAAATAATGAAGGTTAGAGTTTCCAAAATTCAATTTTAATTTCAAATTCATTATTTGTGACTATAATGCTGGGTTTTATAAAACTGGTCTAAAAATGCTTACAAAAATATAATTTTGAGGGGCCGTTTCAACAAAAAAGAGTAAAAAAGGGCAGATCTGACAAATTTAGGTTCGTCTAAGTATGTACGGAATAAATTATAATGTTTCCAACTTCCCACGCGTGGGCAGCAGGCGACTGATTCGATTACACCCTCGTTACAGTCGCGGCGTGTCGCTCGCAAAGGACCGGGGACAAAAAGGTGCTACACATTTTACATATACAATTTACTACACGTGCTATAAGAACCGTAGCCAAGGTCTTTGCCGACAGGTGTTACAAATACCTCGCGCGAAGCACAGCCGACACCCTCAACACGTACATACATAACTTCACGCCTGTACGCCTAGGCAGAACATCAAAGTTTCGCCCACATTGGTCGCCGAAACTTTCTTTGGGATGGCCCCAAATATTTATTATAACTTACTTAAATCTATTAAGGAAATTAAATTAACATAAAAAAATTGACTGAAATGGTTTTTAATAGACAAATATTTTTACACGGTACATAATTATATCAATGACAAGGAATGTGGGTAAAAAATGTATTATCACTATTTATCAAATTCCGACCAAAAAATAAATTGTAAAAATGATCCTGTTTAAAAGTAATAAACAGGTAAATTGAAATGAACTTGTGTATAATGAGAATTTATAAAAATGACTGTGATATTACCTATGTACACGCCACAATGGTGGAGTATAGCGTGTGCTCAATTTATGTAAACATTGTAAAACATCTAATGTATTTCCCTACATTCGTTAAAATAAATTATTTGATTATGGTTATAAAACCATTTGATGTCACGTTTGACAAATTTGGAGACATTTTAATGGTGGAGAGACTAATGCATATACGTATACCCACAATTTAGTTCTGTTCGAGTCTTCTATTAGAAATACTATAAAGTTGTTCTTCGTAGTTCATACAGTTGCGACGGCGTAATTCATATTTTTACCATTCCTTCATTTCAGGCAGCGCACCCCTTATTAGTGATATTTGGCAGACTTCAATTAATCAATAATTAATTGTTATTAATTTTAGAAAATGAGAGACATTAGACTACGGAAAAATAATATAGAAAAAGTCAAAGAATTTTCAATAACTATCTCAGACTGAACAGGAAATAATTGAGAAAAGATAACAGTGGCTGCTCTGTAATTTGTCATAAGGTCTATTGTTCTCTTCAGTAGTTATTAAACAAATCTGTTCCTTAAAGTTTTAACAAGAAGCTCAACAATCAGTCGGTTGTCCGCGTCTCCGCGGCGCGCAGCGAACGTCACACAGAGCAAGTTAAATGCTTTCTTGGCGCGAGTCGAGCCACACTTCAGCTGTTCGCGGCGTAAGCTGGTTAAGCGTTTCTTTGTGGGAAGTTTCAAGCGTATTTCTGAACTAACGTGTACTGAATTTTATATTTTAAGTCTAAAAGTTATTTTAAACGTTGTAAATGTGTAGTTTATGTGAGACGCGGTTAAAATCCAATTGCTTGTAGTTAAAGCCAAGAAGTACTGTTTTCTAAACTGACCGAGATTGTATTTATCAGGTTTAATTTTGTTTTATTGTTACAGCTGAAAATAATTGACTGAAAATTATGAATGGATACGAGATCAATATGCGATAAAAACCTACCCGAACTAAAACCTTGTGTAATTCTTTTGCAGTATCAAAAAGCTAAATTCCAGATGTTATTTTCCTAATGAGAAATTTAATTTATAAAAGCAGATAAGTATGAATAGCTGTGTCTATTGTCATAAGTCCTGAGCATTTGAATCTTACCAATAAATATAGGTATGGCTGTGGCTGACGGGTTTACGAGCGACCCCGCCGCCGCCGCCGCCGCCCACTCGTTACTGTTTCCAAAGCATTACTTTCCCTGACTATTATTCTTCTTATTCGTTAGTATTTTGAATATCATATTATTATTAAAATTTTAAATTTTTGGACGGTGTTGTTATTTTAATTTTTTTTTTATAAGCTGTAACTTGTTACAGGTTATTTTTATATACGCATGTCGTAAAATACTTGAGAGGCATCACAATGTTTATTTTCAAAGACCAAAAAAATATCTCATTCTAAGCAGACAAGGAGTGTATATTTCACCGGAAACCCTCTTTTACTTAGAAGATAAATGAAGATGGGGCTGCTGTACCTTTGTATCTAATTTAATTGTATCTAAACTTATGTGTTCATAAATTGTTAAATGAATAAGTAAATGTTTTCTTATCGAGATAAAATCTTTTCCCCATTACTCATTGCAAAATAGTCTTGTCGAACTACAAAATTGATTGCTGAAAATCTTTAACCTTTCATATACATATCAGAAGTTATATTAAATATTTATTACGAGTAAAAATATAGTTTGCGCAAGCTCTCAGCCAGTAAATATACCTCATATCATTGCACTCTGTTGCTCGCCGTCCGCGGATATAAACAATGCGCTCGCTTGTTGCGTGTGATCATTGTAACGAAATATAAATTTTTGTCATGGTGTTTTGATAAGATAGTTAAAAACTAACAATTTTCAAAAAATATATATCGGTGGGTATTCATATTATTAATAATATATGATAATACTTAATAATAAAATCCCTAGACAATCACACCAACTACGTGGCCGCAAAGTAAGCAAAGCTTGTGTTACGAGATACCATGTAGCGAACTAGGGGGAAATCTAAAATATAAATACCTATACAGGGTCCTCCTAAAATAGTCAATTATATTTTAAAAGCAGATTATGATGAGTGGGTCTGAATTAGGAAAAAATATATTTTAATTTCAAAATTCTTAGTGAATAAAATTTAAGTTTAATCTTCATTTTTCAAAATTTAGAGCAACTCGTCATTCTTCATCTGCTATTTAAATGTAACTCACTATTATTGGAAGACCCTATATACTCTACATACATAGAAACATTTTTTTTCATTCCGTCTGGGAGTAGAATTATGCGATTGGCGTAGAAGCGTCTAGTACACTGCACCACAGAGACCCTTTTTGAATTTAGAACTAAATCAGTCATAAGATCTGATTGTGATACTTGTTGTGAAATACATAATATTAAGGGCTGCAGACCTTAGTCTTGCAAGTCAACAATATTTTATTCTATTCGAAGTGAATGTTTATTACGAGATTTTTTTTTGTGTGACAGAAAATACATGTTTTATGTATGTATAAATCAGCAGAGGTATTTCATTGATGCACCTAGAACCAAGTACATTTAATGCCTTTAAAATAAAATCCTAAACGATTTTCTACAAACAATTAAATTTAAGTACGTTGTAATAAAACTCAAGAAAGTTAATGTAGAAGGTGACGCAGCTATTTAGCCCAAGTTCGACCTTTGTGCAGTTCACCGTGGAGCTATTGCGGGCGCCCGCCACGCCATCAATCATCGCGGGACGGTTCCCGGCGTGACGCGGCACGGACGTGACGCGCGGCGGTTCGCCGGTCGCGGGGCCCGCTAGCCCCGGCCGCGGATTACGGGTCCACACCACACAAAAGGACCCATTAATAAGTAAAGTCGGGGTAGACTCGCACAAACGTTGGATTTTGTTGTGATATTTGTGTTTTGGTCATTTTAGATGTCTACTGTCGGCTATGGTTAGGTTATATGACACAACATTGCGTAAATGTGAAATACTTGTTATTGGTATTTCTTTTTATTTAAGACTAAGTTCGCGTTTGATCTCAATATAACCTGATGGTAAATGAAGATGAGGTCGAAAATGAAAGCATACGGGACCAGGAAAGAACTGGTACGCACCACCGCCGGAGCGGCAATATTGGAGCGGCAAGTTTGGGCTCATCCAAGGGCATCATGGCTATTCTAACCCGACCCTACACGGACAGTAACTTATACCTACGGTTATATATTTTTAGTTGTTACTGATATTTATTTATTTATTCGTACGTTATAAGATATATTAACGTTTATATTTATAGGTTAAATCTTAACCAATATAGAATTTTTCATTTTATTGTCCGTACTGTTATACGGTTTCGGGAGAAATCCTTTTTTAAAAAACTTTACTTTTAACACTGCGAAATGAGGGTACACCTATTATAGTAGAACTTTTTAAGTAATAATTTTTTATTGCATAACAACTAATAGCATAAACCTCTTTTCGCAGAATATCGTTGGGCATTAACTCATTTAGCATACATTGAAACCCATAATTCTGTAAGTCAGAATTATCTGTACGCATAATTTTGGTATCCATAATAATCACAATGTATAATCATCACATCGCAGAAAGTTCAAAACCAGATTCATCTTATGGCATATATTTCTTATCCATAACAATTTAAAAGTAGAACCATCATTTCGCATAATGCTTACAGCAAGAATCATCTTTTATACTTTTAGCCGGCTAAAACTAGGTGCAGCCGGCCACATGTGGTTAAACCTAGGTGTATCCATTTCGGGGTTGTGGTGGCCGATCACCTCGCTGCGCTCGGATGATCGTCGCCTCGCTACGCTCGGCTTTTTATATACACTCTTGAGTCGATGGTAACTATGGCAAAGCCAGGTTAAGGGGTCGTGGTTAAGGGGGTTGTGATCAGGCTACACCTAGGTTTAGCCACCGGTGTGCGGTTGATTTAATGATAATTATTTGGTTTTTATATCCTTGCCCATGAGAGCATGTTCGTTTCTGGGTCACAAAACTAACCTAACCTAACCTACGCATTTTTAAAGAAGAAAGTAACCCAATCTATATTATTCTAATTGAAATTCTATGATCTTCATAGTATGCCTAGTCAAAGTATGCCAAATAATCTGTACTCTAAATGAACGTTATGCTAAATGATATTATACAAAATTTTAACTATGCCAAAGGTAAATATGCCAATAAAAATTCTACTATCTTAAATGTATGCCATTCTAAATTCGGTCATAAGCACATTATGCCTAAAAATATTTATGTCAAATATTTTTTATGCCTAATTAATGATCGACTAAAGAAGTTTCTGCGAAGTCAGTTATCCCAAATAGGTTTCGGAGTATCAAGTTTCTACCAAATAGACCGCACCCCGAAATGATTTATTTTAAAACTCCTGACTTCCACCAAGTCATAGCCCTGCAGTGGGCTCATTACACAGAACTGTGATGATGATGATTCTTTGATACGATATAAATGTACCTGCATATTTATTTTTGTATCTCACTGTAAAAAATAATAAAGATATGGCGCTACATTTTTTTATAAATAGTCGCTTTTGGTGAACATAGCTACTACGCGGCATTTCATTGATTATACTGCGACGTAGTACTACAAGATGTTTTGTAGTAGCGCGTAGTCGTCTTTATTGTAATGGTTACATTTAGAACATCAAAACTTTCTCGAGCAAATTAGAAAAGAACAACGTACAAATCAACAAAGTTTAAAATGACGATGGTCATTTGATCAAAAGTTTAGCTGAACAAAGTCTGGAATATAAATGTTTAAATTATTTATTTACCAAACCGTTCAAAGGTCAAATGCATTATTGGATAAATTATTAATTATCATATGGATTAACTGAAAAGGGTAAAAATAAAATTAATATTAGCGAATAGCACCTGTCTGACACAGAAAGCCTTTGCACAACATGACCGGTTTGCTAATACAAATAATATGAGATAACTTAACGTTTGACTTTTGGGTCGCGGCACCGCCCGCTCCGTTTGCTCGACTCGCGCACGTAAATAACTTTATGACACCTAACATGGTCCTCCTCGCTGCGCTCGTTGTCGCACCTAACCGTACCGACTCCGTCTTCTGGTGCGGGAGCCCTTCTCGTAGCTAGCTTAATCACTATCATTGTAATATTACAGTCGTCGTTTGTGATTATGTAATATGATTAGTGATGATTTGCTTTTTTAAAATTACACCTTGCAACTTTGGATCAGTCGTTCATTTGATGTCACATACATTGAGATTCAATTTTTTTTCTAAATAAAACATTTGGTAATTTTTTTTATTTCATTTATTGTTCTTTTGAAATTTGCTCAATAAAGTTTTGATGTGCAATATGTAATCATATGCATTCATAGTTTAGAATGACTAAGCTTTGTTTAATATTTCAGCGAATATATTAATTTCCTTGTAAAGAAATACATAACTTTTTTTGCAAAAATCGTTTCTATAAATATGATACTTTTTGGGTGCAAAAAATAATTTGCAAGTGAATAAAAAACAACACTGTATAAACCGATTGGCTAGCCACGTGTAATTGCAAGTAAAATCTCAAGTTCGCAGTATGTAAAGCCTTGCCAATAAATTGTTGTTAAAAACGTGGCACAAATCAACAGGCACTTACGTTAACGGAGGACGGCTATTAATGCCGGCGCTAGAGCTTACAGGGAGAATTATGACGCTGATAATTTCGCACCGACCCTCAGGTGTCGTAATAACATTCTTATGAGCCATAAATTTACAAAACAATATGATTATGAACCAACGAGGGTCGATCACACACCAAAAATGCTAAGAGAATAGCGGCCTGCACGTACCTTAGTGCTTATAAATAAGAACTAGGTATTACATTTAACTAGCCTTATGACCTGAGGAAAATGATTTTGGTTTTGATTTATGGATATTTAAAGTAATACGCAATATTTTTGAATAACTTTTTATTTTCTATTTAAAAAGTAATGCGAGGTTTTTAATTAAAACAAACTAATGCGATAAAAAATAAGTTGTTTATTTCTTTCAAACAATCTATACTTATATATAAAACTTTTTAAATAAACATAGAGATGGAACACACGTTCAAAACATTTTTTTGGAAAATGTTGCTTGCACGACACATGTGTACGGATAAAATGATCAGGGTTGATAAAACTTTATAAAAGAACTTCGGAACTGAGCCGTGTGTCGTTTGTTTTCTCTTTAAACCAACGACGTCGGTTTCTAAAGAGTCTACATTCGGCATACTTTAAGACTATACTGGCTAACAATTGATTCTAGAGCATTAGCCAGCTTCGATATTACTTCTGATCTTATCAATGTTCAAATTCTACGGTTTAAGTTAATGATATTTATTTAAACAAGTTAGTAAGATCAGTCTACTATTGTTATGCGGTCCGTTTGAAGAACGATTTAAAAAAATACTTTATTTGAATATTGAACACAATTTTATTATTATGAATGATACAGAGTTGTTGATGCTTCGAAATGGAAATTATAACTGACTTTACATCTATTTTGGATATGGTATTTATACAACTTTAATCACTTAAAGCTAATAACTAATAAACTAATTACAATCAAACATCAAAGTTCCATGAGAAATGTAAATACACAATATCTTAAGACTACATTGAAACATTTCGAACAAAGCTTAATTATCTATTATCGTTTACTAAATTAGACATAGAAAATAACTAGGTATATTAAAATGATGATTACTACATTAACTAAATAGAAAATAGAAATAAACATTAACAGCATTTAAGTAACAATAATAGACTTATTTCTAATATATGGGAGTAGGTATGGGATTATGTAACACCTCCCCCCTTAGAATAAAGATTGGGCATGTGTGCCTGATCTTTGAGAAGAACAATCTTCATCTTCGTCTTCGGAAATGCAGGACGTTTGCGCAGATGCTGAAGTGAGCGTTGTCATCGGGATGATACCACCGTGGACGTGCGTTGCTTCGCGTCTTGATGAGGATCCGTAACAGTTATTAAATATCTGAATACAACCGGGTTCATTGTTATTTCTTCTGCGATGGTTGATGAAGAATGGGACTCGCGAGCAGTATTTGCGAATCAGGTAAATTAATAACAGCGTTGTGAAGAGTATTGATATTAAAGACATCCAAGAGATTATAACATTAAGTGAGTCCAGTGAAAGTTCGTTTATAGGAATTGGCAAAAGCTTTGGCGCTGAACCACGTTTGATTTCTTCGAAGCAATCATCGGTCCTGATGTCTGGCATGAGAATTGGGTACGTTGTATTATCTTCGGCAGAATGGAAGGCTGATAGAGTGCTGTATCCAGTATGTAGCTTGCAGTTTTCTTTGAGATTAATAATACCGATTCTTTCAAGGTTGTGATGAGAGATTTCATTGTTACATTGAAGAATGCACTGCGTGACGTTGGTTATTATGTACAGCCATTTGTTGTCGTCTAGTGGCTGGAAAGTGTTGATGATAGCGCTGAAAGTAGTCTTCGTACACGTTACAGGAATCGTATTCGTTGTACTGAAGAGGATCTGAAGTTCGCATATTGGACGCGTGGAAGAGTCGTACACGACGAGGTTCCGGCAGATACGCTTCTTTGTAGCGTATGGCTTGCAATTTTCTAAAGAGCTCGTGGATACATAGTGTTGGCCATTATGGTTTGTGGCTAAAAATTTATGCTCTGGGAGTAAGGTTGTGAAAAATGACGAGTTTGAATGTGGAATAGGAACGGAATAAATATGATAAAGGGTAAAAGGATCATTTTTAACTAAGGGAAAGTTTAATAACATATACTAATTTATTTGAATATACATATGCTGATAGTTGAGAAGAGTCTAATATTGTATGTATAGTTTTAAGGGTTAAAGGTACTATGAATTGGTTAGTTCTGAGATGGTTAGAGAGAAGAAGCTCTCGATATAGCTTATGCAACGATATTATAGAAGGATGGATAATGTTCGATTTTGCAAATAGGATACTGGTAAAAATATCATTAATTTCGTATTCAAGGCTAGTTACAGACTCGAGTATCTGAACAGAGATGGTAGAAATATCTTCACTTTGTTTGAGGTCAAAAATGAGATTATTAGTTTTATTAAGATATCCGTTTAACTTATCTATATTATCATTTATGATTTGCTCATTGGTTCGAATTTTAAGAATTGTGTCATTAAAGTTTGTAATCGTGGAAGAAGTTATTTGAATTTGTTTCTGCATTAGTGAAGTTAAATCAAGTTCGCGCTTTTCAAGAAGATCTATACATTCGTCATAATGTTTGGCATCCCTAGCATCTGGAGTTCCAATTAGAAATTTGAGTTCTGTGCTTAGGCCGTCTACTAGCTCTCTTTTTTGTCTATAATTATGATTGCCTAGATATAAGTTTAATTCTGAAAGTCTGTTGTCTATTTTATTTAGATTTATTTTAAGGTAAGACTTAGTCGATACAACGTATGGATTAGAAGGATGTTTAAGAGCGATTTGTTCAAAGTTATTGGCCAGTCTAAGAAGGGATTCCTGAGCAAAAAATAAGGGCTTTAAATCACGATAAACTACTAATTTCCAGGTTTCGTCAGCTATGGAAATGGATCCTTCATTTTTGAAAAATAACCCTGCATGGCTTTGCAACGGTTCCGTGAACGAGTCAAACGCTACGATTCTTGCTACTGAACTGAAACAAGAGAAAGATCTGCGTTAAGATCTATTGGTTTTTGATTCCTCGTGCAACGTTGCTTGAGCATTAAATATATTTTGTAAAGGAAGATATAGAAAACTAACTTGAGAATCGACATAATTGTAAAACTAAAATATGGATTGTTTAGTATATCATAAAAGAATACAGAGGAACTAAAGTTCTGGGTTGCTGTAGAGGGATCAACCCTGTAACGAATAGAATGAAAATCAGAGAAAAATTATCGATTAAATTAAAATATATCTCTAACCTAAAATATGTTGTAAACTTATAATTATATATAAATTGTATGGTAAAAGTAATTTTAATAATATTGTGGTTTTGAGACTAATAAAAAGTTAAATATTTTTAAATAATTTTGTAAAAAGTAAAACTTAAACCTATGTGTCTTGTTTATAAGGTCGAAGGCGATTAGCATGTACGAGCTGATTTTTCCTTGATTTTTGAATTACATAGTTTTGATTAAAACCAACTCGTATAACTTCATAAGGTCCTTCCCATTTCTCGTCAAGGTTATTTGGATTTGGAACACGTAACATGACTTTGTTTCCTACTCGGTATTGAGAAAGATTTTTAATTTGACTATCGTAACGTTCTTTAGCTTTCTCTTTCATAAGTTGAACGTTTCTTAGAGCCGAATCTCTAGATACACGTAGTCGCTCATTGAGATCTTTTAAATAGTCACAACCTGTACAGTCGGGGATAGTTTTAATTGAATAAAAAGGTCTTGGTTTGTATCCAAAGAGTAATTCGTGAGGAGTGAACCCTGTTGAGCTATTAACAGATGTATTATGACACATTACAGCTAAAGGGATTATTTTATCCCAGTTTTTGAGACGACGGCTATGATACATGCGTATGTGATCGCGCAAAGTTGCGTGGAATCTTTCTAGAGCTCCGTTTGTTTGTGGGTGATACGCTGTATTGAAAGTTTGTCTGGAACTGAGAAATTTTACGAGTTGTTTTAAAACATTATTCATGAATTCTGTGCCTTGGTCGGAATGAAATCGTTGCGGTACGCCAAAATGTTGACAGAAATGAAGAATAGATGTAGCTACCGTAACTGCTTCTTTATCAGGAATTGGATAAGCTTGTACAAAACGAGTTAATTCATCCTGAAGGGTTAAAACGTATTTATTATTGTTGTCACTAACTTCAGAATATGACACAAGGTCGATCGAAACGCGTTCGAAAGGTTCTCTTGATTGTGACGTTATAACAAGAGGAGCTTGGTAATTTTTTCTTTGGATTTTATTACGTTGACAAATAGTACAAGATTCTATGTAATTTTTTATGTCGTTTGTCATACCTTTCCAGAAATACTCTTCACGGATTTTTCTAGTTGTCTCGAGAACGCCACGATGACCAGACAGAGGTTCATCATGATATGTTTTAAGTATTTCAGGTATTTCATCATGTTTCGGATATTGAACTTTGTTTTCGCAGATAATTATGTTGCAGTTATAGTACTCTGCTAGATAGCTTGTTATTTGAAGTTGTTCGTTCCCTTTTAATTTACAAATGGAATCATGTTTTAAATAAGGTACATGAAGTGTATCGAGTTGATTCTGTTGAAGACAAGATAATAGAGCTTTAAAATAAGATTCAGAGTCCCAAGGATCGAAGTGATTTGGTCTAGTGGGGACAAAGAAAAGATTTTGATTGTCGTTAGAAATTAATAGGTCTACATCGTACAGAGATTTAGTTTTAATTAAGTAAGGTTCAGTTTGAGAACAGCAGTGTAAGGCCTCGTTAAAAAGATTATTTTGTTCTGAGTTTTGACATGAAATAGGAATTAGTATATTTTTATGACGCGAGTCTAAGAGTCTATCAGGAGATATTTTAATTTTTTCATTATCAAACGTTCTGTCTTGAGAAATATAATATTCGTAATTAATTTGTAAATAATCTTCGGTGTTCGGATTGAAGTTCTGAGAAGTAGTTGCTATTATATTTGTATTTGATAATGGAGGTCTTGATAAGGCATCAGCGTTAGTATTCATTTTACCGGCTTTGTAAATAATTTCGTAGTCGTATTCCTCTAGTTTGAGCCTCCATCTTACAAGTCGACTACCAGGATCCTTAATCGAAAATAACCACGTAAGTGGTTTGTGATCGGTAACAATTTTGAACTTTCTCCCGAAGAGATACGGACGAAAATGTTTGACCGCCCACACAATAGCCAGCAGTTCGCGCTCAATAGTGGAGTAATTAGATTCTGCCTTATTTAACGTACGAGATGCGTATGATATAGGAAGGTCTTTTCCGACTTCGCCTTGAGATAGAATGGCACCAACGGCATAAATAGAAGCGTCGGTTGTTAAAATGAATTCTTTGGTAAAATCGGGATACTGCAGAATAGGACTCGTTGTAAGAATAGATTTACAGGCTTCAAATGCTGTTTGCTGTGAATCGCCCCAAATAAATGGTACATCCTTTTTCAAAAGACTAGTGAGGGGTTTAGTTAAATTACTAAAGTTAGAAATAAATCTACGGTAATATCCCGCAAGACCTAGAAATGATTTGATATCTTTACATGATTTAGGGATAGGGAATTCTTTTACTGCTTTCACCTTTTCAGGATTTGGTTTGACGCCTTCGCTGGAGATAATGTGACCTAAATAAGCAACTTCTTTTCTTAGAAATTCACACTTATCGGGCTGAACCTTAAGCCTATGCTTTCGAAGACGTTCAAAAACTTCTGTGAGTTTTTGTTCGTGTTCTTGCAGGCTTGCTGCAAAAATTACAATATCATCTAAGTAGACAAAACATCGTTCTCCTTGCAAACCATACAATACACTATCCATAGCCCGCTGAAAAGTAGCAGGTGCATTTTTAAGGCCAAAAGGCATTCTTAGGAATTCATAGTGACCATAGGGGGTATTAAAAGCAGTTTTTGGAATATCTTTAGGGTCAAGTTCAATTTGATGAAACCCAGAAGCTAGATCTAGGGTTGTAAAATAAGTAGAATGGCCTAATTTGTCTAGAATATCGGTAATATTTGGAAGTGGGTAACTATCTCCTATAGTAATATCATTCAGTTTGCGATAGTCTATAACTACTCTCCACTTCTGTTTACCGGAAGCGTCTGTTTTCTTCGGCACAACCCAGATTGGGCTACTCCATGGAGAAGAACTAGGGCGAATTATGTTGTCTTTAAGCATTTTATCAACTTGAGTTTTAACTTCCTGTTGGTGCGTATAAGGGAACCTATAAGTCTTTGTATTGATTGGAATTTCGGATGTAGTTGGGATCGAATGCTTTGTGTGATTTGTGAAAGTTAAGGAGTCTCCTTCTATATAAAATATGTCTGCATAGTTGCGTATGGTTCTATCTAGTGAATCACACTCTTCTTTGTTTAAATGGTCTCGCCTAATGAGCTTATCTACTTTGCTAACAATATCATGATGGTTATTGACATTAACGGAATTGATTTGGTAATTAGTGTCTTGAGAAATATCAACAAAATCATCAACTTCTAGGAATATTTTAGTGGGAATATATTTATCTTCATTACTCGAGTTGATGCACGTAATCAGGAAGTTATTATCTTTAATGTTAACTAGTGCATTAGGAATGGTTAAGTCTTTGTCAATAAATTGTTTGTTAACAACTGCAGTACCATTTATGATTTTGTTACTTAAGCATTTTATTACAGTTTCTGAACGTTTAGGTACTAATTGCTTATCGATTATCTGTTTGTTTGTTTCGTCATTTATAAGGAAAAGACTGTAGGACCTATCACGGATTCTCATAGTTTTAGATTGGACGTAAATATTAACATTGAATTTGGACATAAAATCGTTACCTAGAATACCGTCTGCTGTGATATTGATATCTGCTACGTGAAATTTATGTTTAGGGAAAAGATCAAGTGATAGTTCGGACGTGCCGTATGTACGTACAGTACTATTGTTGTCGGAAATACCCACTATAGAGACTTTGTTTTGGCAGTTTATGGGGTTGTTACCTATTTTACTTTTCTTAATAACGGATATAGCAGCGCCTGTGTCAACTAGTAGAATTATGGGTTGACCGAGAACATGAAACTTGCAATGAAGTAAGTTTTCAGGCGGTATATTTAATGTAGCAATGTTATAAGAATCTATGACAGTAGTTTCTGATTTATTAATTTTTTGTTTGGCTTTAAACTTCTTACCGCGTTGAGATTTTTTTGATTTGGTAGTTTTTGGAGATTCAGAGCACATAGAATTTTGATTTAGTAAAGATTGAGACGATTCAGTGGACTTAGAATTATGATTTATTAAGGATTGAGACGATTCAGTGGACTTAGAATTATGATTTATTAAGGATTGAGACGATTTAGTAGTCATAGAAATACGATTTTGTAAAGATTGAGACGATTCAGAGCACATAGAATTTTGATTTAGTAAAGATCGAGACGATTCAGTGGACTTAGAATTATGATTTATTAAGGATTGAGACGATTCAGTGGACTTAGAATTATGATTTATTAAGGATTGAGACGATTCAGAGGATTTAGAATAATTATTTGTTAAAGATTCAGTGAACTTATAATTAGAGTTAGACTCAATAGTTTGAGTGCCAATATCAATAATTTTTTTAGTGTAACTAAACCTATCTTTGGTTTCCATTTGTCCCCGATGGACTGGATTTAATGAAAAACCAGAATGGTTAGGTTGAGAAGCCTTTGAAGTTACTGAAGATTGATATTGTAAGATTCTCGAATTATTATTTGGGCTTATATATGGAGATCTGGGGCGGTTCCCGAGAAGTTGCCCTCGTTCTCGGCCGCTGAGGAGTTTAAATGATTTATTTTTGGAGAGGTTTGAAATTGATTATTTTGAGTACGATTCTTATAATTTTGGTTAAAGGCTCTTTTTCTACATTCGGAAATATGATGGCCTGGATTTTTGCAATAGTTACAGATTTTTTTATGAAGTTGCAACTGCGGTCTCATTTGATTTGTTTGAGCTTGATTAAATTGTGGTCTATTGTTATTATGACTACGATTTATGCTATTAGAATGATTATAGAACGCTTGTCGCGCATTATTCATCGAGCGAATTTTATCCTCCTGCATGGCGAAATTTCCTGCATCGGAAAGCCTGCAAAACTGTTTGGTTCTTAGCATGATTCCTATATCCGAATTAAGACCATTTATGAAAACGTTTAATGCAGTTTCCTCTGCAGTTAAATTTCTTCCCATAATTGAATCATCAGTTATTTCTGCTGATATTTTTTCTAGGATTTTATTTCTACACAAGTCTACTCTATGATAATAATGTGTGATACTTTCATTTTGATTTTGGAACATCGACTGTAATTCGATATTAAGATGTGCTAAGGTTTTAGTTTGGGAAAATTTTTCTATTAAAAATGTTTTTAATTCTACCCAATTGTAATATTTTTTCGCGTGGATGTCTGATGAAAAAGGCCCTGTTATTTTATTAAGTGCGTAAGTTAGTAATACATTTTCCTGTGTGATGGATGACAGTTGAAATGCTGCATCACACGACCTAATAAATCTGTAGACCTCAGAATGATCACTTGTGTTGAAATCAGGTATTAATTGTAGCAACGTGGTGAGTTGCATTTCAACCATCTTTGATTCCGATACTTTAGCCATAATACACGAGAGAGAAAAAAAATTTAGAAATTTAAACTCGAAATAAATATAAGAAAAGTGGAAAATATAATAAAATAAAAATTCAAAAGGAAATAGTAGGAACTATTAAAATGTTTTAGGAATTTAGAAGGATTCAGAGCAATAAAATCGTTCAGCCACTTACCACAGTAACACCAAAAACAGGAGCTGCATGTTCGGCAAAGCTTTTTCAAAAGCCTTCAGCTACCGCGATTCTTCCGGCGATGTTTGTCCGTACAGATACGCGTTTCAGCTTTGTCTCACACAAATCCTACCGACTGCGCCAAATTTGTTATGCGGTCCGTTTGAAGAACGATTTAAAAAAATACTTTATTTGAATATTGAACACAATTTTATTATTATGAATGATACAGAGTTGTTGATGCTTCGAAATGGAAATTATAACTGACTTTACATCTATTTTGGATATGGTATTTATACAACTTTAATCACTTAAAGCTAATAACTAATAAACTAATTACAATCAAACATCAAAGTTCCATGAGAAATGTAAATACACAATATCTTAAGACTACATTGAAACATTTCGAACAAAGCTTAATTATCTATTATCGTTTACTAAATTAGACATAGAAAATAACTAGGTATATTAAAATGATGATTACTACATTAACTAAATAGAAAATAGAAATAAACATTAACAGCATTTAAGTAACAATAATAGACTTATTTCTAATATATGGGAGTAGGTATGGGATTATGTAACACTATACATTAAAATAGGTCAATGCTCAAAACGAAATAAATTGGTGAGCGTTCGTTAAAGTGGAAACTAAATTTGAGAAGAGTTTGCTATAAAATAAATAAATTGTAACGCAGCGTCGGTCTCCGCGTTATAATTTATTTATTTATATCGTATATTAACAGATTATTCTTATTGCATTCCTTTTTGTTGTTAAAACATAAGTAATTGATTGCAACTGTTGTGCTAAACCTAGTTAGTTTTGTAATTATATTGTTTATTCTTTTATATTGCGCGTTCATATTTATTCCCCACAAATGCTACAAAATCAAATAAAAATAAAAATATTTTATTTCGTATAACTCAATCCACATCGTGTTAGTAAAAAATTAAATCTTAATAACTAGTGTTAGTACTTGTACTCTACAATGGACTTTGTAATTAAGATTAAGTGGCTGATCAGCGGACAGTCCCCGCCCGTGGTCCCCGACGTCGGCAATCGCCTCGAGGGCGCCGTTGTTGCTGCCACGGCCCCTGCGGAGCAGCGAGCCCGCCTTCATTCTGCTAATCGCGTTGAAGCTAGCCACGTCGGCTCATGTATCATGTTTGCTCAGTCAACGGATGTTTTTACGGTTAATGTAGTATTAAGTATAACAAGGTATTAGTCCTGCTCTCGGCAGTCGATTTTATTTGTTGCCTTATATCTTAAATTTCACTACGGCCTCCAATCCTTGAGTATACCTTAGTAGACCCACGTTTGACCTGAATCTCTCCCGATGAATGTAAGGCGGACTAACGGCATGGTTACTCTTAGCAGAAGACAATATAATATTTTCTTTGAAGTTTTATAGTTGAATGTGAATGTAATCAATCACGCGACGCTCAAACCAAGAGTTGATTAATCTGCGATGAATAAAATAATTCTAATATTAAAAACAGACACTTTTGAATTTTAAACTGAAAGTAAATTTTAGTAAGTTTCTGCGAAATTAAAAACCTGGTTCATCTCGAACAAAACTTTACAGTAACGAGGAAGTCTTTAGATAAACATATAGACGTAAATTAGTAAAGAATGTGATAAGAAGCCTTATTTAAATGTAAACTATAAAAACATTTTATTTTCCTAACACGTCTTGTTATAGTAATTTATCGTATTCTGTAATAAAATAGTAATCATCGGTGTGGCGTACTCAGACGTGACCCACAGAGATTGAATATATTAATATCTATTAAACGTGCTTGATAAAATTAAGATAAAAGTATGATTAAATATTTGTGACGTGAATGGGTACACGTATATTTTACTATATAAACTATTTCTATTTATTAATAAATTGTCACTCAAGATGTAATCGTGTCTTGCTTTAAAACCCTTTTCCTGGTCATAATAATCGGTATTAATTTTACAACCATTATTTACAATCAAAGGAAATCTTAAAACGTTATACGAGGATCAGACCCGAGAGCTCTAAAACCATTATTTTTCACTCGGCTAATTATTTGGGCTTATTGATCTACAAATCGATGCTGGATTGGAGAAAGTGCTAAAGGGATACCAATTATTGTTTTTGTATTTAACACCTCGTGATATTGAATAATGTCCGGAGCAACAACCGGCAATAAAGAATGAACGAAAACTAGTTCAGTCTTCCCCAACCCGTTTGCCAGCCACTCGGACCATGCACTCGGACATATTGCGAGCAAATGACGCGATGTCAACGGATGCATTTACATTCTATGATATCATACGAACTATTGGCTTTTATTCTACTTACTTTTGAGAAGTTTTTTGTACTGAACTTCATGCGAACATTCCCTTTTATTTCAAAGTACAAAGTGTTCACGATGACGTATAAAGTGAAAAATATTTTTAGTTTAGTTTTAAATTGAAAACAGTTATTGCGGCACGTAGCTGACAGGAAGTGAAAAAACTTGATAGAAAGTTCAGTATACTTTAGAAATTAGTAGTAAGTTCATTTTCAACACACTTGCTCGTAAAGTGAGCCTTATTCTATTGAATTTAGAACTATAAACTTGGCTATAAGTCACGCGTGCATAATATATTATACCCTAGTGCATAATATAATGAATCCTACAAAGTTGAATTGTACCTTTATGCAAATAACATGAGAGAAAACAGAGCATATTTTATTGGTCCGGGTTATACACTAAATATTTTCAGAAACAACAAAGAGGTTTTATACCACTTCAAATCCATACATTTTTAAATGTTTGCGCCTTATATTAGTAAAACAAATATGTATATCAAACAAATTATTCACAATTTGCAATAATTTGTTATAAAATATTAAATTATTTGCATTTACCACTCCAAATTAAAAATTTTCACGTAAAATAGGCTGTATATGCTATACAGACATTGACACATTCGGCAGAAAAAAAAACCTACGCGCATGCGCGAGGTTCGGCGCCATTTTTCAATCACAATTCACAGCTTTGTTATCAAGTGCGTTTGTTATTTTATGACCACGTATGTCTGTCTTTTACTCACAAGTGTGTTGAAAAACGTCGTATGTAACTCGTGAGCGTTGCTAATTACAGTCTTTTTTTTTTTTTTTTTTATATTGTAAGGATAGGACGTTTGTCTTCCATGCCACCTGATGGAAAGTGCGCATGAAGACTATGGTGTTACACGTCCATCCACGAGAAACCTATTCACTCGACACTTAAAAGTTCCAGGACTGTAGTGGTCAGGAAAAACAGACGCAGGCAGATCGTTCCACACCTTGGCAATCCGTACCAAAAAGGAACTATCGAAGCGTTTTGTTCGACTTCTTGGTATATCCACTATATACGGATGGAAGTTCTGTCTGCGTCTGGTAGTCCGGTGGTAAAAAGGGGTGGGTTCAATTTGGTCAAAAAGAGCACTCGCACACTCACCAAAATGTAGCCGATAAAATACTGTCAAACAAGCAACCTTACGACGATGCTCCAGCGTCTGCAATTTTTTATTTGTAAGGTTGTTGTTATTTATGAGTTTTCGGGCTCTTCGGTCAACAGAGTCTAGCGTTTCGAGCTGGTATTTGGCAGAACCATCCCAAAGGTGACTACAGTACTCCATGCAAGACCTCACTTGGGCTGTGTATAAGTTGAGGAGCCGTTCAGGGCTGAAGTACCGCCGGACCTTCGAGATGATACCCAATTTTTTGGATGCCGTTTTTGCCATAGACTCAATTTGTTGTCCGAAGTTTAATTTGGACGTTATAGTGACGCCCAAAAGCCCTAGTTGATCGGTGATGGGAACAGATACATTCTGGAAAGTGGGCGTAAGAGTAAAGGTGCTCTTTTTTGCGGAGAATAGACACGCTTGTGTTTTGGAGGCGAAAAAGTTCTACTTTTTCAATAGTAGAACTTTTTAAGTAATAATTTTTTATTGCATAACAACTAATAGCATAAACCTCTTTTCGCAGAATATCGTTGGGCATTAACTCATTTAGCATACATTGAAACCCATAATTCTGTAAGTCAGAATTATCTGTACGCATAATTTTGGTATCCATAATAATCACAATGTATAATCATCACATCGCAGAAAGTTCAAAACCAGATTCATCTTATGGCATATATTTCTTATCCATAACAATTTAAAAGTAGAACCATCATTTCGCATAATGCTTACAGCAAGAATCATCTTTTATACTTTTAGCCGGCTAAAACTAGGTGCAGCCGGCCACATGTGGTTAAACCTAGGTGTATCCATTTCGGGGTTGTGGTGGCCGATCACCTCGCTGCGCTCGGATGATCGTCGCCTCGCTACGCTCGGCTTTTTATATACACTCTTGAGTCGATGGTAACTATGGCAAAGCCAGGTTAAGGGGTCGTGGTTAAGGGGGTTGTGATCAGGCTACACCTAGGTTTAGCCACCGGTGTGCGGTTGATTTAATGATAATTATTTGGTTTTTATATCCTTGCCCATGAGAGCATGTTCGTTTCTGGGTCACAAAACTAACCTAACCTAACCTACGCATTTTTAAAGAAGAAAGTAACCCAATCTATATTATTCTAATTGAAATTCTATGATCTTCATAGTATGCCTAGTCAAAGTATGCCAAATAATCTGTACTCTAAATGAACGTTATGCTAAATGATATTATACAAAATTTTAACTATGCCAAAGGTAAATATGCCAATAAAAATTCTACTATCTTAAATGTATGCCATTCTAAATTCGGTCATAAGCACATTATGCCTAAAAATATTTATGTCAAATATTTTTTATGCCTAATTAATGATCGACTAAAGAAGTTTCTGCGAAGTCAGTTATCCCAAATAGGTTTCGGAGTATCAAGTTTCTACCAAATAGACCGCACCCCGAAATGATTTATTTTAAAACTCCTGACTTCCACCAAGTCATAGCCCTGCAGTGGGCTCATTACACAGAACTGTGATGATGATGATTCTTTGATACGATATAAATGTACCTGCATATTTATTTTTGTATCTCACTGTAAAAAATAATAAAGATATGGCGCTACATTTTTTTATAAATAGTCGCTTTTGGTGAACATAGCTACTACGCGGCATTTCATTGATTATACTGCGACGTAGTACTACAAGATGTTTTGTAGTAGCGCGTAGTCGTCTTTATTGTAATGGTTACATTTAGAACATCAAAACTTTCTCGAGCAAATTAGAAAAGAACAACGTACAAATCAACAAAGTTTAAAATGACGATGGTCATTTGATCAAAAGTTTAGCTGAACAAAGTCTGGAATATAAATGTTTAAATTATTTATTTACCAAACCGTTCAAAGGTCAAATGCATTATTGGATAAATTATTAATTATCATATGGATTAACTGAAAAGGGTAAAAATAAAATTAATATTAGCGAATAGCACCTGTCTGACACAGAAAGCCTTTGCACAACATGACCGGTTTGCTAATACAAATAATATGAGATAACTTAACGTTTGACTTTTGGGTCGCGGCACCGCCCGCTCCGTTTGCTCGACTCGCGCACGTAAATAACTTTATGACACCTAACATGGTCCTCCTCGCTGCGCTCGTTGTCGCACCTAACCGTACCGACTCCGTCTTCTGGTGCGGGAGCCCTTCTCGTAGCTAGCTTAATCACTATCATTGTAATATTACAGTCGTCGTTTGTGATTATGTAATATGATTAGTGATGATTTGCTTTTTTAAAATTACACCTTGCAACTTTGGATCAGTCGTTCATTTGATGTCACATACATTGAGATTCAATTTTTTTTCTAAATAAAACATTTGGTAATTTTTTTTATTTCATTTATTGTTCTTTTGAAATTTGCTCAATAAAGTTTTGATGTGCAATATGTAATCATATGCATTCATAGTTTAGAATGACTAAGCTTTGTTTAATATTTCAGCGAATATATTAATTTCCTTGTAAAGAAATACATAACTTTTTTTGCAAAAATCGTTTCTATAAATATGATACTTTTTGGGTGCAAAAAATAATTTGCAAGTGAATAAAAAACAACACTGTATAAACCGATTGGCTAGCCACGTGTAATTGCAAGTAAAATCTCAAGTTCGCAGTATGTAAAGCCTTGCCAATAAATTGTTGTTAAAAACGTGGCACAAATCAACAGGCACTTACGTTAACGGAGGACGGCTATTAATGCCGGCGCTAGAGCTTACAGGGAGAATTATGACGCTGATAATTTCGCACCGACCCTCAGGTGTCGTAATAACATTCTTATGAGCCATAAATTTACAAAACAATATGATTATGAACCAACGAGGGTCGATCACACACCAAAAATGCTAAGAGAATAGCGGCCTGCACGTACCTTAGTGCTTATAAATAAGAACTAGGTATTACATTTAACTAGCCTTATGACCTGAGGAAAATGATTTTGGTTTTGATTTATGGATATTTAAAGTAATACGCAATATTTTTTAATAACTTTTTATTTTCTATTTAAAAAGTAATGCGAGGTTTTTAATTAAAACAAACTAATGCGATAAAAAATAAGTTGTTTATTTCTTTCAAACAATCTATACTTATATATAAAACTTTTTAAATAAACATAGAGATGGAACACACGTTCAAAACATTTTTTTGGAAAATGTTGCTTGCACGACACATGTGTACGGATAAAATGATCAGGGTTGATAAAACTTTATAAAAGAACTTCGGAACTGAGCCGTGTGTCGTTTGTTTTCTCTTTAAACCAACGATGTCGGTTTCTAAAGAGTCTACATTCGGCATACTTTAAGACTATACTGGCTAACAATTGATTCTAGAGCATTAGCCAGCTTCGATATTACTTCTGATCTTATCAATGTTCAAATTCTACGGTTTAAGTTAATGATATTTATTTAAACAAGTTAGTAAGATCAGTCTACTATACATTAAAATAGGTCAATGCTCAAAACAAAACAAATTGGTGAGCGTTCGTTAAAGTGGAAACTAAATTTGAAAAGAGTTTGCTATAAAATAAACAAGTTGTAACACAGCGTCTGTTTCGGCGTTATAACTTATTTATTTATACAGTATATTAACAGATTAAACGTGCTTGATAAAATTAAGATAAAAGTATGATTAAATATTTGTGACGTGAATGGGTACACGTATATTTTACTATATAAACTATTTCTATTTATTAATAAATTGTCACTCAAGATGTAATCGTGTCTTGCTTTAAAACCCTTTTCCTGCTCGTAATTATCGGTATTAATTTTAAAACCATTATTTACAATCAAAGGAAACCTTAAAACGTTACACGAGGATCAGACCCGACAGCTCTAAAACCATTATTTTTCACTCGGCTAATTATGTGGTCTTATTGATCTACAAATCGATGCTGGATTGGAGAAAGTGCTAAAGGGATACCAATTATTGTTTTTGTATTTAACACCTCGTGATATTGAATAATGTCCGGAGCAACAACCGGCAATAAAGAATGAACGAAAACTAGTTCAGTCTTCCCCAACCCGTTTGCCAGCCACTCGGATATATTGCAAGCAAATGACGCGATGTCATCGGATGCATTTACATTCATGATATCATACGAACTATTGTATTTTATTCTACTTACTTTTGTGAAGTTTTCTTGTACTGAACTTCATGCAAAATTTCCCTTTTATTTCAAAGTACAAAGTGTTCACGATGACGTATAAAGTGAAAAATATTTTTAGTTTAGTTTTAAATTGAAAACAGAAAACAGTTATTGCGGCACGTAGCTGACAGGAAGTGAAAAAACTTGATAGAAAGTTCAGTATACTTTAGAAAATAGTCAATTAGTAGTAAGTTCATTTAGTGAGTTAAGCGGAAATAAAGTTTTCAACTTAATTCATCTGGCGTATTTCACTAAGCTTAAGTAAGTACATACCCATTAAACTACAAGTTAATTTGACCTAAGACTTTCAAACTGCTTACATTCAAGTTAAGTTTAAACTTCATATAGGAATTGATTGAATCAGGCGTTACTTTGCGGAAATCCATGACAACTACTATAAAAAGTTATTTTGCTAATTCCGTGACTTGTACTTGCACTAGTGATGCAGGATTTTCATGCGTAAGTTCACCGCCCTCCCTCCCTCAAGCAAGAAGCAAGACATGCAATGAACACACACCTGCAAACCCACATCACAAGCTATCACCGACACGTGTTTCGCTTCAACCAGAAGCATCCTCAGGGCGCAACGACCACCACCGTTCGGTGGTGTTCATATAGGAAGTAGGTTTTATTTACAAAACACTTAATCATTATGTATTAAAGTTATACTTGTCTGGTGATCAGCGCAACACATATATGTATGAGTAGCATCATACACACAGGCCGCTCCGTGCGCCGGCAAAGATAAAGAGACGCACCAACCATCGCTAGGGATTTAACTTTATGCTTAGGATACACTTTGGGCTCCCTTATATTTTTATGTCTAACTTGTTTAAGTATAAAGTATGTTGATGGCAGTAGCAACACTTTTTAGAGTGACTTCCATATGATGGGCTTGGCAAATTGTACCCAATTAATGACAATTATTTATTATCCCCAAAATGAGCGCCAGAATAATTTAGGATCCATGTGCTAACGACTGTGGTATTTTTTATACAAAAAATCTCTTTTGAAACCTAATGACGACCACTTTGGCGATGGGGTAAACCGTTCTTCCTCAGACGCCTGTGGTTGCGGGTTCGATTACCGCACAGCACAAGAAAAAAAAACCGTGTATATTCTATATATTCTGGGTTCCCCCCTAGTTCGCTACATGGTGTCCCATAACACAAGCTTTTTTTTTTTTTTTATGATTTATGGATAGGACGTTTGTCTTCCATGCCACCTGATGTTAAGTGAACATGAAGACTAAGGTGGTACACGTCCATCCATGAGAAACCTATTCACTCGACGCTTAAAAGTACTAGGACTATACTGGTCAGGGAAAATAGACGCAGGCAGTTCATTCCAAACCTTGGCGACCCGTATCAAAAAGGAACTGTCAAAGCGCTTAGTTCGACTTTTCGGAATATCTACCACATACGGATGGAAGTTCTGTCTGCGTCTAGTAGTCCGATGGTAAAAGGGTGAGGGTTCAATTTGTTCAAACAGAGCACTGGCGCACTCACCAAAATGTATCCTGTAGTACACGGTTAGACACGCAACCTTACGACGATGCTCTAAGGTCTGCAGTTTTTTGGTTGTAAGGTCACCGTCGTTAATTAATTTACGGGCTCTTCGGTCAACGGAGTCCAGCGCTTCTAGTTGATATTTGGCAGAACCATCCCAAAGATGACTGCAGTACTCCATGCATGATCGCACTTGTGCTGTGTATAAGTTAAGAAGCTGTGCAGGGCCGAAGTACCGCCGTACCTTCGAGATGATTCCCAACTTTTTCGAAGCTACTTGAGCCATGGACACAATTTGTTGACCGAAGTTTAAACTGGATGTTACAGTTACGCCTAAAAGCCCTAGATGGTCAGTGATGGGGACAGATACATTTTGGAAAGTGGGCGTAAATGTGAAGGTGCTCTTTTTTGCGGAGAATAGACACGCCTGAGTTTTGGACGCGTTGAATTTGACCAAATTCGACTCACCCCAATCGGATACTTTTCGTAAGGTCAAATCAACGCGCTCAATCATTGACTTTCTTAAACTCTGGATTTCACGGGGGCTCGCTCGCGCATTGGATACGTATCTCTCTACAACAGTGCTGTCATCAGCATAACCAATAATGCCCGGTGTTAAAAGGTCATTAATGTGCAGCAAGAATAATGTTGCAGAGAGAACAGATCCCTGAGGTACCCCGGCATTAATTGCCATTTGGTCGGAGGAGTAGCCATCTAAGACTACTCGAATTGACCGTTCCCTCAGAAAATCAGATATCCAGTCGCAGAGCCTTATCGGTATGCCATATGACGGAAGCTTACTTAAGAGACCATCATGCCAGACCCTGTCAAAGGCCTTGGAAATGTCTAAGGATACAGCTATTGCTTCACCATGACCCTCCAAGGCCTCACTCCATAAGTGAGTGGCATACACGAGAAGATCGCCGGTCGAGCGTCCGTTGCGGAAACTATATTGGCTATCGCTTAGGAGCTCGTTGGTCTCGAGGTATGCCAGGAGTCGATTATTCAATACACGTTCCATGACTTTGCAAAGTATGGAGGTGATTGAAATTGGTCGATAGTTGACAGGATCGGCACGGCTTCCCTTCTTCGGTATTGGCTGTACGTTAGCAAGCTTCCAGGACTTGGGGACCTTACCCGATACCAATGAAAGTCTATAGAGGCACGTCAGAACGGGAGACAACTCAGCTGCGCAGCGTTTTAGAACCACTGCAGGAATACCGTCTGGACCACTAGCTTTGTTCTCGTCTAGGTGCAGCAAGCATTTAAGAACCTCCTTTTGGCGAATGTGAACGGTACCCATTGTAGGTCCGAACTGAGGTAATTGGGGTGGGATTTTTCCTTGGCAATCTAGACGAGAATTTTCTGCGAAGATACTAGCAAATAAATCTGCTTTCTCCTTCGCAGTATGGGCCAGAGAACCATCAGGTTTCCTCAGTGGTGGCAGCGACGGGGGACAAAAGTTCGTTTCGACCGACTTGGCAAGGGACCAGAAAGCTTTACTTCCCGAAGGGTATGCTGCTATTCTGTCTCCGATACGGCCTATGTGGGCAAAACGAGCTCTTTTGATCACCTTCTTGCAGGACTTGGCGGCAGCATTGTATCTTTTCTTAAGTTCATGCGAATCCAGGGCTTTACTTCTGCGAGCATTTGCCCAGGCTTTGTATGCTTCCCGCTTTCGCTTTTCAGCGGCAAGGCAAGCACTATTAAACCATGGGCAAGCTTTGGTTTCAAGGGATAGGTCAGCGTGGGGAATGAAGTACTCCATTGCTTGAACTATCACACTTGAGACAGCATCAGCGCAGCACGATGGATCGGTTGATGTAAAACATGTTTGCCGCCATGGATAAGATGCGAAGAAATGTCGCATTTCATCCCAATCTGCTGACTTGTAACGCCATACTCGCCTGGAGCCTTTAGGGCGGGTGTCAGGTGGCGAGTACAGCGATACAGATTTCACCATACAGTGATCGGATGTCCCTAAAGGTGCAGTGACGGACACCGAGCATCTGTCAGGATCGGTTGTCAGCAAATGGTCCCAAAGTAAGCTATGCTTACTTTGGGACCATGTAGTTGGTGTGATTATCTGGGGATTTTATTTATTTATTTTATCTTAAAGCTTTATATTTATTTCAACCATTTACTATCAAGTTGAAGATTAAATACAAAATGAACAACAAAAAACGATCAATGTATGCATTTTTACGAAAAATATATATCAGTTCAGATTATCATACGTCATTAAATAAAACAGCTGTATGTAATTGAGGGAAGCATATCCATTCGAGTCAAAATCCGACGGCGCGGCGCGCGGCAAATTGCTTCAATCAATGGAATACTCGTATGCAGACCCAGCTCAAACACGCCTCGTCGCAGCTTCACGAACAAGCAACACTATTTTATGTACTACGAGTATTTTCAATTTCAGCTTGTCTTTTATTGTTGCAAACATTATTTAAATTTCGTAGCTACAATTATTTGTAACTTTATATGGATGAAATCCACGGAACCTCATTTATTGACATGATGCAAATAAAATTGTTATAAGTGAATTCTCAAATGAAAGTTTGGATGAATCATGTAAAACAATGAATCATGTAAAACGTTTGATCATGTAAAACAATGTTGGTAACATTTTTAAGATCGGCTATTTTTTTAAAAGATATCACCCAAAAAGAGTAATTATTTAGTAGTTTCTCTTCGGGAAAAAGTGGTTATGCATTTTTTTTTTTATAAGTGACTAAACCCGCGTTTGACCTCAATCTCACCTGATGGTAAGTGACGATGAGGTCGAAGATGAAAGCACACGGGTTTAGGAAGGAACTGGCTCTTTATACAATATTGCCGGAACACATTACCGCCGGAGCGGTAACATTTGGCGGCAGACTTTATATAAAGGGTGGTCGCTAGCCAGGCGGACCCAGAAGGGGTCCTACCACCAAGCAAAAATTCTCATTTATCTGCCATTTCAGCTAACAAATTCCCATTCATAAATCGATAATATCAATTGTTTAGCATTGAATAATAAAAGTATAATAAAATTGGTAATCCTAACATCTAACACCCCAAAAAAAACTTTCTCTTGAAATTAGGTAAATTTTCCCGCGGAACAATAGCTCAGGGTTGATGGCGGACACTTTTAAAACTAGACAATTTTCTTCGGAATTTTAATGGAAGCCTAAATATTTCCAATCAATAGATGAGGTTTATTCACGACCGTTAGCTTAATTTTCTAAGTAAGTTATTTTATTTATTAATTTTTTCTCAAGTTCAACATTTGATAGAAATTGTTTGACATTTTAACCGTTATAAATTTACTAGTACATCCTTTTTATTTTAGTTTCTTCCACAAACTGCTGACGGTTGTTATATTTGCTACAATATCTCAGTTCGGCATCACGCAAACAGTTAGTTAACCCCTCAAAGGGTTTTTCCCGTCACGTACCACTTCACCACTAAATTTCGAGGAAGCTGAACATAAAAATGAATCTCTAGGAAGATCATAAAGTAGAGGATATTATTATTTTATACAGTAACTGATAGAAACTTAAAAAAAAAACTGAAAAATACAAACTATATTGAAGTGAGACCAAACCAAAGCTCTGAAGGTAAAAATAAAAAAAATATTTAACTAGAAATTTTAAAGCCAGTCCTTTTTCAAGTCCTCTTGATCATATTTAACTCATATTCACTTATTCTTTAGTGAAACCGAGGTCAAATAAGTTATTCCAGCTAATAAAAAGTCCGTAAAGATAATTAAGTCTGCAATAACTTACTACATACTTATTCACCAGTTTTATCTCAGTCTAAGTGAGATAAACTCTTCCAGTAACGAACACAAAAGATCCAGCCACAGCAAAGTTGTGAGCACTGTTATCTAGCCACGAAGCCACGCGACCTCAGAAGTCCCGTCAGAGATGAATTGCCCCCGCAACTTCGATCTAACTTGAATCAATCTCCCGCGCCTAGCGCTGCATTACAAGTTTTTCTCTAAGTAGTGATTCCACTAAATTAATTTGTATCGAAAGAATCCTTTCATGAATTCCTATAACCAAATAACCTAGGTATAAAATATTTATACGATAAAGTCAAAGCAAGGTCAATTTGTTAAATCAGTTCTCTTGGAAAAAGTTTTCTGAAAATAAAAGAAAAATATTTATTGATTTTGTTGGTTACGACAGTTTAAGATCAAACAGAAATATTAAAATGAATGTAAAATATTTAAAACGACTTACCAATTACGTATATTCTTATCTGTTACTAAAGAAATGGGAATATCACGAAATGTTATGCCAGTTTACAAGTTATTACATACTAGCTGTTGCGTGGTTTTACCCGCGCAAATTCGAATCCCGCGGGATAAAATTTCGGATTTTGGGATAAACAGTTGCTTATGTGCTATTTCAGACTGTTCACTATCACTATGCCAAATTTCATCCAAATCTGTTGAGCCGTTCTCCCGTGATTGAGGAACAACGTGATTATCCATACATCCAGACATCCATACATCCAAACTTTCACATTTATAATATTAGTAAGACAGTAAGATGATACTGAATGTACAATACAAACATATAAAAATACATGTAATTGTGTCTGTACAATGCTATCTCTAATAATAATGTTGCCTTGAGTTTAAATATAATTGGATGCTACGTCATGAAAATATGATTGATATTTTAAAGAAAAAGTGCGATTTCAAATTAGTATCAATGCAAAGAATCGTGATGGCTTAAGACAATCTTAATTAATTTTGTGGCACCTAGTGGGTGTTGCGGTATAGGCTATGGCAGTCCGGATCAAAAAGTGGTTTAACAGCGAACCCTTTGGAAAACGCAGTCGAGTACGAGAATAATTCCCTAAGAACTTGCCCGTATTATATTTTAAGCACGTAATTAGACGAACTGCGTGATTTTTTCGTGCAACACTGTATTGTGTCTTTTTATTAAAAAAATATCATAATCATACAATTAAGAAATATATTTAAGACTTATTTATAAAATATATTTAGGTTACGTTATTATATAAACATTTTCCATTCAACGGCGTTTCTCTTACAAAAGTAAGAGCTGTGTGGGCCCGCCTTCGCGATTTGTTCTAACGAATATTTTTTTTCCAGGCTTTTCCAACTTGTGCTCAGTTGTGCCTCAACTTGTGTTTATGTTTTCATACGTTATAAAGTTTTCTTTGAAAGCACTTCTGAAACTAGAGCTACTTTAAGACAATATTGACAAGGTTTTGCAGAACAGCGATCCCGCTAAGAACACAAGTCAAGTTCTTTTGAAAAAAATCATATCTATACTGACTATAAATAAATTGTAAGCTAAATTGTAACAACAGTTTTAGATGAATTCAACTCTATAACGAAAAACAGATGGATGTGGTGATTAATATCTTTTGTAACTCGTGATTACAGCAAACACACAAAATGTGCAAATACGATATCGCCCTAAGCACTCACATCAAACTCACGTTAACTAGTCAATAATCAACATGGAATCAATTTGACGTTTGCACCTTGCTTTATTAATATTCGACAATTTTAACTTCAAAAATCCAGAGTGTTTGCTAGATTAACTAAAAATTCCCAGTTTAAAATAACAACTTGACTTCAAACCTATATCTTTACAGCCTCTGTAAAGTATGCAAGAACACCGACCCGACGCGTTCCCCGACACTGCAGTTACGTGTTGAAACGACATTCCACCACGTGTAAGAATGTTGCAAGCAAAATTTCTTAAGGAAATTTTATGATTTAAGATAGATATGAAGACACAGCTTAGGAGAGGGAACAAGTAATCAACAAACGCAGAGCATTAAAAAAACCGGCTTCTTAATGCAATATTAAGACTTTTATTTTCTCATGGATACCATTATCAGAACCAGACCAAATTTATGGGACCACATGGGAAGCAACATCTTTCTAATAAAAAATAATCATCAAAATCGGTTCACCCAGTCAAAAGTTATGATATTATAACAAACATAAAAAAAGACATATGGTACGAAATGAGAACCCCTCCTTTTTTGAAGTCGGTCAAAAGTAAACTTCCAGACCAGTTTGCTTGGAAAGAGGTAATTATTTTCTCTTTTTACCTATATGCTTGTTTTCTGCTTTTGTTGTAACTTTGAAGTCCTCAATAATCCTCTGTCCTCAGTCGGGTTTTTTAGTTTTTGTAATTGATTTTTTTATACTATGAATCGAATTTATTTTTGCGTAATTATACAGAGTGTTTGGTCCATCGCCAGCCAAATTGATATGGCCTGTAGAGTAGGTTATCTGCTATGCCTTACTTAACATTAATTATTTGTACATTTTTGCTACTATTATCAGTAATAACCATATATACCATACAAAAATAATTTGTAACAATATATGTAGTAAGTCAAAAATAAAATGTATTTTTATTTGCTTATATATTTATGGAAACTCGAATATTTTAAATAAATACGCACGCTGAACTATGGCTTTTTGGCTTTTTTGGTTTTCAATATATTTTGTACAGCTTTATCACTTTAGTTCACAAATGTGCACGTTAAGTATCAATGAACCTTATATCTTTGTCTATTTTATTTAGTTCCCAACAATGTCATAATAAATTTACTAGTTATTTTAGTTATTTTCATAGTATAATGTCCTATGGCATCTTACATACTTTGGGGCAATGCCGCAGATATTGACACGATATTTACACTGTTTTTTTGTCAAGACATCAGCAAGAACGTCATGCTCCCTCAGGCGGCATGGCTAGTGGTAGCGTCGGGTATCGGGTCACCCTCTTCCCTAAAATATGGTTGAGGAGGGTGATGGCTAGTGCTTGCGTTAACTCGTGAACGGGTGCTGCTAGCGGTGCCAGGTCGTTTTGCTAATGATACTATGAGTATTTTATTCCATTCTTGTTCAAATAAAAATACTCTGGTCCCAGTTTGTCATATTCGTATTGTGCATCCATAGCTAATTGCATCTGCTATGTAAGCAATTTGGTTGTGGCATGGCATTGGCTCTCACAATTAGCTGTCTGGTGTTTTGTTTTTTTTTCATGTCACGGTCAATTTGTACTGTACCTATTTGTATTAATTTGATAATTCTGACTGAAAAAGAGTGCCAAGAGTTTTTTTCCGCCGGCTTTTTTTGTCTCTTGGTCTACTGTAATATCTTATTTAACAACTATCAACAACTAGTTAAAGCCGAAGTATGTGATGACTGACTTCATCAAGTGTTTTGTGAAATACCTAAGATGAATAAAACTTTTTGAATTTTGAATTTAGAGAGAAGTTAATTTCATAAAGTTTTAGCTGCAGCGGTCAGCTAGCTGCAGCGCTCGTGATTAAACAGAACTACGTCGCGATGTCCCACGCTCGCTGGTAACTCACTTAGCGAGCCGGCGGGAGCGCGGTAAAGTAAACCTTACCTTTTATTTAGCTCCACGGAACTATGTAGGAGTTAAACCCAGCTTAATTTGATTCCCTTTTATAGAAATTTATATTTTTAACTACTGAGTGCAGCTGAGAGCAGCGTTATATCTTCATGATTGGCTGCTACTGTCGTGTATCATAAAAGCGTTCAAAAAGAGGGTTTCTGCATATTACGAAGCTTTCTATTTTAGCAGCCAGAACAAAGTAAAGGTGTTTTAAGTTTTGAATATTTATTTATGTCGGTCTATGAGTCTCATGGCTCCTAAACGGTTTTTAATATCGAAAGTTTTGTCTATCAAGGCTGCTTTTTGTTTTATCTGAAGTAAATTAAAGAGGTCTCTGATAGATCCAGCTCTCATTGAAAGTAGCCAAAGGATGGTACCTATTTAAAGATTTAGAATTCCACTATGCTTTAACCTTAAAATGGTGAAACGCGAGGATAGACACTGATAAATTGGTAAACAAAAGTGCAATATATAAAGAATGACAATGGGAACTGTTAAACTAATAAGCTTCAATTGTAAAAATGTGGTGAGATCTGTGGATTGTATTAGGAACCTTTGTGGTAAAGCGGACGTCATAGCACTCCAGGAGACGTGGCTGCTGCCGCATGAGTTGGCGTACCTGGGCACCATCCACCCCTCGTTCGCATTTACCGGATCCTCGGCGGTCGACACCAGCGCGGGAGTACTCAGGGGAAGACCATACGGCGGTGTCGCTTTACTGTGGAATAAATCAGTTCTACATACAGTTAGTGTCATAAAGTGCTCTAGTGTGCGGCTTGCGGCCATTAAAGTATCTCTTAGTGAAACTGCGGTGCTTATAATTACTGTGTACATGCCTACTGACTCGAATGACAACCTTATAGAGTTTACTGAATGTCTTAGTGAGTTAAATGCTATTATTGAGAGCTGTGATATAGAAACTGTATTTATATTGGGAGATTTCAACGCACATCCAGGTGAGTCATTTGCGACAGAGTTATTAAACTTTTGTGCCGAGCAATCGTGGATTTGCATTGATAAGGAAGTGTTACCACCCGATACCTACACGTTTATTAGTGACGCGCATGGATGTCGCAGATGGCTCTACCACTGTGTCGTGACCTCGGCAGCCCGTCAATCTGTAGTTAACTGTAGCGTTTTATATAATACTTATTGGTCGGATCACATGCCTATTTTATTAGAATGCAATTTGAATTCAGTGAAATCAAAAATTAGTTTGACAAATTATAATGTAAATAAAGTTATTTGGGGTGAACGGGATTATGTGCAAATAAATAGGTATCAGAATATGTGTCATAGTCAGTTGCGTAATATTAATTTCCCATGTCAATTAGGTAATTGTTGTGACGGGATGTGCAATGACCTTAGCCATCGACAAATTTTAGACGAAATGTATGACAATATCGTGTTAATTTTATCGGAAGCAGCCAAGTATAGTTATAATGTGAAATCTCGACGTATGAAACGTCATTATGTAACAGGTTGGAATAAGTATGTGCGCGGGGCGCACGAGCAGGCTCGGATTTGTTATGAAACGTGGTTACTACATAATAAACCTCCCTCTGGTTATGTTTTCAGTAATATGCAAGAATCGCGCAAACTTTTTAAGTCTAAACTGAAATGGTGCCAAAATAATGAACAAAAAATAAAAATGGACATTATTGCTGAACATCGCTCAAATAAGTCATTTCACAAATTTTGGAAAGCGACAAATAAATTACATCACAAGCCGAGCCTGCCCGTGAGCGTCGCGGGAGTGCATCAGCCCGTTGACATAGCCAACTTATTTTTAAAATCATTTAAAGTCGAGTCATCACAACCTTCAGATCCTGAGCCGGCGGAGCCGCTGATGCTCGGCGCTCGGTCTCGCGTTTCGGAGCGTAAAGTTTCATTTACCTCAAAAGAAGTTGCTTCTGTTATTAATAAAATGGTAAGAGGTAAGTCTCCGGGGCACGATGGACTGAGCATCGAGCACCTGCAGCACGCAGGTGAGCATTTACCGAAGGTACTATCAATGTTTTTTAATTTATGCCTAAGTCATTCTTACCTACCGGATAAACTAATGCACACTATTGTAGTACCTGTAATTAAAAATAAGACTGGGGATCCTTCTGATCCAACTAATTACAGGCCGATCTCACTGGCGACCGTCATTGCAAAGGTGCTGGATAGTATGGTTGATAGGCACTTGGAGCGGCACTTAAAATTAAACGACGCGCAGTTTGGTTTTAGGGCCGGCTTGTCAACTGAGAGTGCCATCCTCTGCCTCAAACATACTGTCCAGTACTATACGTCTCGGAAAACACCAGTGTACTCGTGTTTCCTGGACCTGTCAAAGGCGTTCGATTTAGTTTCATATACTATACTTTGGCAAAAACTTCTTGAAACGGATGTACCTCTTGAAATAACGGCTATGATGAAACATTGGTATGGACACCAGAAAAATAATGTCAGATGGGCTGGTGTGCTATCGAGCGACTATAGGTTGAGTTGTGGTGTGAGGCAGGGGGGGTTGACTTCGCCGCGGCTCTTTAACCTGTACATTAATAAACTGATTGAGGAGCTCAGCCGTACGCATGTAGGTTGTCACGTGGGTGGTGTTTGTTTTAATAATATCAGCTACGCAGATGACATGGTGCTGCTGGGCCCCTCAATTGGTGCTTTAAGGAAACTGGTTGGTGTATGCGAGGCTTACGCGATAGCTCATGGACTCAAATATAATGCTTCAAAAAGTCAAATTATGGTATTTAAACCTGCCAATAAAAAACTTATCAACATACCTCAAGTCACTCTTTCTGGAATCCCCTTGAAAAGGACTGATAAATTCAAGTATTTAGGCCACTGGGTTACTGAGGACTTGAGGGACAACGAGGACGTGGAGCGGGAACGGAGGTCGCTGGCCGTCCGATGTAATATGCTGGCTCGCAGGTTTGCGCGGTGTACTGAGCAGGTGAAGGTCACGCTGTTTAAAGCGTATTGCCAATCCTTCTACACGTGCAGCCTGTGGGTGAGCTATACGCAGAGGGCGTACAGTGATCTCCGAGTCCAGTATAATAACGCGTTCAGGGTGCTGATGGGGCTGCCGCGGTTTTGCAGTGCATCAACGATGTTTGCTATTGCAAACACCGATAGCTTCGAGACCATCATGCGCAAACGGTGTGGCTCTATGCTTCGCCGCATTCGCGACAGCCCCAACAGCCTCCTGAATGCTATAGCAGATCGCTGGGACTCTCCTATGGTCGCTCGGTGGATAAGACTGCACGCAATAAAATAAAATAATATTTACGAATGTGATATATATTTTGAAATTATAATTATGTTTAATTTAAATATTTACAATTTTGACATGAATTGTTATAGTGTTGACATTGTTTTTAAATTTGAATTTATGATGACTAAGTAATGATAAAATTGATTTGAATGACTAACATTAGTATTTAAGTTCGCATTGTTACTAACCTTTAATATGGATAATTTCTGAAATAAATGATTTATTATTATTATTATAATAGGTCCATGTTCAACTTCTGCTTAATTTGGATTCTGATTTTGTGTTTTTTGATTTTTTATGGGCATAACTTATGTTGTAATAAATTAATAATTAAATGTAACTTTATATTGTAAAAATAAAATGAAAAATACAACGTAAGTTGTATTAACACTATGTTTGGCTCCGGGACGTTAGTAAGCAAAATCATATAAGCTGTCTTTTCATGTCTCACTGAAACTTTATATCGTCTTTATGTAATTCGTACTGTTGTCGGCAAACAAGTGCCGAGAGGTTTTGTCGCCGGCTTTTTTATTTTTCTCAGTTTACCTTCCATCTATAAGTACATACAGTTTTAAATCGAAACCATTCTTTTCCTTATGAAGGAATGATGAGCTTGTCAAATGTACAAGTAGTAGTTATAAAGCATTTTTGGTTGCGATCTAATATCAGAATGATCAAAATTAAATTAAATAATCAAAATTATTTAGCTGATGTAGTCAAACTGAAGCGCTGCGTGAAGGCAGCAAACACCTAGTGACGTGTGGAGAACCTTGCAGGAGGCCTATATTCCGCAGTATCTCCCGGACTAAAGAGATGGAAAATCAAACTGTCAAATTAGAAGCAGCCTGGACACTCCCACGGCTGGACAAAGGTTCTCCACGTCAGTCGGTCCCGCACCGCCCTCATCCCGCTTTTACCAGCGAACTTGACCAGACTGTCGAATTTCTTCACACCTTGAAGAATAATAATGATCAGAGCTTAGACATTATATTTCTATAAGTGATTGACAGTCACACTTGAATCGCCGCACTAAACACGCAGATTATACCAATCGATACTTCAGACAAACACACTCCAGTGCGTGCATACCTGAACAGATTGCCGGATTGAGAGCAGCGCCGTTTAATCCTTTAATGATTAATCTCTGGGCCACGTGGGACGTACCTGATTAACAATAGCCTGAATAGAATGTGCTGGATTATATCCACCCAGCGACGCCGGCGACACCATGAAAGCTTTGTGGATACAGCCATTGTTGATGACGCATATCTAATATATGTATAAGTAATCATAAATATGTACAATATATGTGTAATAAGTATTAGTATTTTTAATTTGATAAATAGGCATATTACAGACATGATAGAAATATTTTTACTCTATAAAAGGAGATGGCACTTTAAAAAGGTCCGGATAATATACGCCACGCATGACATGTAGGTTCTAAAGAATACATTTTATAAAATTGCCATAGACTGTTTTGAAGTACCATGGTGGACAGCCCGGTATATTATTTAAGTAGGTATAAAAAAATTGCGAATAAAAAAAAATCCACGTTGTATCTTTCCACTCTTGTTATTTTCCCAGTGGTTTGAATATATAGCAAATGAAATGAAACACACAGTTTTATTAATTACCTAATTAAATTTTCTAAACAAACATTATTTCAACCAAATGGGACTAAAACAAACTTTATGAAAGTTTTTCCTTAATAATTTAGAGATTGTACTCGAGTGATGTATGACATCTTATCAACTAAGAACAAGAAAACTATAATTTACCTTATTGTTATCTATATCAAAAACATGAAATGGGATTTCTATTGTTGTTCAGCATAACTGTCAAAGATTTCAATAATGCAAGATTTGTCGCATGGCCGCCTTAACCTTGAGATGAGGACGAGAGGACCGCAGGGTTGGAGGGGTGAGGGCCGCGGCTGCCGGACGCGGCCTGATTTATTACTCAGACTTCCGTGGACCGAGGCGTGCTGGACAATCATGCTGGGGCCATTAACAAAGACTATTTTAACAAATGGCACAAAATTATTCGTAAAAACATATCATGGATGGCACATGAATAATTTTAAGACGATAAATCAAAGGGAACAGCTACAAGCTGTTTCTGATCAAATAATTGTCTAGATAACGAAAGCTTGCTTGCTGTGAAAAATGGTCAAGAAAAATATGTGACTTGGCTTATATATGATATTTATTACTGCCTCATTCATTCAAGAAGCTGTGTGATTTTCCTTATTAAGTATATACAAAAGCAATAAATTTATTTAAAACTAACTTACAGAATCTTCTAATAGTATAACAACTTAGTAGTTAGTGTATCTAAATAAACATATCCATTTTACGCAATCCATTTCGTGCTCCAAGGTCAAACAAAGAGCTTCCCCAACTTTTTTATTTGCGTATCATTTTATCATCTTACAGAACATGAGTGTCTGCGGCTGAGTGATGGCGTCGTGAAGAGCCTTGTTGTGAACGCCACTCACTTCGATCTCGAAACCATACTTTTAGCCGAGACTAGTATGAAGTAAGTTTAACTTCATAGTAAGTACATGATTTAAACAAAAAGACTTTCCGACTAATATAGCTGTGAATGAATTGCCAAGTTAGGTTAGCTTTTAAGCATTTCATTATTAGTTCATTATTTAATTATTAATATTTCATTTAAACCTTTTTCTTTTAAAAGGTTAGTACGGCATTTGTAGCACTATTGGAGATCTAGGTGTCTGTGGGTGGCGGTGCTTACTTAACATTAAGTAATTACCGGTCTTTTTGCCTTTTTTAAAATAAAGACAACAGCTATTGTAAAAACAGTTTTAAGCCCCTTGTTTTTATTGCCGACTACAGGCCACTTCAATCTCACTAATGGTTAGTAACGTTGACGTTGGAAATGGAGCGATAGGTTTTGGCTGTTGATATTGTATGAAGGATTACGGAGGCGGGCTTATCATACTAACAACTCACTCACTGAATTGTATTTTAATAGCTTTATAGAGAATATATTTATATCTCTCACAGAGAGGGTTGTAAATTAATTGAATTAAACCCACCAGATTATATTATTCCAAAGTAAGATAATTTAGGCTTGTGTGTTTAAAACTTATAATGGAACTGAAGGATAGCCTAGTGACATAATCTCAAACCAGATAAGAATAATTCATTTTTCAAAGTGACCCGATTGGTACTCGACCCTGGACCTCTTACACCGACTGATGTACCACGGAGGCAGTTTTTTCAACACTTTCTCAGTACTCAAATTGACTATTATTACAGCAGGACTTGGGGTTTCAAAATGGATTTTTCGAAAAATATAATTTCCAAAAGGTATTCTATGAGCATTATGCTGACTAGCAGTAATCTTACATAAATAGACTAAACTTTCTTTCAGTAATATTTAGATTAGGTACCTACTTTTTTGAAATTACTTCTAGATTCTTGTTATTTACACCAAATAAATTAGCTCCAAAGCTTGTATGGAATAATTAACAGAATGAGCTATCTGTCGCCCTCTATGTCAGAGGTCTTGGGATCGAATCCTGGTAGTTTCAGATATTTGTGTGATGAACTACGAGTATTACCTTTTAATTCATTGATTTTTATTGTTTCTTTCTCAGTATTATATATCTAAAATCAGTTGCGTGCGTTGATCCAGTAGGATTTCAAATACTTACTTAAAAAGTTTGAAAAATGGAGCCAAGCATTTTGCCAAATTATTGTGAAAATTAAGATTCGAGAAAAAGAAGGGCGTAAGGATGAGGATTTTACTATAGGAAAATATATTTTTACTACTTAATTTGGGTTATTTTTGCTATTTTTTATAATATAAACTTATTAACTATAAACTTGAATTTCCTGATATAATTGATATGGCCACCTAAATTATTTAGTTTCTGTTTAATTGTATTTGATATCTTTTTTTAATTTATAGGTAGAATATCTCCTTGACGCATTTGGTAGTGTTGCGGGAACGATTCCGCTGAATGGCGTATTATATTGTAATCCTTAAACTTAAATGTAATTTGACGACCACTTTGGCAATGGGGTAAACCTGTCTTCCTCAGAAGCCAGTGGTTGCGGGTACGATTCCCGCACGGAACAAGAAAAAAAAAAGTTCCGTGTCTGGGTGTTTATTTATTTATGTATTTATATTCTAGGTTCCCCCTACTTCGCTACATGGTATCCCATAACACAAGCTATGCTTACTTTGGGGCCATATAGTTGGTGTGATTGTCTGGGGATTTTATTTTTTATTTAATTACATAAACAAAAACAATTTAAGTAGGTATACGTTGGCTGGTAGAAAATAAAGAAATGAAAGTAGAGGGTGCTTCGCATTAATAATTACCAACCTTATTCATATAAAATATAATCCGTTTAATTATGACAAACAAAAAATACCAGAATCTAGAAGTGGCTTTATTATTTTTTACTACAAATTTGATGAGATCTTGACAAAATGGCGATAAAGACAAAAGGTTAACAGCTAAGAGAATCGTCGGAGAAACCCCCACAAGCGTCTTCGCACCTTCCTTGTGCAAGGATACATTTTACAGGAAATTGTCCTCTGAAGATAAGTAAGAAAGTATATTATACTAAATTGGAATTACTGTCCCTTATTTTTAGCTGCCAAAACAATCAAATTAACGATGTAATATCTCACTCAGAAACACCTTTAATATTTATTTTCTGTCTGTTATTATTTTTTATCAAAAACTACCAATTTTATTCATAATATTTTTGTTAAAATTCAATAATATTTTATTGCCCTAATAAAATAAAAACAAAGTTAGGTATTAAGGCAGCATTATCACTAAAAAGCATTTGTTTCGAGATATCCCTCACCAATCCTAAATATAAATTTAAACTGACGGGCAGTGCATTGTAAAAATGAGAATGTATGATGAATGGATATTTCGCAACGTGCAATGAGCAACGCCGCAGTGGTGTTCACTTGTTGAGTGGAGTTGTGCCCGCGACTACAGCCTCCCGCGAGCAGGCACGTCGCACTCGCCACTCGGGGCACTCCGTTCTACTTCCAGCAAAGATTTCTCATTAGGAATAGTGCTGCGAGTGCACAACTTGTGTCGGAGTTCGCAAATAACAATATGCTTTTGGGAACACTGAGATGTACACTGCACAAACATGTTTCGTATGAAAATGTATGCAGGAATGGTTGAGTAATAAACCGACGTGTACAGAGTTTAGACACAAGTTCCATGTTCTGTTCATTAAATGGCAGAATTTAGGTCAATACAATATATATTCAATAAGATGCAAAGTGGAGAGCGCTGTAAGTATACCAGTAGAGCTGATGTAAGATTGCATATCTAAAGCGCCGCGAGTGGCCAGCGCCATATCCTAACTACGGTTTCCCACGTTAGCGGGAGTTTCAAGCTTATTCCCTGGTACTAGAGAGGAAAATTATGTTACACTCTAGAGCTGTGGTTAAGTATGCAGCGGCACGTCTGGTCACCACGCGCCTGCAACTGACTCGCTGCAGCCCGCAGTGGGTCGTTATGGTAATCGCGCCGTGCAGTGCAGTCAAGAGTTTTGTTAAAGTCGCCGTATGGAGTGCAGGTACCGTTAAGAGTCCTCATCGCACTAAGAAAAACTTCCTGAAGGGCTCGACAAACAAAATTTGCTGATTGGTGAGACTAAGGATGCGTTCTTAGAAAAACTGGCACGCAATATATTAAAAAAAAAAGTAAAATAACCTTTTAACCCAACATCTAAACTGATAAAAAATATAATATGATAAAAAATCGGTGATCATTAAGGAGTCTTATAATTAAAGTTAACCTTAGTATTTTTAGCCTTTTGGCAAATATTTCAGTTTCTTTTTACTCTTCTGCCCTCGAAAAGTTTATCTTGGGGCGTGCTACTTCATTCAGTAGCCTACCCGGACAAAAACTTGTGTATTATCCAAAAAAAACTCAACAAAACAATGGACCGTGCGAGCCCCTGTATGAACTGTTTTCGATACAGTTTTGTTTAATATTTACAGAACAGTTTCGTACAATATTTAGCAAAAGATGGAATAAAGAGGGCTTGAGTAAATTTTTAAGTAATTTATTACGATATTTTAGCCCCTTGGGATTCGCTTAATGGAATAGAGATAGATATTCAAATATTACGAGTTGCAAGCAGATAAAATTATTTGATGCCCAGTTTTTATATTTAAAATACAAAAGTTACGACTGATATTAAGGGAATAAGTTTCGCTTCACATTATATTCAAGTTCTGTTCCAGCTCCAATATCCGACAGCTATCGGTTTCACGGTGGCCCGCTATACATTTATTTTTTACAAAAAATATGCTGGAAGTGGAAATAAGAACAAAAATATAATAAATATGATAAAATTGCCAAATATAAATGTGGTGTTGAAAGTAATTAAATTATAATGATTAGACTAGTACCTAACTACAGTTATTGAAAGATTATTGAAAGAATAATAGCAGCCATTGAATGAATTCGTTTTGTAGTTTTATATTGAAATTTAAAATATTGATGGCAGCCCTCGACGGATTTTCTTGCTCTTCTTATAAAGTTTATAGGGAGTTGAATACCTATGTTATTGCGACATCTACATCTTCGAAAACCGAATAGGTAAGCGTAGGGAAGTGCTATGAAAACGAATAGTATGTTGTTCATAATATGGCCGACTCTGTGTGATATCAAGTGAACTTTTAAAAAAGCTTTTCACGTTAATTATCTCTCGTCACATAAATCATTTCAGTCGGGGGATCTTAAATTATTGTGTTATTTTTCAATTACCTACTTTTTAAACGTCGCGTCGTGGGTTTTTCAATTTTTTTTTTTTTTTATTTCAAACTTTTTAAAGAGCATAATATAGGTACCATACATTACATTATACAACACCTCGTTCCTCATCAGCCCTCTAATGTGAAAACCCATGTAGTTTATTTTAATACATAGTGAAGTATTATAATAAGTATTTACAACTCAACTTTGCTGGTGGCTTAACTTTGCTGGGGCTTTGTTGTAACGTAACACGATATCATATAACATTATACCAATCAAATCCAAAGCGATAATTGAAAACGGTATCCAAATCGGACCAATGGTTTGCAAACAAATATTTACTGCAGCGCCCCCTGGTGAGTTGTTACCGTAACACCTATCTCAGAACATGCGCTAATCAAATCCAAAGCGATCACTGAAAATAGCATTTAAATCGGACCAATGGTTTTGCAGATAAACGGTAACATTGGCATTTACAAACAAATGTTTACTGCAGCGCCCCCTGGTGAGTTGCTACCGCTACACCTATCTAAGAACATGCACCAATCAAATCCAAAGCGACTACTGAAAACCGCATTAAAATCGGACCAGTGGTTCTGGAGATAAATGGTAACATTGGTTTGCACAAACACCCTCTCACCCCAAACGCATATACCGTCTCCGTTCCGTCGTGGGTAAAAACAGAAAAAAAGAAAACCTTAAGTGAGTTTCAATAAACTTATATTTATTATTATGAAGTGCACAGCTAAACAAGGGGTACTACAACAAGTATGGTTTGTAAGTACGGTAGGTTTGGGGTGTTAGGAATGACTTGTAACTATACGCCCTTAATGGATCTAGGTCGACTAAACCAGTAACCCTGTATATATTATCGTGAAAATAAAACCCAAACTGAATCTACGTGGCTTAAGTAAAGCACAGGCAAAGCAAAACCATGATGACACAGAGAATACTTTCATCCTATCATTCCCACGGGATCTAGTTTTACACGGCTTCACCGCGGGAAGCAGCTTATTCAGTGAAAAGATAGTTTGTTCAAGATACAACAATCTTCATAATCGCGGCGCTTGCTACAGCTCAAGTAGCGGGAGGTTAAGCTTTTCATTTATCATGACAAGAATCCGGTTAATATATTAAAATGACGACCACTTTGGCGATGAGGTAAGCCTGCCTGCCTCAGACGCCAGTGGTTGCGAGTTCGATTCCCGCTCGGAACAAGAAAAAAAATGTTCCGTGCCTGGGTGTTTATTTATATATGTGATTGTTGGTGTGATTGTCTGGGGATTTCATTTATTTATTTATTATTTATTTAAAAACAAGACTAAGGTTAAGACAAGTTTATGCTTGTATCTAACAAAGAGTGAAGTAAAACTTCCACCATTCTATAATATTTGCTGGACATGTTCGTTTTTTTAAAGCAGTAACCAATTCAGCCAACTCGTAGCGGCTTTCAAGACCAGGCCCTTCGTGCGTATGATTTTTGGGTAAACAAGCAGGGATCGTGCCTTGCCTACCTGCTCACCTCTATATTAGATGATTAAACGAACTTCTAAGTGAAGTTCTATCGCTATTATATGAGTCGCTTCATTCGAAGATATTATATAACAGGTAGTCCTTTTTAGGTACTAGGTAACTTCGCACAATTTAAAGTATCATAAAAAAAACACTGTGGCGGGGCGCCGCGTGGCATGATCCACCCGGTTCGCGCCAAGCCCTCATTCTTTAGAGACCCTAAACGAAACTTTTAAATGGGTTCCGGGGTGGGTGGGTACGTCATATCTTCGAATGAAGCGACTCATATAATAGCGATAGAACTTCACTTAGAAGTTCGTTTAATCATCTATTATATTTCGTCGCTTCATTCTTCAGATATTATATAACAGGTAGATTTTCAGAGATAGAAAGTTTTGTTTAGGTATATACTTGGAATTGAAATAAGTAAAGATATAAATATGTAATTACATATTTTATTATTATAGTACTTAATAATTAGTATTATTGCATAATGAGCTTCAAATAATCTTACTTTATTTGAGTTGCTAGAAATTATAATCAGCTTAAATTAATGAAACTTAGTGATAGTCTATTTATAGACACATAATTTTTAATGTAGTAATTTACTTAATATCAAAATACGTAATATTCAATAACTATTTTTAATATTAGGTTAAGTATTGTTAAGTATCGACAAAGCAAAGTTATTTTGTTGATCATCTAAAGGCCGATGGTAAAACTTTGCGAACACCTGTGAGTTTTGTGTCCACCCGGCCGTTTTTCGAATGACATCGACACTGATACCGGCCGCGCGCGCGGCTGAGGTTGACGCGTGTCGTGTGCTGTGCGCACTAAAACGCTCATGTCAATGCCATTCGTGGCGAGCGTTTGCTTAATCCATCGACTTAGCGTCTGACTTGATGCAGTTCTGTGGGGAGCTTTGAATGTTACGAAGAGATTCCCGGAGTTTGAACCTCAGATATTTTTTGTAATAAAAATATATTCTTTTAAAGTTGATACTGGGCATATGTTGATATTGCTTTGAAAGTTTGAGAAGAGGGAGAGATAATAAGGGCTGTTCACGATTTGGAGCGGAAGTCTTGATTATATCTGTTATAATAATATTTACTTTATCAGATTGAAAAACAATATTTTCTAATTTAATTAAAGACAATGTCTGTACTCTTTGACCGGTACATAAAGCTAATAATGTAACGAGTTTTTTTTTTTTGTAATATTTTCTAATGATAAATTAATATTTGGATACCAAGAAGACAGTTGATTTAGTACTAAATTTGGATCCCAAGTAAATGAATATTTAGGCTTAATAGGTTTAGTTTTATAGGCTCCTTTTAAGAGGCGTTTAACACAACTATTATCACTTATCTCTTCTCCTAATAAAAGAGATAATTCAGATCGATGCGTATTTAATGAACCGTTAGAACATCCCTTATTAAATTGCTCGTTTAAGAATCAAAGAACTAATGGAATGGATTTTTCGAAACTATTAATTCATAACCACACTTCTTGAAACCATAACTTCAATGAGACGTTGTACTAGCGAATAGTAGTGTCTGCGAGCGAGGCGAGCATCAACGTGAGAGCCTCTGGTGGGCAGCCGCGCCGGCTGAACGACGCCCGGAGAGCCTCGCGGCACCCAGGGTAAGGCTGGAGTGCAGTGGGTGCTGACTCCATGGCTGAGAAGGCCAGAAGGGGAATACAAGTACCCCTTCGGCTTTATCATCAATGATTTTTCGTAAACATTTTAATACAAGAGAAAAGGGAGGAAATGCATAAAAATCCAAGTCAGCCCAGCTTATTGTAAATGCATCAACTGCGACTGCATCAGGTTCAGGCTTCTAGGTGACAAATAATTTACATTTGGCTCGACTTGAGAACAAGTCGATCTTAATGGGCCCGAAACTATTTACAATAAGTTGGAAAGCGCTATCCGAGAGGGCCCATTCAGTATCAGGGTTAAGTTTTCTGGACTCTTTCTTTCTTTCTTTTCTTTTTCTTCACTAGCTATACTTTTGAGACCTAACAAAACCGCGAGTAATTCTAAAAAGTTAATATTATTTTCTTTTTCACTGTTCGTCCATGAACCACTATATTTATTATTTTTGCATACTGCTCCCCAGCCTGTCCTAGATGCGTCGGTGTAAATTTCTAACTTATAATTTTGAGTAATGATTGGACAAGAAATAATATTAATATTATTTTTCCACCACCATAAATCTTTTAGTAATATCTTATTGAGATTCATTTTTGCCTCATAGTTTCCTCCGAACTTATTTAAGGCTAAAAAATTTTGTCTCTCTAATATTTTTGTATATAAGAATCCATATTTTGTGGCTGGACAGGCTGCGATCAATACACCTATAAGTTTAGCGAAATTTCGTATTGAACAAGTTTTAAGATTAATGTACCTATTTATTAACTGTGCAATGTTATTCCGCTCATCGCCAGGTAACGTAATAGACATCTGTTCTGTGTTGAACATAAAACCTATGAATTTGATTGACTTTTTTGGTACAATGTGACTTTTATCGAAATTTACAATAAAACCTAGACAATGTAATAACTTCAAAGTTTCTCTTACATTAATCATGCATTCTTCATATGTATCTCCAATAAGAAGATCGTCTTAATAGGTAGTAGACTTAAAACCTTGTTTTCTCAAATGACTCATTACTTCACGCATAATTTTTGTAAATACCCACAAAGCTATCGATAATCCATACGGCATTGCTGTGAACTCGTAAGTGATCGGCTCAGACGAATCATTTTCTTGGAATTCGAATCGTAGGTACTTTCTGTTTTATAAGATTCCATTTTAAAATGTACTTTTGTTATGAACTTGTTTAAAGATTTTAAATTTAGTATAAACCTTTTTTCTCCGTTAGGTTTCGGAGCTAAAAATATATTTGAAATACATTGATCATTTGAAGGAGAACAAGGTTTTATAGCCCCTAAGTCAAATAATTTATTTATAGCTATTTTCATGTCTCGTTTTTCACATGATGACAAATTATTTTTAGGAATAGAATACTGACAAATTTGAGTATCGAATGGTATTCTAAATAAATACTTTAGCCACTTCAATATAACTTCATTTTTAGTTATTTTTGTCCAACAATCATAAAATAAATTAATTCGACCTGCATGTACCTTGATTAATGTTGGGTCGGAGCACGCATCCTGGATGAAGTCTGCGGCTGGAACTTGGCGTTGAACGCAGAGTTCGATTGTGGGCGCTGCTGTGTTTGAGCTGCTATCGGTTTCCTCTGACCTCCCCGCCCCCCCCTGAACGACGGGTAACGAGGAGGTCCTGTCCAGTTTCCCTGCTGAGACGACCGGTTGACCGTTGATATTTGAGAGGCGGCTGTTTTGGCTGGGCCTTTTTTAATTAGGGCTCCCTGCTTTTCAATGGCTTTACTTGCCTTTATTTTTTCCGGCACTGAACTTCCGAATAAAGTTTTGTCTCTTTCGGAGTCTTGTATAACATGTTTAAAGTTTGTATCCAAATTCGGTAACATCAGTTTTACCCTATCTTTGGTTAACATAAAGTGGAGGTCTGATAATAGGCGGCATCCATCACTTACGTGACGGAGGGCCTTCATTTGTTTTCTTCCTTCCCAAGGAGGACGTCAATCCCTCGATTTATGGCGGTAATACCGTACCCCAGCTGTTGCTGAAAGTTTTGGTTTTTTTTTTTTTTTTGTCACGTGCTCGTGCTATGTCAGTTATGGCTGCCAAGATTTCCGCATTTAATTTTGGGGCTTGCAAGTTTTTGCAGTTTTCGGGTACCGTATTTTCTATGGTTAATTTATCTTTGTCTTCTTTGGACAGTCCTTTTCTTAGTAAAGGTGTCCATAAATTTGAGAGCGTATCGTGTATTTTAGCGCCAAATTCGGGTGTATCGGAATTTGCAGCTCCAAGTGCAGTAAGCAGCTCTGGATCCAGATCGGGATTAGGTTCTCCCGATATACCTGGTGCGTCTTGTGATATTGACGGCTCCGGATTAGGGAGCGTCTTTGCAGATAGCTTTTGATCCACAGTGAATGACGCGGCAGTCTTCTGGTTATCCAGGTTTACATCATCCAGCGGTAGCGGTAACTCATACCTTGGAGGCGACATGTTTATGTTTTAACAAACATATAATTCATATTAATATAACGCTCATAACGTATTACAGACAACGAGATAAATCTCCTTGAGATTACCCGCATTTTCTGTAGTCGTATTGAAAACAAAAGGTGATCGATAAGATCAGATAAAATTTATTAAAGTTTACATCACAACGATATTGAGCAGTTAACGTGATATATCTATTATAGATTACACGCATTTTCTGCTCTGATTTTTTAAATAACCTTGGAGGCGACATGTTTATGTCTAATTCATATTAATATAACGCCCATAACGTATTACAGACAACGAGATAAATCTCCTTGAGATTACCCGCATTTTCTGTAGTCGTATTGAAAACAAAAGGTGATCGATAAGATCAGATAAAATTTATTAAAGTTTACATCACAACGATATTGAGCAGTTAACGTGATATATCTATTATAGATTACACGCATTTTCTGCTCTGATTTTTTAAATAACATTTTTACACTGAATAAGTAGCTCTTGCCTTGTAAGATTTCTTCTTCATCGGTAGAAATAATTCGCTGTTTCCGTTTTTTATTTATTTTTTGTTCCAACTTTTTTATCTTTATATTATAATGTTGAAGCTGTTCTTCTGCTGTACGTTTAACATTTTGTAAAAACTTAAGTAAATGACGTATGCTTGTTACCACGCACGAAAAAAGAATGAGGGCTTGGCGCGAACCGGGTGGATCATGCCACGCGGCGCCCCGCCACAGTGTTTTTTTTATGATACTTTAAATTGTGCGAAGTTACCTAGTACCTAAAAAGGACTACCTGTTATATAATATCTGAAGAATGAAGCGACGAAATATAATACCTACTCTATATAAATAGTCAAAGTCAAAAGAATCTTTATTTCGTAAATATTTAAATACATTTGAAATAAGTCAAACAATTTACAACTTAAACTGAATCTACCACCACTTCGGAAAGTCGATCTGTTGAGAAGAAGTATATTTAATTTAGCTGAACGAATAGAACTCGCTTAATTGCGATGAATAATTGATATTTAAACAAGTGCTTTATAGTGTCGAAATTGGTATTAACAATTATTGATAATGCAATATCAAATTATCAAGGCTTTATACAGTAATAAAGGATTGCTAAGAAATAAGACATACAGATAATAAAGGTACAGGAAAGTAAAAACGACACCTCATCAAACCTTTGTTTTCGAATTCCAATCCTTTATTTGCAGATATGCCTTAGTCGAAGATATTCTACAAACATCCCATCTTATTCATTTATGTATAAAAAAAATATATTAAGGAGGTGAACAAGAACGCAATAAAAGTCATATCAGTGAAAAATAATTTTGTAATTCTCAAACCTTCGTGCATAGATTAATATCGCATTTTACCATAGTTAAATGTTTTGCATAGATCTAGCACCAAATATAAAAAAAATAAAAACGCAGTGAGCACATCATTATTCATCATTATTCAGGATATACACCAAGCACCTCAACAAGAGATAAATCAAGAGTGATAAATGTGTTCCGTAAAGGCTCCATTCAAGTGAAATTTGTTCTAAACTTTACAGTGTTAAAATTAAATTCCTTAAAATCTTCAGAGCTCTAAAAACTTTACAAGTTTAATTTGTCACATTCCAAAATGGAGCCTCAAGGTTGTCACGAAACTTGAATTTGAATCGTGAATTTACGTGTCATTTCTATAAAAACATTGAAAACCTGCAGCCTCACTGAGCCCCGCTCTACAACACAATTTCCTTCTATCAAGTGGGCTTTATTTGGACATCCCATGTTTGTGTATAATGTTTTTGTGAGCGGAGGCTATCTCTGCCCGCAAGCCTCGCGCTGGATTACGAGCTATGAGCTGTCCAGGTGTGCGCTGCGAGTGCACAAAAACACTTGACACTCGACAAAATAATGCCTACCTTGGCTCTTAATACTTAAGCTCTTTTAAAGGCATATTTAAATGGTTTCATTGGTAATGTACGTAAATACTTACAATTAAAATATTAGTTATTTGACGAGAGATGTGTATATCAATTCAAGTTTTTATTTTTGATAAAATTAGTTTTGAGTGTTGTAAAAGGCATATTACATATATTATATTACTAGCGACCCGCCCCGGCTTCGCACGGGTGCAATGCTGATACTAAATACACTACAGAAAAACTGTGAACGTTGTATATAAAAACATAGCGGCCCGCTCCGGCTTCGCATGTAAGCGGAAAAAATGTAATTATTTACGACATCACATTAGAAACCTCAAAAATAACAGTACTTCTCCACTATTTAATGGATGTTATTATACATATAAACCTTCCTCTTGAATCAGTCTATCTATTAAAAAAAACCGCATCAAAATCCGTTGCGTAGTTTCAAAGATTTAAGCATACAAAGGGACATAGGGACAGAGAAAGCGACTTTGTTTTATACTATGTAGTGATATAAAAAGGCCTTAATCTTGCATTTACGAAATAGACAAATTATATCAAAATGCTGAACGCGAGCAAATATAGCCTTGTATAAAATTTATTTGCACGATAGTACTTAGTAATGCGGTTCATCTCCAATTCTTCTTCAACACAGGAATCCTGCACTACTTTGTAAAATAGTAGAAAGCTGCTCATTTCAATACAGATTGCCTGAAGAAACAAAAATAAGTTCATTCATTGTGTAATTATTCATGGGAGCGTAGAAGCGCACATCTAAGCAAGCGTGTCAGCTCAGATTGTATTCAAATGAACCTGCGGTTGATTCAGTTCTGCTGGAACTAGAGTCATCCTATTACAGTCTCTTATCTATACCTTAAGTTTAAGAGAAAAATTGTTCGGATTGATGTTTTCACAATATCGATTTATTCTTTTCTTGTAGTTAGAGGAGCGCAACATAGAACAATATTGTTCTAACATCTAAAAAACTCTGATTTAAAAATTGATTTGGCTTTAATATAGATTGATACTGATTGTGTTGTGTGTGTTTCATATGAATACATACATACATACATAACTTCACGCCTGTATCCTTTATCGGGTAGGCAGAGCACTAGAGGTTATAAAACCATCTGTTGGCACGTTTGACAAATTTGGAGGCACTATAGTGGTGAAGAGTTATCAGGGACAGGGGGTCAGCTTTTCGCCTACAAAAAAACCCCCAATAAAACTTCTTTGCCTTAGCTGACTTTTACAGTATGCCCAATACAGTATTTTACAGTATTTTACTGGCACCTTCTACATTTTTCCTTTGCTCCCAGTCCAGCATGGAACATTTATAAATAATAAAGTAATTAAATATCGTATATTTAGATAAAGAAAAAATGATAAAATTGTTAATTATATTTTTTTGGATATCTGAGTTTAACAACAGCCTTCTTAAAAGGTTAATCTATTTATATCCGCTAGAGGGTATTGTTGCCGTCGGCACTAAGCTTAATCAGCCTGTGTCTTACAAGCCAAAAAGCTTGTAACACCAGCAAGGTAATTTACTTTAATGAACTGCTTACAAAATTAATTGTTAACCATGCCGCCGCCATGCAAACAGGTGCGAGGTCACAGCCGGAGTTGAACCTGTTCTCTAATTGATTGTCGGCAATTTCTTCACAAGCCCTGTCTCATCTGGGCTAATTAAATAACTCACTTGTACAGTCTCTAGCGATAAACTGCCCGAGCCTGGTTAACGTTAGCAGGGCATCGGCAGCTATCGTTGCAGTGTGTACGTCGTGGAGAAATCGTCGCCGGCACTTGAGCAGCCGTTGATCCACGCTCCTACAGGAGAGGCTCTCTACTATCACGTTATCCACCCAAAAGATAATATAGAGATTACATATCATTAAATTACGTCAGGAGCAAGTTAATTTTAGACAGGGTTAAAACGGATAAAATGAAAATTTTGGTTATTGGCCCATTTTGAAAAGTCATGGTTACGAGTGATTGAGATGATCTGGCATCCAAAACATAAATATGTAATGAAGCTTATGTACGTGAAAGAATTAGGATGTCTTAATTTTAAATACAAAGGTAATTGACTTATATGTTCAGTGTTAAACTTCCTGAGTGGTAGTGAAGGAATTCTGTACGCATGAAAATGTGACCTAGATTTTAGTCAGAAATTGACGAAACTGTAAGGCTGATAGTGATATTTGATTGATTTACCAGGCTCAAATTTTTTGAGCCTTTCAAATCAAACTTAATTAAAAATCAGGATTCCCTAGAAATATGTCATCTAATGAACGTTAAAACTTACTATCTTAATACTTATATACACAACTTCACGCCTTTATCCCTCATGGGGTAGGCAGAACACCAGAGGCTATAAAACCATCTGATGTCAGTTTTCACATATTCGGAGGTATTGTAGTGGTGGAGTAAGACTATTGCATTGACAGAGGGCCACAAAAACGCCTGACTAATCTTTCTAAATCAATATATATATATATATAACTTTTCCGTTACTGACTGAGTGACTGAGGTACTGAGTGACTGAGTGACTGAGTGACTGACAGACAACGTACAGCCGTAACTACTGGGCGTAGAGAGCTGAAATTTGGAACATACATTCTTTAGAGGATGTAGGGGTGCACTAAGGAAGGAATTTCCGGAATTCCCACGGGAACGGGAAATATAGGACTTTTTGATTTGTATGAAAAATCTTATTCCTTGAGTGCACCGATGTGAAACTTGGGGTAAAAGTTTTTCAATGTGTGTCTGGTTGTGTTATGAAAGGAATTCCCGAAATTCGCACGGGAACGGGAAATATATGATGTTTTAGTTTGTATGAAAAAATCCCATCCCTTGAGTGCACGGATGTGATACTTGATATAAAGGTTCCTCAATAAGTGTCTGTTTGTATTATGGAAGGAATTCCCGAAATTCCCACGGGAAGGGGTTGGACTTTTTAGTTTGTATGAATAATCTTATTCCTTGAGTGTACGGATGTGATACTTGGCATGAAGGTTCTTCAAAGAGTGACTGGTTGTGTTACGAAAAAAATTCCCAAAATTCCCACGGGCACGGGAAATATATGATTTTTAGTTTGTATGAAAAAAACTTATTCCTTGAGTGCATGGGTGTGATACTTGGCATAAAGGTTCTTTCAGTGGGTGTCTGGTTGTATAGTTTCTGCAATTTCCACGAGAAGGGTAGTTAAACGCATACGAAGTTGCGGGATAAAGCTAGTATTATATAAAACTTCCGTTACTGACAGTGACTGACCGACAACGTACAGCCAAAACTACGGGCCGTAGAGAGCTGAAATTTGGAACATACAATCCTTAGAGGATGTGAGGGAGCACTAAGGAAGGAATTTTTGAAATTCCCACAGGAACAGGAATTATTGGACTTTTTAGTTTGTATGAAAAATCTTCTTCCTTGAGTGCACGGATATGGTATAAAGGTTCTTCAAAGAGTGACTGGTTGTGTTATGGAAGGAATTCCCGAAATTCCCACGGAAACGGGAAATATATGATGTTTTAGTTTGTATGAAAAAAATTATTGAGTGCATCCTCTCTAATGAAGCTACTGCGCGATTGGTTTATTTTGGTTATTTTCATAGCTTAATGACATACGGCATTCTCCTGTGGGGAAATGCTGCCGATATTAAAACCATCTTTGTGCTGCAGAAACGGGCTATTCGTTCAATTTACAAACTTAATTCCAGAGCGAAACTTAGAAATAAGTTTAAAGAAATTAATATTCTTACGTTTGCCTCACAATATATCTTTGAAAATCTTATGTTCCTAAAAAAGAACTTAAACATGTTCCATAGAAAATGTGATTTGCATAATGTTAATACTAGAAATAAGTACAAGCTAGCCGGCTGACAGTAGACTTCATAAAGTCTCATGTAGACTTCATAAAGTCAGTAGACTTATAAAGTCAGTATGACAGTAGACTTCATAAAGTCCCTAACTCATTTATGGGTCAATGCTTTTTATCAATGTTTTCACTTGATAAATTTAAAGAAACTAATCAGCAAAAATTGTGTGGTAAAGGCTTTTATACAGTATCTGAATATATGGACGATAAAAGTCCTTGGTTGTAAATTGTTTTTCAAAAGTTCACAATCTCCAACTCCATCTCCTTCTTAACCATACAACAGCAAGAACGTCATGCTCCCTCAGGCGGCATGGCTAGCGGTAGCGTCGGGTGTCGGGTCACTCTCTTCCCTAAAATATGGTTGAGGAGGGTGATGGCTGGTGCTTGCGTTATACTCGTAAACGGGTGCTGCTAGCGGTGCCAGATCGTTTTGCTGAAGACTTTATGACTATGTTACTTTTTTGAATTTAACTCCGACTTCCCCATCTCCATGTCCACGTCCGTGTTTGTGTCCCGTCTCTGTCCAATATTATCCTCATATCCATCACATCCACATTATCTATATTATCTCTCACCTCTATCGCTACATCTATGTCTACGTTTCTATCTAGTACTTGATTGCCTAATGTATAAATATAATAGTAGACTCCAGAAGATCACCAACTCGTTCATGGGTCAATGTGTACGCTCTTATAGTAAAATTCCAAAACATTTAAGATTAACCCTTCGATAGATTTAAGGATAGGTGTTATATAAAGTTGTACTATAAGATATCTGGATGCAAGAAGATGCGATTCCTTGGTTGTTAATTGTTATTGTGTATTTTTAAAAGATGATTGCTGTTGAGTTTCTTGCCACTTCTTCTCAACAGATCGACTTTCCGAAGTGTTGGGAGAGTCAGTTCTATTTGTAAATTGTGTAACTTATTTCAAATGTATTTAAATACTTACGAAATAAAGACATCTTTTGACTTTGACTTTGAATTTGCATTGATGTGATACTTGGTATAAAGGTTCTTCAATAAGTGTCTGTATTATTGAAGTAATTCCCTAAGTTATCACGGGGACGGGAAGAATGAGACTTTTCTGTTTGCGCATACGAAGTTGCGGGAAAAAGCTCGTATACTATAATTAAAGTAGACCGCGAAGTTGTGAATAAAAAAGGAGGCGAAGTAACGATTCGCGGAAAGTGCGCATAGAGATTAGCAGAAACAAACCTCGACGTGGTTTTTTATTTTCTGACTTAATTTCGACTCTGCGAGTTATATCTTTGTCAAATCAACTCTCAACCATCAATAAATTCCTTTCAAACATTACTTCACAGCTACAACAAGCCGCGAGCAGTGAACCGTAATTGCTTGCCATGTAGTGTGACATGTCGACTTGGACGTCGCTGTCGTGTCGCCCGCGCTAACTAATTAATGCTAATTGTTAGTGTAACAACACGTCGCGGGATAGACATCTGCCGGAGATGAGACTTAGTCTCAATTGTAACGATTATTACAAGCTTTGGTAATCTACATTTAGCACATACTTATGCACGAAAATACTTATCACTCCATTAGCATCGTAGTAACTCTTCTTCAATTTACTATATGAAAGATAAAAAAGATAAATTAAACAATTTAACTTGGTCGTATTACCAATTTAAACAAAAAAGGAGTATGTGAATTCTACTTTTTAAATAACAACTCGTACTACTTACTAAGCGTAATAAAAACTATTGCATCGGAAAAATATTTTTCCCAGTTGTTATGAAATGAATGAATAGTATATTTCATTACGAGTGCGGAAAGTCTGTCATTGCAAAGAGTTCTGACAAATGTCTACACGAGCCGAGGCGCAGCCGAAGGCGAGGGTTGACAGTCGGAACGAGTTGCAATGACGGTTCCGCACGTGTACTGAACGACTATTTTTAATACAGTTGCGAAAAAATTAAGCAATTTTATAAAATATACAAAATGGCGCCAGCCGTGAAAGATTATAAACAGAGGTTTTTTTTGTTTGTTTACCCATTCTAGGTAGGCAAAGGGAACTATGCCCATACAGCCAAGTCGATTTTTTGTATTGACATGAAATGAAAATGAATTTAATGAGATAAAATGAAATGAAATCTAACCTAACTCATTGCATCAAATCATTATATCTGATATTGAAACAAATTAGTAGCTTCTTTTCATAAATATTTGCATGAATCGTAAAAACTTCTATGAATTTTTTTTTAGTAAAAACTTCGTGGTTGATTTTTTCTTTTTAATAGACATTATTTTGACATTTGGGAAAGAGAACGCACGAGTGCGGAAAAGGTAAAGAAAAAGCACAAGTGTGTAATAGCCCACATCCCGAACGCTAAAGGTCCCTGCAATACGCCACTTTTTGAGCAACTGTATTAAAAAATATTTTTTTTCGTTTGATTTTCAAAAAGCTATCCAAAAGATTTGCAAAGGCAAAACAGATTTGTATGGGAAAAAACGTAGGTTGTCATTGTGTAAAAGTTTCACACGGGGGATGATCCACGCGGAATTACACGTTAACACAAATTGATGTCTGTGATTGAAACGTTACTGGAATATTGCGAGTTAGTAGTTCGGCTTTTTTTGTCTCTTGGTCTACTGTAATATCTTATTCAATAACTATTTTGTCTTATTCAATAACCTTGTTAAAGCCGAAGTACAAAATTGTGACGTCATTAAGCGGCCATTTCCTTTCATTTTTCATTTCATTTTCAGAGGGTTGCTGCATTTTGTAAATACGGTAATGTGTTACGTAGCAGACTAGTCAGGGCTACTCAGATTATGCAATTGAAAATGAGAACATAGCGCAAAAATATTATTTCTTATTATGTATAACGGATTTGTTAAAAAGTTAGAGAGAGAACACGATGCTGGCTAGCGAACACCTTTCATATAAAATCTGCCACAAAAAAATGACCGCTTCGGCACTTATGTGTCCCGGCATGCTTTATGAAAAGCCAGTTCTATATGTATATATCTTTACACTAGCTGCTGCCCGCGACGTCGTCTGCGTGAACGCTATGCAGCACCAAACGCACCTACGATTATAACACTGCTAGCGTGATAATATGTAGCCTATATGTTGACCCGACTTCTTAACTATCTTCATGCCAAATTTGAAGTAAATCCATGCAGTACTTTTTGAGTTTATCCCGGAAAGACAAACAGACAAACAGACAAAAATTCTAAAAACTATATTTTTTGTTTCTGTTTCGATTGTAGATCATACCCCAAGTATTCTTTTAAAAAAATATTCAATGTACAGTTTTGACTTTCCTACCATTTTATTATATGTATAGATTATACATATAGGTAGTTATATCTATGTAGTTCTAAGTTAACTTTTATATTATCACTAAGAAAAGGTTGCCTGTAAGACCGCCAAATGTACTCTTTTGTTTTGTTATAAACTTACTGTGTAAATATTATATCTACAATGAAGAATAAATAAATAAATATGCGTAAAAGAAGTGCTCTCTAGAGAGAAACTTATCAAGTTGAAAATGCTTTCAAACAATGCAAGGTCTTGCCAAGTTCTCCGCAATCTTACTTTATTTCATGTATTGCGAGAAGGTTTTGCAGACATAACATCTCATAGACTAGCTTGCTAAATAAATCCCTATTAATATTTTAAATGCGAAAGTAACGCATAAACTACAGAACCGAATTTTAAAAAAATTACTATAAACTAAAGCTTCAAGAACATATCTTGATATCCAGACGGGCTTCGAATTCACGCAGGTACAGCGGGCGATAGCTAGTAGTCTACATAACGTAACAATATTGTACTGACAGCCCCTCAGTATATTCATATCGTATAACAAAACATTGGAGTTCGGTTCTATTGAATTCATTCACATACCAGCCATCGTCATAATCCAAGTATCAATTACTAGAAGGTTCGTTTCAGCGATCGGACTTCACTATTATGTTTCACTGTTTAATTAATTACTTTGTTTCTGTGCTGTTCTCATATTTGCAAAAATAATATAAGGCATGCAGAAATTATTATTTTCAATTTCGTTTCCTTTTTGGCAACAAAAATTGTTTAGAGATAGAAAATTAAATGTCTTGTTTAATAAAATAGAATGGAATGAAAATGGATGTCTCCTGGAATTTTTCAATTAATCTCTTCACAGTTGACGAAGTTAGAACATAATTCCGACTACACTTTGTATGAAATTTTCGAACTGCGGCCTTTATTATTTTTCAAATATTTTTACTCCATTTTTACTTACTATAAACTGTCTTCTATCGATTTGTTTTTTTTTTTAATTTATCAATACTTTACTATATAAATGGCGGCAAATTTAAATCTTGCGTTCATTTAGTAAAACCGTTTACAAAGAGGGCACTGCGCCACAACGCGCCGCTATGATGCACGCGAGACAGCTGCACGTGTCTCGCGTGCACGGCGAAGGATGAAGTGGAGTATCTGCACGAGAACACAGGACTCAACGTGAAGATCGAGCAGTTTTCATACCTTCAAACTTAAATTCAAAAACTTAAACGTGACTTTTGACAAAACGAGGTCTAATATTGTTTTGTTTTTTGGAATTATTCACTCTCATTACGTTACGTTGCATCTCATTATGTACGAAGCAACGTTACATTGATTTATTCTATGACAATGTACTCTCGTGTACTTACTTGTAGACTCAAACGATATCTGTTGCTTTAAACAGTCTACAGTAGGCCAAGCACGAACCACTATAGTTTTGGTTATGGTAATCGTAATCGAATTATTTTGTATGAAAACCATAACAGCGCCGCTACGGTCGTTTAAGGAACTAAAATTCAATAGCACGAACTAACTAATCTCGTAATCGTAATGGTAATGGTATAGTTATCGAAAGCTTAAGTATGAGAATCGGCAGCACGAACTTGCTTTTGACAGATCGTATCGTTTTATTCGACAGCCAGCCCTCGTAACTTTTTCAGTGAGAGCATTATCGTTACGGTTGTTGTGGCCAAAAATTGTTTTGTTTAAGTGATAATAAGTAACTTTAGTGCCTGAAAAATATGTCTATGTCATTAAGAAATCGTCCGTTGCGTAGTTATTAATTTTTTTGGCGTTTAGTAAATAGTCTTAGAGAAGATGAAGACGAAATCAGGAGGTAGGTTTATTGCGTTAAATTTATTTAATTTATGGAAATTCTTACAAAATAATTAACTTTTCTTAAGAGCGGTGTTAATTAAAATTATGTCGTGTCCTATTTATCTACACAGAGAAATTCAACAGAGATCTCCCATGAGGAAAATTCTGGAAGTCTGGAAGAGATTGTCTGTAGATGATAAGGCCGCCTATTGTGCACTGTACCTATTATATTTTTAATAAAATTATGTCTTACTCCATGTGTACAATGAAGAATAAATAAATAAATAAATTAAGCAGAGTTTATTATTTAAAGTATTTTTTTTACAGGTTTTGTGCGTTCTCTCTTTTTATGCAACGCAACAGGTTCGTATCAACGAATTGTTGGTATGACTAAATATTTAGGTCAGACCACAGTTAGCATATATGTCAGAGATGTGACTAATGCTCTCAATGATGAAGAGATATTGAGAGAGTTTATAAAATTCCCTACAACAAGAGCCGAAAGAGATCTAATCAGGCAAAAGTAAGATTTTAATTTATATTTAGACAATGAGCGACGTAAATCTATTTTCTGTCTATTAAAAATGTTTCAAATTCTCTCCACAGATTTTATACACAATATGGAATATGCAATATGGAAGGGCCGTGACACACATAAGGCAGTGGAAGGGACTTACTGATCAGAGGTAGAGCAATGAGGCGTCAGCTGGTTGAAAGACTCAATAGGTTGCATTGAAGGATAATATTATGTTGCTTCAGCTAAGTTGTAATGCGCCAAAACTCAAATATTTATTACTGTTGAAATTGATATTTTACTAAACCTGTATTCATGTTTTAATAGTTACATTTGTTTTTTGATTTTTTTATACTGACACTTGCAATAAAAACATTTTGTAGTTAAGTTTTATAAAATAGGTATTAAATATGAGACTAGGTATCATTTTTTGAATGCTGCATGTACCTATCTTGACATAATTTTTAAAGCTGCAAGTGTGTAATTTTGTAAGTACTTACATAATCTGATTGGTGTGTCTTTATTGAAATATAAAATAAATAAACTAACTAAGTTGTAGTTAAAATAGTCATTTATTCAGTGCTTCCGTTACAAAAATATGAAAAAATACAATAATTTTCTTAAAATCTAAGTTGAATACAAGTAATATAATACAATAATTATTTTTTTCTTTACACTAATCCCTGACACATTGCCTTTTATATAAAACAAATCATTCATCTTTCTTTCTCTTCCATAACTTTCCTGAACAAACTCAAAACTTCATGACACATTCCCTTTTATAAAAAATAAATCACTCATCTTTACTTTTCTCTTCCATAACTTTCCTAAACACAGTCAAAGCTTCATTCATGAATGCAATCCATATAGCGTGCAGTTCAAGCTCAAAATCTCGCTGCTGTATTCTCTCTTTTTCCAGTCCATAGTACATTTTATCCCGATCCCTTTCAACCGTTAAATATCTATCACTTGAATCTTTAATTTTAGTTGCTTTTTCTGTACGAGTCTTCATGGCTAGTGGGGTCCACTTCCTAGCTGGGGCTGGTTTTGGCGATAGTTGCTCCTGGCTAGTGCCTGGAAAGTTCCACTCTTGATCCCTGTAATGTATGAATAAAATACATTTGATTGCATATAATGTAAGAATATGTTGTGAGCATTAAACATTTTCACGTTGCATGCAAGCTTTTAAGTTAATCATATTTTAGGACATTTTCTTTACTAATCTCTTATACCAAATTTATTTGTTATCTACACAAAACAACCTACTTATTTTTTTTAATACATACATACATACATAACTTCACGCCTGTATCCCTTATGGGGTAGTCAGAGGTTATAAGACCAACTGATGTCACGTTTGACTAATGAGGTATTATAATGATTGCGAGAGGCTATTATATACTTTTTTTTTAATATTTATAATAAATACTCTTTATTGACATATAAAGTTTATAATAAAACAAAAACATAAAATAACTGATTAGGTTGATTAATTTATATTGTTTATTATGTTTAATCTCATAATCATACCCTCTATCAAGCTGACAAGAGGGCTCCTTCCCCAAATCCGTATATTCTGCTGGGAATTCAATTTGATTTGAGTCAACATCTTGTAAGGCCAACTCCACCTCCTGTTGTGCCTGAGAGCCCTCATCTAGGTTCACCTGTGGGTAAAAATAAAACAATATCATACACAGTGTATTATAATCTATATGTATCTATCTATTTCACCTAAATTTATCAATTATAATTATGGTAACATTTCGATTCTTAGAAGAAAATAGAATACACACATGGATATTATACGAGTCATATATCGAGAACTTTGTTGTGCTATTCAATTCATACAAGTGTAATAAAAATAAGTATTATCAGACAGATAATGAATCAGTATTAATTTAAAACTAACCTTTCGCCACTTTTCCTCCGATCGGCATTCCCCTGCGAGTTCTTGCCACTTGTTTGTGGCCCACAGCCGGCCTCTTGGACCGCCACCAGGTTTTGCTAAATCCCCATTTCTGCGTAAATAACACAAAAAAGTGTTAAATGGTATCACTTCCATACGAAATTTAAAGTATTAACAGAGTAAAATAAAGAAAATCACTCACCTCTGCATGAAATCTACCATCATTTCAAACTTCATTGAACTAGTCCTCATTGTGGTACGGTTTACAACCAAATAAATAAGTACGAGACCTCATAATATACTCTTTTCATCTTCGAGAGTCATTTTAAATTGTTTACACATGCACATTCAAGCAATAAATTTCACTTCAATTCCACTTGACTTCACGATTTTTTTGTTTTCGACAGGTTTTGTTTATATTAGTTGACGTGACAAACTGCGTGCCTAACATACCTTCGTTTAAAAATCATGAAGTGGTTCGATAGGAACAAAAACAACAAACCTAATATTATTCTGCCGTAACCATACGTTTAAACGGAAGGTTTTGTTACGATGAGTGTAAAAGTGAATAAGCTTTCAATATTTCAACAAATGTCATAACAATAAAGCAGTTTTTTATTTATTCGTAAATCGTTTTGACGCTTTGTGGATTTATGAACGCGCGTTTATAGACTTTTGTGACAATCTATGTACGGCTTAACTTTACCATAGTATCAAATTACTATCGAGGTCACGATCACTTCACGATATTGTTTCATGCTGCCAACTTGGTATCGTAATCGTTATCAAATAGTAATAAAATACGATTACTATACTATAACGAGAGTGGTTCGTGCTTGGCCTCCAGATGAATACAGGAGTGTCAACGATTTCAGTAGAAAGACTTAATGTGTTCTCGAGCCTGCATGCGCCGGTCGGAGGTGCTTGAAACAGCCGGGGGTCGCGAGAGCACTTAGCCTTTACGCGGAAACGTTCCCAGAGCAAAGCTTGCTTTGTTCCTAGTCCGAGACACCTCTACACGACACCGCTCCTGTAACACGACACCACTCTTTGACTCGTGCAGTTTGTTTTAAATTTTATTTGAGTGTCGCTTTGTATTACTCCGTTTAAAAACAGTTACAATTAGTTGAATAAACGCTGTTTCTTTGAGAATCTTTCCTTAAGCTATACTATGCTATAAGCATAAGGCAAGGATTCCAATGTGTTAGCAGATTTTGGGTAGATTATGATACTTCCTGGAACTGGAGGTGTTTTAATGTGCGTCTATTAAAAGAACTACTATTTTTAAGAAAAGAAAAGAGCTTTCAACTATTGATGATGTTGCTAGTAGGTATTATGGGTTTAAATGACGGTATAGCACCTGCATAAATCTGCTTCTGCTACAAATACGCTTATCGACACAGCAAAATGTTAGTTGCAAAATCAAATAGTTTAAATATAATGTAGTAAATGTCTGCTAAGGCACCTTATAACTATTCGACTTCTCACCTGAAGGTTGTCTGGAAGAAATACTTTATTAGCTATAAGACCTAATTGCGTACATTTCTTTTGTATTTCTTTGTTTTTAATTCTTTTACTATGTAATGTATAAAAAAGTATAAATTTTGTTAATACTTTTTAAACTGGGCTTGAAATTATATTTTACTTTTAAACTCAACGTTTTCGATGTCTTGCAGATCCCATGGTCACAACTGTATGAGGTGGATGTGTAAAGTTGACATTTAAGTGTCAACATCGAATATGCTGCAAAATCTAAAATTCAAGAGACTTCCAGCTCTTTTTGTGTTAGTCCTAATCTCTACGCTCCTGTGCAACTGATGGTGGAGATGTTTGGTAATTTTGTAACTGATATTGAATCTTTAGATTGTAAGAAATACACAATATTTTTTGCGATTCATGACACTTTTATTAAATGAAATTAGTCATTATTTAAAGGCATCATATTGTGATGTTGGACGACCGGGAGCCAAATAAAAGACGTGTAGTTTAGTTTAAAGATGACACTATATTGAAGTAATATTGATACGTAACGAGGAGGTGCGTCACACACTACACCTCCCCGGCAATTTTAATAAAAAAAATATATATATACAAATGTTTTTTTTTTTATGAGTAAAGACAAAATTGTTAAAACTTTTCACTAAACTTTATATAACTATAAAAAAATACATTAAATGATATGCATATATAGGTAGGTAATTTTATATCTATTGATATTTTTCACAATAACCTGCAATAACATAACAGGTCGAGATACAAAATGTTAAAATACAAATTATTGCTACTATAACACTAAAACTTACCAGCGACATTGACAAAACATAGGTAGAGAAACGAAAATTTTCTATTATTTTTAAATATACTTACTTTACTAAAATAGCAGGTCTGATTTAACTAAAATACGGAGACCTAAAAAAACAAAACTGAAAATTTTTATGCGTCATTTTCTGCAATAAAATACCAAAAATGAAGGCATACAATTATTAAAAGTAAGAAAAATGTTATTCCTATTCAAAAAAAATCTTTCTACTTTTTATATTTTATTCAACCTTTTGCTTCGTAGCATTATTTGTCTTACACTTCATTTTATTCAATCATTTACTTTGTCATATTTCTCTGTAATCATTAATCAGTCTTACAGTATTGGCTACACTTTTTATCCTACTCTGGGATATTTTAATTTTATCGGTGGCCACCGTTTTTATTATTTATATTATATTTAAGTATATCATACTTATATTTGGGCACATAATTTTATTGAGTCGACTCAAAACTTTTACTTTATAATATTCATTACATTAGTATAGGATCACCGTTTTAAGACATTTTGTCTCCAATAGTTTTCACAGAGAAATCTCGTTTACACCATGATCAAACTGAAGGATCGCCTTGTGCCCTTGTACCCTAATTGTGTGCCAAATACTTATTTATCTTCCATAATACTATTCACTATACATAATTATTAACCATTCAAAAACCAATTTATTTAAGACTCTACCAAGATAAATCGTTCCAATAATATGAAATTAGAAAAAAATTTTTGGGTGATCAGTCCAATGATTTTTAATTTTCTATATTATGGAAGATTTCCAACAACTTTTAAAACTTACTAAATCCTAAATCTAACAAATCCAAGCATCTAATTAGCACATTCTATTACCTTCCTATACCAGTATAAACCTATTCATAAATCCTAACATTCAAATCTATGTAACAAGTAGCTAATCGCATTCATATGATGACGAAAAGTATTTTAATACTTGCACAAACTTCTACTCTAAAACCTTCTTATTCCTTATACGCAAACAAATTATTCCGACTCTATTCTGTAAATTTCTAATTTTAACTTTTTCATTATTCTTACGATTTTTTGACCGTAGCTATTAAATTAAAATTTAACAAAAGGGCTACATGTTAATCTATATGATGATTCAATGTATCAATTCGAGTATAATATGATAATATAATATGATAAAATTTCTACAATCTTCGAAATGTAATATTACTAATTGATGTTACACATGTTGCAACCTTTTTTGACGACAACATCAAATTGCTGACCTAAAAAAAAGACTCGGTTACAGTCACGTTGTCTTGCTTGATTCTCAAAACTCTCGGTTTCTTTTTGCGACTAACAATAACACTAGTTACTAAGTAGGTAGTAAAATGATAACGGTGGTGAACTCATACTTTAAAAATTTATAACTCATGGCAAGTTTTATTTTATATTTTAATTCAAAGATTATTTTGTTTTACCGACTTGCAAAAAGGAGGAGATTATCAATTAGATTGTATGTGTTTTTTATAAGCATACAGAGCTACATTTCAGAAATCGATTCGGGAATTTATCATTTATATTTTTATACTATTAGTGCAAATTCGACAAAATTGTATTTAAGGACAGACAACCAAGAACAAAACGCCTATTGAGCTTTTTGACTTGAATGTTTCAAGAAATTTTTGGCTAAGTAGGTACATATTCAAAAAAATACTACTAGACCTACTTTTATAAAAACATTCATTATGATTTGAAGATTCATTTATAAAAGTAAACTTAATAAACCAAGACTATATGATGCTGATAGGACCTTAACGTAATATTGTTTTAATTTGAATCGAAATTAATAAGTATCATTTTCTTTACTGGTTCTCTGCACACGAAACTGAACTCCCTTACGCTGCAAATTTATGTTCTCAGAACATTCGATAAGAAATATGATGACTTTGATCTACCTATTTATGTTTGAAATTTATTATTACTTCGAGATTAAAACACAAATTAAATAACGTTTGATGTGAACAAAAAAAAAACTAATAAGTAACTAAAAAACACTTTACTTTCATCGCAGAAAAAAAAATACTGATTTACTGAATAAAATAAATGTTTATGCAATGAAAACCTTTAAGTATGATACAAATTCCGAAGTATTTAAATTGAAGAGCGTATTTTAAATTTATATTGTTTGATAAAAAAAGGACTATTATGTGTACCTACTTACTATAGTTGTTACTACATACTTTTACCTGTTTTGTCAATGCGCTATACTAAATTATTTTACTAAAGATAAATTATTATTATCTCATTAAAAATGTTTAAATGAATTCAAATAATTCAAATTAAAAAGTAAAATGATTACATACTGTAAATATAAAAAAATACTCATTAATCCCGTCACTGAAACCTAATTTTACACACCTAGAGATTTTTAGCACTTAATCTTTTCACACCACTTTTCACACTCTTTAAACCTCTTCAATTGCTCGGTACCCATCCAGTAGGTACTCCTGCACTGTCCAATCCGGTATTTCCTCCATCCGTGTCATCCAGACTCAATCAGCCTTTCTGACTTGTCCAACTCCCAGCACCCAACGTTTTCCAAAGTTGATCCATTACTCCATTGCGCCGACCTTCTCAATCATTATTTTCATTAGTTGTTTGCTTTCATCAAATCTTCAAATAATCGCACATTGTGGTGTGCATTCTCCAAAAATTTTCGAGGGATCCATTGCGTGTTTTGTGTTTTTAAGTTTTTTTTTTTGCTTATAAAACTAATATAAAATTATAAAATTTATAAATTATATATTTCTTTATCTCATGTGCGCAGCGCTGCCGCAAGGCAGCACTGGCAGGGTCGCCATGTGATGTTGGACGACCGGGAGCCGAATAAAAGACGTGTAGTTTAGTTTAAAGATGACACTATATTGAAGTAATATTGATACGTAACGAGGAGGCGCGTCACACACTACAATATGAATACCTAGGCGAACGTGAGTTTGCCGACAAATTGGTGACATTCTTAAAAAGGGCCGAGTTACAAGTACCCGTAACCGGTGATCACGTGTGAAAAGATTTATAAACGTGGAGGAAGCGCAAGAGGTAGAAAGAAAGAAGGAAATCATTTATTTGCGGAATATGGTCGGTAGTTACATGGAAAGTTAACATTATCGTGCAGCATACTCAACCGTGCAACGGTGGGCAAATTTTTCTATCTCCTTAATTAATTACATAACCCATCATCAGTAAATATTGAAAAAAGAAAAACATAAATATCATTTTAAATTTTAAATTTTAAATTATAAGCATAACAAACATAAATAATTATGGTAAAATATTTCAAAATGTTACTAAAACTAAAATTATCAATTTAAAATATAATTGTATAAGATATGTCAAAGTAGTACAATAAAATCATCACTTCCCGTTTGCGTTCGCTCCCGAACGTTCGTGTCTGCGGCCGCTCCCGAGTGTTCGTATTGCGCTGCCCTTGTTCCCTCCCCCGCACTCGTGCGGGTCAGGTGCCAAGTTAAGCTCTTTCGGAAAGTTTTCTCTTGTGGAGGCTGTGTGGTGTCGGGGTTAATTCATCTGCCCTTTTCAGGGCGGACTCGACTGCTGCCGGCCGAAGCATCGCTGATCAGGTGGATACGTAACCGTGACAACTAAGCCTGGTCGTCCACCGTTCACCGGCAATAGGTCCGTTTCTTAGGTTGATCTCTTTTACAGCGCAGATTGTGCAGTCGTCTCGCCGTTCACCGGCACGAAGCTCCGTCTGGTTTCGATAGACTTTCTTCTGTCAGCTCAGCATTATGCCTCGTCACACTCAGTGTAACGATGATAATTGCGCAAACTCCCGTCGTTTGTTGATGGCCTTCGAAGGCCTCAAATCAACTTATCAAAACGGCGCACGCCGTCTCCAGACCGAAATCGAGTCCTTACAGCAGCAGAACGCGTCCTTGCAGCAGCAGTACGAGTCCTTGCAGCAGTCCCTTCAGCAGCAACCACCCGCTCGTACCCCTTCCCATTGGTCTAAAATCAGACAATTGGAAGCACAACATGCATCTGAGAAGGATGCCCTTCTCACTCAAATCAATTCCTTGCAGGAGCAATTATCTGCTCGTCCCTCGTCTTCAGAATTCAGTCAGTTGTCTTCAGATTTCAGCCAGATGTCCAGCGATAAACAATCACTGGAAGCCCAATATGCAGCCGAGAAGGAAGCTCTTCTCGCTCAAATCGAGTCCATGCGAAAGCAGGTCGCCTCTCTTTCACAGGGGTTTCAAACCGATTCTCCGGCGTCTCCAGATCCATCCGAGTACGTCGACCCCTTTTCTAACTGCATGTCGGTAGATTCCACCGCATGCAAACGGAAAACTACCCCGCCGGGTAGTGATTCCGACTCCACTCCTTTAGTTCCAGAATCTCCTGCTCCGTTCACAGAGGTTCGCAAAAAGTCCAAGTCTAAGAAGAAGAAGCAAGACGCTTCTTCGAACTTATCTCCATCCGTTTCAGCTGCTCCAGCCGCTGTTTCTGCTCCGCAAAATGTCGCACCGGCGTCTGCTCCTGCGCCTTTTGTTTCAGCGATCCCGGCGTCACAGCCTGCGTCGCAATCAGATTCGGCTCCGCCGAAAGTCAAGTCTCCGCCTCCCGTCTTCCTACAGGACAAGAGCCGCTGGACCGAGGTCTCAGCTCTCTGCGGAACGCACTCCCCGAAGATCCAGTATAGTAAGGCATCCAATGTGGGTGACTCTATTAAGGTCGTTGTCTGCTCAATTTCTGATTTCAGGAATTTCACTCGGCTTCTTGCTGACAAGAAGCTCGAGTACCACACTTACGCCCTCCCTGAGGAGCGTAAGATTCGTGCCGTCCTCAGGAACGTGCCTTTCGAGCTCTCGACCGGGCAAATCCAAGAGGACTTGTCTTCTCAAGGCTTCCCCGTCGAATCTGTGCACAAAATGCACAGCCGCCGAGGCAAGCAGTTCCCACTTGCGCTAGTAATCCTAGCGAAGAGCCCGCAAGGGCAGTCCATATTCAGAGGCAAGCCCACCGTTTGCGGTCTCTCCAACATCCGAGTCGAAGCTCCACACAAGCGTGGTTTCCCAGGTCAGTGCCACCGCTGCCAATTGTATGGTCATGCGGCGGCAAACTGTTTTGCTTCCCCTAGGTGCGTCAAGTGCCTAGATCCGCATGGGACTAAGGAGTGCTCTCGCACCCCCAAATCGCCCACCGCTCCGTCCTGCGTCTTGTGCGGCCAGTCAGGCCACACAGCAAACTTTCGCGGCTGCCCAAGGCACCGCGTGCTGCCAGGGCTACCGTGAAGCCCATCGAGAACTGGAGAGAGCGACCGCAGCCTAGCTCGGACGCTCCTCCAGTCAGTTCAAAGGCCCCCAAGGCCTTCACCTCTTTCGTTTCAGGTCAGCGCAGCCGGGACGCGACTCAATCGCAACCGGCCGCCAAATCGGCTTCCCAGTGCCAGAACGCAAAAGGTTCTCAAGACCGCATGGCGTTCTGGATCCAGCTCGCTTCCATCGACGAGATCCTGGCTTTCGGCGCCGCTCTCGACGCCAGCCCAGAGGGTTTCAACGGTGCTCTTCCGGTCCTAACCAAGTTCGCTCCCCTTATCAGGAAACTCCAGCAAGCTCAACGTTTCTAAACGTAGTCCTTTTTTCCAGCATTCCTATCTCAGAGTGAGTCTGATCACTCTAGATAATCTCTTAGTTTCAGCTTAGTCATTTCTGCTAGTCTTGGCTTTGTTTTTCTCGCTTTCAGTTCCTTTTGGTGGCAGCCGTCTGGATGCCGCTCACTACGCAGCCTCTCGCTCCAATTGGCTGTCGTTCCGACGATGACTAAGGACCTTAATCAAGGTGAGTCAAAAGGGGGATGTTTAGTGTGTATGCTCAGCCTATCTGAGAGAGTCTCCACACTGTCTGGGCATTCTATTTGCCATTAGCCACTTGGGTTAACAGCTCATAGAATGCCCATTCGTCCGTAATAGGATTCATCCTCCTCCCGCTAAAGCTAGCTTTACCGGTTAAAATTAAATCACAAATGTCAGTGTAAAAAGTGATTGACGCTATTATAAGATTTTTCGACCAAATAATTAAATAATTCCTTTTTAAAATTTCTCAATGTCATTTTTTTTTAAAAACTTAGTATATTATATATTCTAATAGCAATACAATACACTTCTTAGAATATAGGTTCAGTTTTTGGGAAGGTATGTAAAGTTTATTCTTGTGCCTTTCTTTACCATTTAACATTTCTTCACTTGTTTTGAAGAAGTATGCATGTGTTCGTACAAAAATGCATATTTCAAAAATGTATAAGCAGAGAACAGTTAATATTTGATATTGTTTAAACAAGCGCTTACAGCTATCAGGATAGCCCGCACCACATAGTGCTCTTATACACTTTTTTTGAGCACGAAAGATATATAATACGTCTACGGAATTGCCCCACAAAATTATACCATATCTTATTTATAAAGGATACAAAACCATAGTATGATAAAAGGGCTATTTTGACCCCTGAAACGTCTCTAATTCGTTTTAATACATAAATATATCTTTCCATTGTGTTTTTTAAACCTGTCACATGTGCCTTCCAATTGCACCATTTATCAATAGCCAACCCTCGAAATTCAGCTGATTCTACATTTTCAATCGGTACATTATTATAGTCAATATTTAAGACATTTCATATTATGTGTTTGAAATTGTTACAATTTAGTTTTGGTCAAATAAATTTTTAAGTAATTTTAATGTAGCCAGTCAATGTAGAATCAATTTCACATTTAAGGTCATTCAAATAAGGAGTCTTAATAAGTATAGTGGTATCGTCAGCAAATAAAATACCATCATTAAATTCATTATTAATACAATTTGGTAAGTCATATTAAAAAAAGACCCATCAGATATATCTGGATCGTAGCAATTCCCTTGTTTCTGCCTATCCCAAAGGGAGACATGCGCGAGGTTATGTATGTATGTATCACCACATCCCTTAGTTTCAACAGCACAATTATCTCCACCGTTACTCGATTCCATAAGATATACCTACATTTAGTTCTTCATAACAGAGAAAGTGATTTCCCAAATGAATATTATCAATTAGTTCCCTACCACGCTCTCGGAAAATAATATCTTCAAAAGACTCAATAATTTGGCTTCGTATAGATAAGTAGGTACTGAAAAGGTGCCGACTTTCGGCCATTAGTGAGTTGTTGGCCAAGAAACTGTATTCCCATGTGTCCGGCCTGCCATTTACATTTTTATGACTAATACATTAGGTAAGTTTTATTATTATAAAAATTGGTATAAATTTTATTTTATTTATTTATTCTTCATTGTACAATAAAATAGGAACAGAGCACAATATACGTATGTAACTTTTATGTTCCTTTTATCCTAAAAGACGTAATGTAATTTACCTTTCCAAGTTTCCACTCGTGAAAAGTTAGTATCTTATACATATAATTAGTTTAAAAAAAGAAGGAATTATTAGAAAAAACTCATAAGAAGGAACTGAAAATAAATGTAAACAAACAGGTGACGGAGGGTCACAAGAACTCGCGAGCATTTTTCACAGTTTTTGTTGTAAAACGCGCCGCCGCGCTGCTGCCAGAGAGCGCCACTGCGCGCACCACGTAATGGCGCCACATTTGTCGACCGCACTTGCTTTGATCCTGAAAAAACAGAATTACTTCCCATTCCAGAAATGCGTGAAAAAGGCATGGGTCTTTTTTTGATTTTTCTTTCATAAACTCGGTCACGAAAATATTTACTGTTATAATTCCGAGCGTTGGTTGTTCTTTATCTGAATAAATACAATAAAGACGAGAGGCTAAACGAGCCCGGCGGCAGATAAAGGGGCTCGTTTAAATGATTAACGCCACCCTACATCCACGGTGGAGAGGTTGAATAAAATTATGAGTATTGCAGTAAATCTCCTGTGTAACTGCGGCGACGTGCCCGGCCGCCCGTTACTGACGCGTTCGTGGCCGGGGCGCGGTGATCGCTGCGCCGTCGCCGAAGTCCTGCCAGACATTGAAAGCCACAAGTCTTACAAGTCTTAAGCCCCAAAAAAAAGTGTTTAACTATGATCGCAGAATATTATTTTTTATTTTATTTTCTTTATTCAGGTTTACCAACAATTGTTCACACTGTTACTTAATAATTACATTTTGACATAAGGTACTTCCATAGTATGACAATCACTTAAAGGTAAACACAGTATGCATATAATTTTTGCGTGTATTTTATAGTATTATAGAGACTTAAGAATCTCTAGAATAAGCGTGAATATCCCTTGCTCCGTTGCGCAGTGGCTGAATAGTCTGATACTTCTTGAACTACGTTTTAGTGATATCTACAGCTATTTGACATGATTTGGGGTATTTTTATTTTTTTACATATCTCCTGCTCTGTAAGTAGTCACTTACTTCCCTGAATGCCGGGGTGTATGGATATCATTACAGCATAGGTTTTGCAATTTGAAAAAAGTACTGTCATACTCATACTGCAAGAAGTATACTTTTAAAAAGTTACTTTTTTTTCTCGGTATCGATTATTTATTCAAATCGGAATCTTGACAATTTGTATTAGAATTTATGAAGGTTTGATTTTAAATATCGAACTATTTGTTTCGCAGTCATATCGTATGTTAGTTGAAATCGATTTAAAAATCAAACTGGCCAGCACGATTTGACGCGCTTGTAATATAATAAAGTAAAAAAGGCAGTCGGTCGACTAGCTAGGCGCGAAAGTAAATTTCTTTCGTGTTTTGGAGTTCTTTCTCAAAAGTTTTGAAAAATTTCAAGTGACGAAAACATGGATCTATCCCCCGATTTTATGAAAGAAGAAGCAAAAACAGTTTAAGAAAATCTATTACCGCCGAACTCGAAAGAAAGATATATGTGAAGGCATACGACGAATTTATGAAGGGGCGGTCAGAAAAACAGTTAAATCTCTTTCTGAAAGAGTTTTTATATCAAATTTTAATGAATTATCTAAGAAGCTACAACTTTCCAGTTTATGGTGCTTTTATTCCATGCTTAAAAATACAATGATGACAAAACATGACGTGAATTTGAAAGATTTTTCTTAACTTACTGCTTTCTTGAAAAGGCAGTCTGACGACTTTAAAAACAAGAAATCGAAGGTATTTACTGCAGAAGAAGTATAAAAAATTTAAACGAAGCTCCGGATGAAATTTATTTATCAATAAATTTACGTATTTACTTGTCCTTTTTAATAAGTTACCAAAATATTTCATAAAAATAATATTTTTACAGGTTTTTCTAATTTCACTTTTAATTTTAATTAAATACACATGTTTCTCTTTAATAAATGTTCATAGAAACCTGCTATCTTGTTTTTTTACTTACCTCACAGTCGATATGTAAAGCAGAGTGTTTACCTCGGATGTAAGCATCAATTGCATACTCGGCCTAATTAACAAAAACCTCGTATGCAATTGATGTCATACAGCCCTTGGTTAACAATCTACTATTATCAGAATTCCATGACGAGCATTTGAACAGCTGTAACCACAGCGTGTGTTGAGATGTTTCTATTTAATAGACATTTGGTCGCAAGATCTTAGAATCGTGAATGATATTTTGAAACATCACATGAAATTGTGTCTTTTTGAGTATCTGATGATATGGTCTGGTCTTTCACAATAACGGATTTATGTCACGAGCGACCAAGACTTTTTCAAAAAAACCTGATTTTACGGCATAACTCTGTTGACAGTGTTATGAAATAATGAAATATGAAGACATAGGACAATACTCTATAGTAGTAATGAAATAAATTTGACGGTAAAATAATTTTATGTCTGTTTTCTTATGTTTACCCGACTGCGGCACGTCAAGGAGGATTATGTTCTTATCGCTTATTTAATACGTATGTTTGTCCGATTCTGGTTCCCTCATAACTACTGAACACAAAGACAGATTCAAACAAATGAGGTATCAATAGATTTAGATAGTATCAAAAGATAGTATTAACAGCTTTTTAACTTTGTCTATTCATCTATCAACTGACGCAAAATTTATTCGCTCCGATTAGCCTAGAGTCAACGCCCGTTGGTGCCGCTACTAAAAGTGCCTTATGATAAAGCTCCAAAATAGAAAGAGGGCAGTAAAAAAGAAATAATCATCATCATCATTCAGCCAGAAGACTTCATCTGGGTATTTTATAAAACATTCTTTATTATAGACAAGTTACGTTTAGCGAGCAGAACCTACTTTTCTAACTTTTTGTCGTATCAAAAATTTGTAATTTTCAAATATAATATCACTACAGTACATATTTTCAGCGATGATATAAAAATATACTTTAAATAGAGAAAAAAAGTTTTTGAATTCAAAGTAAAACAGATTCTACTTTAAAAAAATTAAGAGAACGACCGGCCACATATTACTTTATCCTGATACATTATAATCAAATAACGACTTAGAAGCAGTTGTAAATGTTTTACAATAATTTCTTTATCATAAAACTGCTGGGGTTAGGTCGTAGATAACAGATATCTGACATTATTGGTAATAAACCCAATGAAGTCATTGTACATTGAGCGTATAGGCCGTACGTTAAATAAAGTGGATGGCGTGATAAATTTATTTAAATAGTCTACAGTGAAGATATAAATAAAGTGTTACAAAACAAGCGTGTCAGACTGCCCGCACGGGCGCGGCGTGACGTCACGTGCGCGCGCGCCGCCACTTGTCGCCACACCTGCGGGCAGCACAGACAAGGACAGGACTACCGCCTGTCGTACGAAACAACAAGGACAGCAACGATCATTTCCTTAGCAAACGCTAACGATGACTATTCGGTAAACATATGCGAACTGACATTGGCGACATTACAAAAATACGGGAAACGATGCGCTCAAGGAAACAGAGATTCACTAAAAATAATCATGTTGTGTAAACTGTTACAATATTTTTTGAAGAAATTCAGTTGATATGTTAATTGTTCTTTTGAAATTAAATGTTATATATTTTTTTTTAATTCTAGCTTCTTCCGTAAACAAGATGTAGGTATAAATCGTTTCCTTGCTTAACAATACTAAGTCTCTCTGCTATCTCTGCTATTGTGATGAAAAATGCGGTCTTTATTGTTGTTTTTTTTTATGTTTTCCGCCGCTGGAGCGGTGAGCGGCACGATGCAGCCGAGCTCTGCGGGTCGTGGCGACCTTCCGCCTGGAAGAAGGAAGCCCTATTGTGGCCTGACGATACCTACAACTGAAATAATCATATTGAAAGCTTCGAAACTGTTCGATCCTGTTATAGTGATTAAATATCAGAAGTTATCTGCCCTATCAATCGACGGTATTTCAGTCTATTGAAATATCAGCTAAAAAAAGTTCGGCAACAAACACAAACTTTAGTTTGTTTATTTCGTGAGTACGGAAGCCAGGTTCACATGCAACCTGGCAATTAACGTACAGTTTCGGATATTTCATTTGACAATTCATAGCAAAAAAAAACAAATTGAAAACGATTTATGGTCGCTTAAATAATAATAAAAAAATATCTTTGTAAAATGATCAACGACGATGTTAATACTGCTTAATAAAGAAAGATGTGATTTGAAAATGTGAAGTCCACCGTATCTATGATAGCGTGAAAGCTTGGATAGATTTAATTCAAGTGACAGAGGAAAGAGAAGCTCATGAAGCTTTATCTGATTATAGGTGAAGATGTAATAAGTAAGCCTAGATAGGTTTTTTTCTGGAACGGGGTTTCTAGCTGTGATACTGTTCTGAAAAATATACCGTTTAGGTCTTCGCCGCCCGATTGATTTCATGAATCGTCCCGATTTAGGTATGCAATTGCTCTCCACGAACTTTAGTCATGACTTTGTCGTTATTTGTTACTGATTTCGTCTTCTTTTTTTTATTATTAATATAAAATTTATTTCTACAACATGCTTTTTACTAAGCTGATTTTTCATTTACAACATTCGTTTCTAGACGTTGATAATAGTGCCCCGAGTCTCTTTAATGGTATCATGTTAAAGCGGTTTATTTCCTCGGCCAGGAACATATTTTTTTCCTTTCAAAAACACTTTCGAATCGAGGACATGAGATAGGGATGTCAAGACGTAGGATTAATGTTAAGCGCGTTGAATTACTCCACAGTAGTTCGCCCTACAAAAGGGACAAGTTTCAAAATACTTAATATCTCACTGCCATTCATGTATTCTTTAACTAATGTGTCCAAATTATTGCCAAACTATTTAACTAAATATTGAAAAGAGTTTACAGATTTAAAATACTTATAGTATACAGTAGATCCATATCGATTGTAGATATTGATGAAGTAAGAGTGATATTTATGCGTATTATTTTCGTTAAGCGCATAATATTTATGACCCAGCCTCAGCAATTGAATTACTTCTTTCATTATCTTTGCAATAGTCTATTAACATAGCAGTTATAACACTCAACAACTCGACAAAACTCATTTAAACGTTTTATAAAACCCTTCTGGTGTATGACCAAATATAAGAGTACCTCCTACATAATATTTATATTATACTAGAAGAATAATTCATCAGCTTCATCATCAGAATCATCAGCCGGGAGACACTAACTGTTGCATACTGGCCATCTCTCCCCAACTATTCTTACACTTAAGTATCCAAAAACTGAAATATAACAAAATCATTGTAACTACTTCATATAAAGAAGAAAAGTTAGTGTAATCAAAGAAAATTAGCCTTTCGTACAACGTACTCAGAACTCATATTCAATTCGTCACTTCTAAAATTAAATGAGAAATTCAACGAACTTAGAACATTAAATTACTAAAAACTCCACCAGTTTTGAATTTAGATTCGCTAGGTAATGTAATATCTATCGTTTTATTATTAGACTCCAGTTGAGGAATATAATTATGCAAATCTTTATCAAGAATACAACAACTATCACAGACGCAGGCAGTAATTTAGTGACACCTCCAGCGCGGCGCAGCTCACTATCGAAATTCATTTATGTATAATGCTAATGTGTAGTATAGATAAATGATCGAATGAATTTATTAACATCCTATTACAATTCGTCAATACGCAAAGCAAAACGTTTGTCTCTCTTTTAACGAATATTCTAGTAGACACATCATTAATTTTAAATTCCTTCAAATCTGACTAGTGAAAAACACGCAGGAGAATAATGAACTGTCAGGATTTGTGGTTAATTTACATAGGAACTTTGGAACACTTTTCAAGTCCCGCATATGTTATTCTCCAAAAAATCCATAAAAATTGTATGCATGCGTGGACACAATAACGAAAAATCCCTTTTGTGGAAATTTTAGTGACAATGATATGACATGTGTTTTCATGTATGTTGTAGTGACAACGATGGATAACGCTTTTTTCTGGTAAATGAAAAAAATAAATGCAAGTTTTTGAAACATTTGTATGGAATTAATTTATTAGCAAGTACTCAAATTATTACAATAATGTTGTTTAGTTCAAATATATATATAATTGTTTTAGTGACAAATTGCTTTCTTATAAACAGTAAATCATTTAAACCGGGACATGCTTCTAGCCACAATATTCAAACTCATTTCAAATAACAAGTACTGCTAAAACTACACAACTATGGTCCACCGATCTCAACGAACAAAAACCCTTTTGTTGCGGTAGGAAACTACATCTCTTCCGGGGACTGAAAACTGCTCGCGTCCGCAAGGTTTAGCCCTCGATGCCTTGTACGTGGTCCCTGGGTGGCGCTAAACGAGCGGTATCATCTGGTGGTAGGCTTCGGCCGCGGCTTGTCACCACCCACTAGACAAAACCATGCCGCCAAGTGACTTAGTCGCGTTCCGGCATGTTGTTTAGTGTAGCCATTTAGGAGGGTAGGTCTGAGTAATCGTGCTGCATTGGAGAACTGTTTTCAACTCGTAGGATAGTGACTCACCGGGTAACTCGTTTTGGAGGGTAGCGGGATCCGAAGCACGGTGCACCGCTGGCCGACCGCAGGTAGTAGGGGGCCCAAGTAGCATGCCAGCCACATGAGAAAGGCTGCCCCGCCACCTCGCGAAAAATCCCGGGAGGCTCCATCGTGCCGGTTGGCGACCGGTTGGAGAGGACCCGATGGCGACCTCGGGGGGGTTCGGGCGTCCCCGCAGTCTCCAGGCGAGTTCCCTAATGGTGCGTTCTTCCCTACGAGTTGCTTGGTTCCATTTGCAGCGCTTCACTCAACTTCTATTCTCCTCCCTATTCACTCCACTACCAATTCACAATGAAAGGTCCTAAAAAGAGTACGGTTCAACAGCGGTTGCACTTCCTCTCCCTTAAAGTGCACTTCTGTAACATCCGAGGAGTGCACTCCAATCTGAATGATGTCCACCACCATCTTGAGACGGAGAGACCACACCTACTCTTTCTAACGGAGACGCAGATCTGCAATCCGTCAGACTCGGCATACCTTGGTTACCCAGGCTATATCCTGGAGTCTCTTTTCCGCCCGCACGACGGGGTGTGCATGTATGCCAGTGACGCGATCTGTTATCAGCGTCTCCGTTACTTGGAAGTGCCGGACCTTTCAGTCATGTGGGTTCACATAGATACTGGCCTAGACCAAGTGGTTTACGCCTGTATCTATCGTTCACATAGCGGAGATCGGGAGACAACGAGGCTTATGGAATACCTTGGCAATGCAGCAGATAAGATTCAGCAACGTTTTCCCACGGCGCAGTTGGTGTTTCTGGGGGATTTTAATGCTCACCACGGGCAGTGGTTATACTCGTATCAGGACACTGACCATGCTGGCAGAGAGGCTTTTAAGTTTTCGCTGACTTATGGTCTCTCACAGCTTGTTAACGAGCCTACGCGCATCCCCGACGTTGCTGGCCATACTGCGTATTGCTTGGACCTTCTGCTGACAACCGATCCTGACAGATACTCGGTGTCCGTCACTGCTCCTTTAGGGACATCCGATCACTGTATGGTGAAATCTGTATAGCTGTACTCGCCACCTGACACCCGCCCAAAAGGCTCCAGGCGAGTATGGCGTTACAAGTCAGCAGATTGGGATGAAATGCGACATTTCTTCGCATCTTATCCATGGCGGCAAACTTGTTTTACATCAACCGATCCATCGTGCTGCGCTGATGCTGTCTCAAGTGTGATAGTTCAAGCAATGGAGTACTACATTCCCCACGCTGACCTATCCCTTGAAACCAAAGCTTGCCCATGGTTTAATAGTGCTTGCCTTGCCGCTGAAAAGCGAAAGCGGGAAGCATACAAAGCCTGGGCAAATGCTCGCAGAAGCAAAGCCCTGGATTCGCATGAACTTAAGAAAATATACAACGCTGCCGCCAAGTCCTGCAAAAAGGTGATCAAAAGAGCTCGTTTTGCCCACATAGGCCGTATCGGAGACAGAATAGCAGCATACCCTTCGGGAAGTAAAGCTTTCTGGTCCCTTGCCAAGTCGGTCGAAACGAACTTTTGTCGCCCGTCGCTGCCACCACTGAGGAAACCCGATGGTTCTCTGGCCCACACTGCTAAGGAGAAAGCAGATTTATTTGCTAGTATCTTTGCGGAAAATTCTCGTCTAGATTGCCAAGGAAAAATCCCACCCCAATTACCTCAGTTCGGACCTACAATGGGTACCGTTCACATTCGCCAAAAGGAGGTTCTTAAATGCTTGCTGCACCTAGACGAGAACAAAGCTAGTGGTCCAGACGGTATTCCTGCAGTGGTCCTAAAACGCTGCGCAGCTGAGTTGTCTCCCGTTTGACGCGCCTCTATCGACTTTCATTGGAATCGGGTAAGGTCCCCAAGTCCTGGAAGCTTGCTAACGTACAGCCAATACCGAAGAAGGGAAGCCGTGCCGATCCTGTCAACTATCGACCAATTTCAATCACCTCCATACTTTGCAAAGTCATGGAACGTGTATTAAATAATCGACTCCTGGCATACCTCGAGACCAACGAGCTCCTAAGCGATAGCCAATATGGTTTCCGCAACGGACGCTCGACCGGCGATCTTCTCGTGTATGCCACTCACTTATGGAGTGAGGCCTTGGAGGGTCATGGTGAAGCAATAGCTGTATCCTTAGATATTTCCAAGGCCTTTGACAGGGTCTGGCATGATGGTCTCTTAAGTAAGCTTCCAGCATATGGCATACCGATTAGGCTCTGCGACCCCATCTTGCTTGGTTGCTAGTATAGAATTAAATACATTATTCAATAACCAGTCTATAGAGAGTTATAATTGTTAAACATACAACTCAACTTTTTAACTTCTTCGGCCGAGTATTAAGATTAATCGAGTTGAATCATATTACAAATTACCTACAAACTATCGTTCAGTGAATATTCGTCCAATTTAATTTACAATTAAAATGCTGTTTTAATTATTTCCCACGGTAATCCTCTGGTGACGCTAAAGAAACGTATGTGGATTTCTTCGAAAAGCAAACGTATCACATTTGGTAGATTTAAAAAGCATGAATAATAGCGTCCCTAATCATCACCCTGCGGGATCCCACTACATAGTTATATTTCAGGAGTTATAAATAGTATTGTTATCGTATCCGTAGAATTCATCTCTGAACAATACGGTAGGTTCCAGTAACTACTTCATGTATCATGCAGAACTTTTAATTTTAAGGTGATTGTAAAACGATTATATGAATCATGATCGCAACTTATATTAATGATTCCAATGTCACATATTTAATACCTGCTCATGACTACTTGCCAGTGGAAGCTCAGACGCACGAACAATGCTGGTATAATAGCGGCGCTCGACTCTATTTCAGAAAACCTCCGCGCGAACTGGAAATCTATTTTATTTTATTACAACTTTCTCAAACTCACGGAGACAGGAAGCGTGTTATTTTGAGTGTGCCTATTGTAAGCGCACGGGGAAGGTCAGGTGCGCAGCTAGCTTGCCGGTGGCAGCGCCGCGATTCCCGCGTACTTGGCCGGTGTTCTAAATAAACTTTATTAGCAAAACTTTTTTATATCAAAATATAACTAATATACTAATTTTTACTCTCAAAATTCTTTTTACATGAGCTCTCTCAATAGCAGTTAAATATTTTGCTCCACTTGAGCAACTTAAAAATAACCTTTGTGGGTATATAATTCTAAACAAGTTTGATAAAAAAATAAACCATTTTAAAACGACAACAGTAATATTATGTCCAGCGTCACACAGTATATTTTTATTTTCGCAGCTTCCGTGACGCAAACACCTGCGAGTACTATAATATGTATCGTACGTATATTATTTCTGTATGCTCTATTTTCTTATAACGTTGAGATCAATTTAAACATATTTGCTTGATACATGCTCAAGTTATCATTTATATATTTCATATTTTTTAAGGTTTTATAGGATAAGCTGATATAATCTTGACGATCGGCTGGTGTAGCGGTAACATACATTGCCTTCTATGCCAGAGGTCCTGGGTTCGAATCCCGGCGGCGGCGGATATTTGTGTGATGAACACAGATATTAGTCGTCAAGTCATGGATGGTTTTATATGTTTATTTAAGTTTATTCTAATAAAAAATATATGTTTATATATTTATTACATTATTCAATATGTATGTTTATATATTTCTTAAGTATATCAGTTATCTAGTATCCATAACACAAGTTCTTTAAGAGACTTAATTTGGGCTAGATAATGTTGTGTGAGTGTCAGAAATATTTATTATTTATTATTAATCTCCACTGACAAAACCCGCCTGTTGTGTTTTTCCCAACAAAAATATATTTATATCTTTGTTACTACCTACTGTACAGGTGACTGGTGGGTCACTTTTGAAATTCAAGGACGTGATTGTTTGAGATCATACATGAAGAAAATATAATAAACAATATAATATTAATTATTTACTGAGTAAACTTAACCGAAAGTTAAAGAATCCATAACCCAACGCATGGTTACGCTAGCGTTGGCAGCGATCCGCGTGCCAGGTCACGTGCCGCGATCGACTCAGTTCTATGTAAAGTAAATAGTAACATAGTAGTATTTATTAATAGAGAATTCTAGTGAAAAATTAAGTACCTGCTTTTCTAACATAATAATGATCAGAATATTAATCGAGTACAGAGTGCTCTCCTTCAGTACCAAAAATTTGTTACTAGTCACCCTGTTTTTTTTCACAATGAAAATATCCAACAATTTGAACAATAAATGGAAAAAATATCTTCAACGCGGTGGTATTTTTAAATGACACAGATCTCTTTTGTCATACTTTTTAAATAAAACCTTCATTGTTGGAGTGGATATTACCGAGAGCTAGATACGGGCACTAATGAGCATTGGTAATAAAATATTTCATCAACAGAGCTTGAAATATTCTATTCACACGAACGACATCAACCCCTTTGTCATGTGTGGGCAGAATCTCTAATTTCCTCTACCATGGAGGTAAGTTAAATTGTGTTAGATTAATTTAACAATTGACATCATTCGAAATCTTAGGGGATAGACGATTTTTATGATAACAGCTGGTCCTAGTTTAGGTATTTATGTCTATTTATTGTCTGTGTAGGGTTGGCTTAGATTGGCTATACCGCCTCTATATACCGCCTCTAGGCAAGCGTGTCGTAAGGCGACTGATCCGATATCACATATTCAGGTCCGACTGACAGGCGACCACGCTTCTTTTTTTTTTTGAAAACTTCTTTTTTATTATTCGTAGTAGGTACTACATTGGTTGAAAAGTTCGCGGCCTGGCCATTAAAAAAAAACTTTTGTTATTTTTTCTGCCGTCATTTTGAACTGTCATTATTCAATTGTCAGCCCGCGAATTTTCAATTTGATATCTTGTTTAAATAAAATTTTACGAACATTATAAATACGTGTGTAGAACAAATTTTCACTAATGGAGAAATTTGAACAACGTGCTGTGATTAAATATTTGTTTAAAAAAAGATTAACACCAAAGGAGATCCATGATGACATGCAAACAACATTAGGGGAATCTGCCCCGTCTTATACCACTGTGAAAAAATGGGTTGCAGAATTTAAACGTGGACGAGAGAACATCGAAGATGACCCTCGCTCCGGCAGGCCAATGACGTCTACGACCGAAGAAAACATCAATAAAGTGTGTGATCTCATATTGAAAGACCGTAGATTGACTATCAGAGAAATTGCAGACACTATAGGCATCTCATATGAACGAACGCAAAACATCATTGTCCATGAACTCGGCTTTTCTAAGGTTTCGGCTAGGTGGGTCCCCAGATTGCTTTCAGTAGAGCAAAAGCGAATTCGACTCACGATTTCTCGCGACTGTTTGGAGATGTTCGAGGCTGATCCACAAGGTTTTCTTGACAGATTTGTGACAATGGATGAAACCTGGGTTCACCACTATACCCCAGAATCAAAACAACAATCCAAACAATGGAAAAAATCAGGTGAACCAACTCCGAAAAAAGCAAAGGCAATTCTGTCGGCTGGCAAGGTGATGGCATCGGTTTTTTGGGATGCTAAGGGTGTCATTATGGTGGACTACCTTCCAAAAGGCGAAACAAATGTATGTTCATTGCTATTATGATGTAAATTATATTTAGATGTTTAAAAATTTGGTTATTCATTTTTCTAAAAACTTACATTTGTTAAAGCCCCATCTACAAATTACATTTTCTCGTACTGGGGTTGCCTGGTAGAAATCGAAAAGGCGATAAGGCCGCCCTTTATACACTGTTTTCTTTTTATTTGTTACTTTTTTTCTTTGTTCTGTATTTTTTATTGTGTATAATAAAGGGTAAATAAACAAAATACTTTATTAACTTTATTAATTATGTTCCATGTTGTTTTGGTCTTATTAGAACTATTTTTGATCTTATAAAGTTCATTGCCTGTCACTTTTAGGCAAGTTTAGAAATTGCACTTTAAATTTACAATTCACTCAAAATTACTTCTTTAGAATACTAAGTGGTTGAATTTAAGGTGGATATTTACAAATAAATGCACAAATGTTACAATTAAATAAATAAATTTTGGGAGAAGATACAAAAGTTTGTTTTGACAGCTAGGGATGCCAACCAAAAAATGTTCATTAATATCTGCCGCCAAATATTACCGCTCCGACGGTGATGTGCTCCGGATATGTTTGATGAAGAGCCAGTTCATGAGCTAGCCGTGTGCTGTCATCTCCGACCTCATCTTCACTTACCAGCAGGAGAGACTGGAGGGAGGGAGACTAGGGAACTGGAAATAGTAAGGCAGAATCATGTTTTATTTTGTGATTGTGTGTAATTATATCCTAGATTATAAAGATGTCATATTACATCCTGATTCAAAGTTAAAAAACTCTACATTTTGTAGGTAGGGTGTATGTATGCAGTACATACTCTTGATAAAAGTTAAATTATTTACCAATTGAATTGAATCCAAGACCACTGCGAAAAGCGGCTGACTAAACTGGCTATAAGTTTGAAAGAAAAAATAAAAAGATCTTACAGAACACTTCACTTCACTGTTTTTCAGAAAACAGGAGACTTTGTAATTCTCGATTAACCGTCCCTCACTTCATGACGTTCTCTACATGACCAAATACAAAATTGTCACAACTTAACTATCCGTAGCACGGTGAAGGGTGTAAGTTAAAAATTCTCGCTCTTCGGTCATTGTATTGTTGAATGGTCGCCGTGAGTGGCCGCTTGTATCATGTCATTAGCGAAGCACTTAATGAATTGTATGGTACGTTATTTGGATAAGTTATAAAAATGAAAGCTGCATTTTGCTTATTAAGCCTTCCAGCCCCAAACGCTTCTTCCAGCACATATTGCTTTTTACTATTGTAAAGAGAAGAACACTGAAATAAATGATAAATACATAGAGATTTTGCAAATATTAGTGATGAAGCGAGGTCGCTCAGTCTGCCTGCCGCGCGGCTTGCTGCGTGACGGATGAAGGGGCGTGTAAACATATGTTCACGTTACATCAATTAGTAAAACATGGTACAAATGAATAAGTTGTATAAATTCATTTCTATACCTGCCTAGTTATTTTTAAATTAGTCATTACAATAATTGTGTAATGAATACATAGTAGCATATTATATTATTTATTTTTCTTTATCTATTTCAGGAGGGTACTTCATAAAACACCGCAAGTTACATCAGCACGCGAGCGGCGATACTTGGCGAGAGACTGCACAGGACGGATGTTCGCTGGCAGGTGGGCTTTGAGGCAGCCCTACCACCAAGCGGGGGTCGCTAGGAACATTAAACACGCTATTTCAGGTGTTGTACGGACTTTTTAGGGAATTTCTTCGATTTGTAACATTTATATGAAAGAAGAACTAATATGTCTAACACACAACAAAATTAAACAATCAAAATAAAAATAAAAAAATATTTCTCTCTAAGCCACTTCCTCAACATCATCAGAGCGAACTGCATACAAAGGCATAACATCCAAAAAGTTCAGCTGCAGATCGAATGCGATGACGCGGCGTAATATCTTCCATATAATTTGATTGTGTCCACAATATTCAACACATATAAAAAAATGTCAGGTTAAACAAGCTATAAGTACAATTAAAAAAAATTCTTATTTTTATATAATTATTTACCAGTTCAGAACAATTTGCATTTTATTATTATTGTCATAGGTGAAATTATATATGTCTTTGTCGCTACATGTAGGTGTGCATATAGTATTATGGAATTGGAATTGGGTAAATGAGGTTGAGAAGTATCGCGCCCTAGCGATAAATGGCCTGTGGGCTGAACACAATACATCCTGATTCAATTTTGGGACTAACCCGTATGGGAAACGGCTGGTCCCAAAATACGCAACACAAAAATTTTCAAATCCTGGTATACAGGCTCCAAAACAGTTGCTTTCGGTAATTTCAGGGGCAAATCATTTCAAATCAGTAGTTCATTAGAAACGTTTTTCGAAGGGAAAACTTTTCAAACCAGCCGAGCTAGCGACCACTGTTCTTATAAATGTTCGAACACGAAAGAGCCTATCAATATCATATTCAGTCATATAAAAAAGTATTTTGCGTTGAGTGTTCACTGTTGGTTAGCGGCATTGTGTTTATATCGTACCTAATTAAACTGTACGTTCAGCAGCAGTAGGCGCATATTTATATCGTGGCTAATAAATGACCTGTCCGCCGCCCAACCACTACAAAAGCCAGATGTTATATCTTCGGGAGCACCAAAGTTAGGTAACGCTTATATTTTAAGAGTTTTGTGTTTGAGCACGACCATAAATTCATGATCGCTAAAATTATACAATTAGGCTAATTCGAAATAGTATGATAAATTGCAGTACTACAATTTTTGATATACGTATATGGCCATAGATATCGTCAAATATTGTATTCCTAAAAAATTGTCTGTGAACAGTTTGTTTCAATGCATGCTTTGCTTTTGTTATATTCGGCGGCCTCAAGTGTAGCCGGTAATGAATATGCGATATTAACTATTAATTAGTTGGGTTCCGTTGTAGAGCTCACAGAGTCGCGAAGGTAATATTAAAATAAATAAAGTCTCCAGAAAATCACCCTAACTACATGGCCATGTCGTTGGGGCGATCAAAGTAAGCAAAGCTTGTGTTATGAGATACCATGTAGCGAACTAGGGGGAAGCTAGAATATAAAATACATAATATAGATAAACTCTCAGGCCCGGAATAAATTTTATTCTATGCGGGAATCGAACCCACGACCTCACCATTTATTGGCGTGGTAGCGTCTACGCCACTGAAACACCAAGACCGTCAAATACAAAATTGTCCAAATCAATTAAATCAATATATATAGAAAATGATAAGTTTCTTCAATTTCAATTAATATCTCACGTGACATGTATAAAGCTATAGATTCATCTTGAAATATATTTTTAGAAGTGAACTCTACATACGACGGCTTTTCGATTGGCCTGACGCGCGAACCGGATGATGGATATTAGTAATACAAAATAGAAAAAAGTGACGATCGGCACGGAGCGCACGGTGGGTGTTGATTGTATTGCATGCTCCGACATGCCGTTCTCGTAAAACTGAAAGATATTTGATGAGTTCGAGCACTTTCGTCGACGGGCTTTGAAATTAAAGGCTGGATTAAACTTGTGCAGGCTGTCCGGCAGGCAATTTGACTAAACGTTACTTTCTTTATTAGCTGGAAAGGATTAGTTTTTATCGTTCAACATATTTTTAGAAAGTCAAATATTAACGTAAGTAGAAGTATGTTAATTGTTTAAACATGATTGATCCATCATTTTACTTTGGGACTTTTCTTTGTTGACTTTTATATTTTATTCACCAATGCGTACTTTGGAATTTATTTTAATATATGTCGTTACCCAGGTCTTTGAGTTCCTGTTTCATTCTTATACCGTGGCTTAGATTTTTGCTTTCTTTTATAAATAAGTAAGGCTAATAGCGGCAGTGCAGCAAAGAACGGAACACTTTATGGAGTTTTCCTTCAAATAACTTACCTTCTGCCGGGGATGTTCTAAGTGTTCGTGAAGAGATTTGTAATAAGTATAATATGTCGCAGGTGAACATCATTTTCGCTTGGTCCAAAAGGCCTTTAGATATTTTTAAAAAAGGCCTTTGTCATTTTAACGTAATAGCCTGAACGAAACAACAATATTTATGTGTTCATTTTATTTTGCTTCCAAAATGTTACGTGCAAATAGAATTTTATGATAAACTAATACAGAAAGAGAAGATAGTTTATAAGTTTCTATCATTTTAATATTACCGACGAGTCCAATTTGTGGCAAAAAATAAAAATGTAATTTTTCACGAAACCTGGGATTCAAATTGTGTTATGTCTGAAGCGACGACATATTTGTGTTCGTGTAACAACACATCAAAGAATCCGCTGGCTACGTGTGTATGTGACACGTGTTATTGCTTATGAATTTGATTTACGTTGTGAGCTTTATATAGAACTTGTGCCAAGATTGCCTATAGGTACTGTTTTATAATAAGTATTGTATATGAGTAAAAACTAATGGAAGCAGAAGGAAACTCACAGTGAACGCAAGCCGTGAATCCTTGTAAGCACCACAACCACAACAATAATTCTAAGTAAATAAATAAATACTTCAATATTTTTTCCATGGTCAGTATTGTAGTGTCATGTATGTATCCTGGGTGCGCTTTTTTACCTCGTCGTTCACAACCAACTACTAGAAATCAGAAAGTATGCAATACTTAAAATTAAGGAAAAAAAATTAAAGCTAATCTTTTAATAGTATTTCAGGAGATCACTGCATTTCACTTAATTTCATCAATGAGGCTTCACCGCGCAACAGGCTGGAGCTGCCCAGCGCCGCGCCGCGCCCGCAATTAACTCAATTTGATCTCATCTTAATATCTCATTTGATTAATTACCTAATCAATTAAGCCTGGATATTATCAAGATTAGAAACAATTATCAAAATTAGAAACGTAATATTAATGGATTTCATTTTGATGATCCTAAGTTCCCATATCCTTATTTTGCGAAGCAAAAGTGCTTCTATGCTGGACTGGGAGCGAAAGAAAAACACAGAATGTGCCAGCTGCTTCTCTTCCCGGGCATACTGTAAAAGTCAGTTAAGGGACCGAGGTGATATGGGAGGCTTTTTTGTGGGCGATAGGCTGACTCCCTGTCACTGCAATAGTCTCTCTTCACTATTATAATGGCTCCAAATTTGTCAAACGTGACATCAGATGGTTTTATTACCTCTGGTGTTCTGCCTACCCCATACGGGATACAGGCGTGAAGTTATGTATGTATGTATGAAATAATAAAAACGATAAAGTGAGTCAAGCAGAAGACGCTTTTCCTACTAGGTCACCACAACCGTGGTGTGATAAATAAAACGTTAAAAATGTGATAAATAAAACTTACCCGACCAGGTTTTAAAAAAAAAATAAGTTTAAAAAAATATTAATTACTGAGTCGTAACATGCCGGATGTGTTGTTTTATTAGCTAGGTAGTAGATACTTAACTTTAAGAGCCCTAATAATTAACGAAATAGTCAACTAGCGAGTTTTGCTTTTCTTATAACATTTATTAATCTACGCAAAGCGTAATAAATTGTACTATTACGGAGACATCCTTTATAAAAAAACATGAAAAAGTTTTACATGAGCAATCATAATATCACTTTCTCAAATAAGATTATCTCCGTTGGACAGGAAGCAAAAGATTGAAACTTATCAAACATTCATTCTTACAGTACGATTAGGTGCCGGCGTGCGAGGGTCCGTCATATGTCGGTGGCAATCTTGGCTATTAGGTAATCCTAGAGATGGGCCGCTCGCGGGGCGGCGCGGGGCGGCGCGGCGCGCGGCGGCGGCAGTCTCGCGCCGAGCGCCGCCCGACTGTGCACGCCGCTAGCGCCGCCGCCGCCGCTCGCCGCGGTAAACTTCACTCGCACGAAAACCTACCACTCACGCGGAAATATCAACTCGAGTGAACTCCAACTACTCCTCCGGCACTTTTTCCAATTATCGACAACAGTTTGAAAGTTTCGAAAAGTTTTAGTGAAGCGCGCGAAAAGTTTGAAAAGTTTGTGCAATTTAAGTTTCAGTGACTGTGATGTGAGATAAACTCTGGATTGAGGCGGTGGTGGTAGCGGACGGTGGTTGACGGCCACCGAGGGGTAGCATGCGGCGCGCGTACTGACGCGCCGCAGCCTCGCCACCGAAGGTAGGGTTTATTTAGCTCTTTAAGCATCTTAAATTGTTAACTTTTTGTCACCGGCGTCAAAGGTGCTGAAAACAATGAAAATTTTTAACAATCTTTATGTTAAAAGTGGTCATAAGAAAAAAGCTATCAAGAAACACACTAAGACCTAACAATTGAAATTTGTTTTTGAAAAAATCAACGCTAGGGGCTTCAAATATACCCACATAACAATATAAACGGGCTTTAATCGAAATGTTTTCAGTAGCGCAGCAGTAGGTAAATCGTGAACTTTCCGATCCCCACGATCCTGGGTCTAATACCGTACTTAACATTATCAATATTCCGGTGATGCTAGGTAAATCACTAACAAAACGAATTTAAATAAAATAATTAAAAAATATTTATATTATAATATTTTTTCGCGAACGTACAATCATTATATTCACATTTATTACGATTATACGTTTGCAAAATTTATCCTAGTCACATTAGAAAAATAAATCAGCTCTCAGAGAGAAACAACATTACTACGTACCTATATATTTCTAGAAGATAACGAAGATCACTCTTTTACTTTAAAAAAATTACAAAACATTTCAAGTACGAAAATTTTGTAGTTCTAAATAGGCTTCTCCCAATTTTAATGACAACCAATCATAGAATGTTTTGTTACGAGTCGTTTGTGTAGTGACCGGTATTTGCTGTTTGTTTCCACTGCCGTAACATCTCTGTATATTCATGCAGACGTACTGCAGCATCGATACAAGGATCAGCCGGCAGAGACACAGAGACAATAGGCTATTCCAGCTTAGACTTGGATTGGATCCGGTAACGCAATCACACAGCCCTATCAAGGACTAAGGGACTAAATTAGTTAACGGATTCATAAAAGCCACCCAGACTGTTGTACCTCCATCGAACCATCGAGCGTATGCATTTCAGCCGTTTCTATAAACTTACTTTCAAACAGAAGCCGACTAGTCGTACCGGCAAAGATACTACGATCAAAAATGAATTAAAAAAGATCTATAAAAAATTAAAACATACGAAAATGCGACATTCGTATTGACATTATCAATATCTACTATCCACGGATATCCAAGGGTTTTCTTCTACATATTATAAAAGAGAAAGTCTATTTGTGTTCATCTTCTTAACTGCTGAAAACTCTTTGATCTGGCCTGCACGAGTCTCAAGGCTCGCTAAGGCACCTAAGAATAATTACAGTTGTTAATGAACTTATTTAAACTATCCATTTGACTTGAGTTAAGAAGCTAAGACAGTAACAGTTTAAGGCCAAACTGCATTGGAGCGGAGCCGGGTACCAACTACAGCTATTTTAGTAATAAAATTAGACCTTATTTGTGAAAAACGGCAATTCGTGAGAGTTCGGCATCACGGCGCACCCGCATCACTGGGCACACATAACAAACTCGGTTATCGAGTCATCGTCATTGCCGCACAACAATGCGCCGTTAATTATATCGCGCTAAAACAACCAGCCTTCTATGACACACGCCGCTTTCATTAGCCTATTAAGTATCTAATATTACATACGTGACTATTTAATGGCCGATCAAACCAAAGATTAATATTTTAATTTTACGACGGGCATACTTCTCGGCACGTAAACTGTTTCGTAGAAACCAGCTGTTTCTCTTTTTAATCTGCAACATCATTATGCTTACGTCTAAATATTGCAGCCGTACTCATTGTTAGACTTAATATGTTAGCGAAATTGGCCTTGAATATGATATATTTTGCAAAAACCCGACAACTAGATACTTGTTAAATTGATTATCCCGACTAGGTCACACTAAATATAATATTGGTTTGATAATAGGAGTCCCAGGTTTGAGTGTTGTTCGGGTCATTTTACTTAGCATATTTTTCCAGTTGTACATTTTGTGAAGATTTTCAACTAATGGTGACTAAACCGGCTTTTGACCTCATTTCATCTTATTATGAGTGAAAATAAGGTTTGAAAATGGAACTAGGTCTTCATAAACTACAGCCAGCACCAATCACCGCGTCGTGGATTATATTAAGTGGTATACTCTGGCTCGCAGAGGTATGTATGTCTGGATCGTAGTAGTGCGCGTTCCTTAGTCTCGGCCTACCCCAAAGAGGGACGGGCATGATGTTATGTATGTTATAATAATAATAATATCCCCTTAGTCTTTTTGACTAAGGTGAATGTAAAGCATAAACACATAATAATAATAAATTCTTTATTTGCAAGTATAAGCGTTACAATTATAGGTCTTATATTTATCATTATCGTTCGAACATATACTGCTGCATTGGCAGCGTGCAAAATTACATAAAATAAAATAAACATTTGTCACATAATAATCACGAATAGTCAATAAAAGAAAAAAATGACATCAAATTTAAAATGTCAGCATTGAGATAAATTAATAAATGTCAAAAGAATATAACATTAAATTATAAAATTAAAGAAAAAAAAGCAACATTATAGATTAATTAATAAACATAGTATAATTGTATTTTAGTCTGTTTTTAAATGTAAATTTATAATGTTTGGTCATTCAAAAAGTTTCATATGAATCATAATGAAAGCTCACGCAGAATTTTTAACTACTTAAGAGTACATTTCTTGCTTGAATAAGAACATCGCAAACGACGGTTTTGATAAAACTGAACTCTACGTCGTGGCGCCGTGGTTGCTGTGCATATCAAACGATATCGCAGGTTAAGCGCGCTCGGCGCGGCCGGTATTAGGATGGGTGACCGCCGACCATTCATTTCTCACGACAACTTCCGTGCTTCGGAGGGCACGCTAAGCAGTCGGTCCCGGGTGCTGTATACTTGTATACAGTAGTCGTTAGGGTTTGTCAGAAGCCATTTCGGCACCCTGAAATATCTGACATCCACCAACCAGCAGTGGGCCAGCTTGGTAGATTACGGCCTAAACCTCCTCGTCACCCAGAGGAGAGACTCATGGCCCTGCAGTGGGCTCATTACACGGAGTTGTGATGATGATGATGAACTTTACGGAACTTTCTGTTCGCTAGCCAGGACGACGACCTCTCTCGCCGAAGGGCTGTACTTAGGCGATTTAAGTAATATTACAAAATATAATAGATTATTTCACACCTGATACCTTTGAAAAAGAAAAAAAATTGTGTGGATATAAAAAAAACTACTCTCGCATAATATCTTGGTTCATAGATAAGACCATTATTTCTCTAATATTTGATGAAAGTGACGATGATTAAAACTGAAAACATATCACAAAATAAAGAGTCACAAAAAACAATAAGATATTAAACTGAAATAATACAATTAAAAAAATCCCTACACAATCACACCAACTACATGGCCCTAAAGTAAGCATAGCTGTGTTATGGGATACCATGTAGCGAACTAGGGTAGAACCTAGAATATAAATACATAAATAGATAAACACCCAGACACGGTACATTTTTTTTGTTCCGTTCGGGAATCGAACCCGCAACAACTGGCGTCTGAGGCAGAAAGGTTTACTCTATCGCCAAAGTGGTCGTCATTTATTTTTTCAATTATTTGTATAATACAATAAAACTTAAATTGATACCTGAACGGGCTGTTCCTATGTACTTATGTTCTTAAGTACTGCTGTTCCTATGTATGTAATCAGACATTTCTAGTCAACCATCAAGTTGTCTTTAATATATACTCAATATAGATAACATAGCTTGTCAATATAGAAACAAATTTCACACAGAAAGGTTGAACGCGTTTGTACCTCTTTATTACTGTCTGAATATCATGAACATCGGGATGTCATATTCCACAACAGTTCTATTCACATAAGCGCTCACGAAAATTGATAGTATACAAGACAAGCTATGTCATACCCCAGCTGTGTCCCGGTTCCATTCGCATCCAATTTCGCGTTATGTTATAGCGCTGGCCTAAAACTTTTCTCAATTAACGAGTCGCCCAAGTCAATCTATTTTTATAGTATTAGTAGATATTAGAGCTGTTTATACAGGCCGCAGACATCCGGAGCTAGTAACGTCTTGGTGTGACTCACTTGGATGAAGTTGCCTATTAGGATGAATTTGGATGAAGATACACGCTGGTTGTCGGAGTACTAATGTTTCAGAAACTAATGGTGTTCTAAATTAAAACACGGTCACGGTAGTAGTAGCCGCCTCTGATCAAAGTCGAAAAGGTTCAAACTAGACAACACTGATATCAATGCATAATAGTGAGGAAAACCTTATTGCTAAGTTTCCATTAGTCTTAAGTGCATGACATTTTAACTGTTATTTTAAATAAATAAGACATTAAATTCAGCAAAGAACATTACTTTTTTTCTAAACAGAAGTAATATCTAATTTCCTGGCATTATTTTCGCAAATAGATTTAAATTGTCACTTGTAGCAACGGTCTCTAAAGAATCCTTTAACTAATAAGTATTTATGTTGTTCTTAAAAAAACGTGAAAACAATATTACTTTTAATGAGTTTGAAAAATAACTGCTATTTATAACAGTAGGCAATACTGTTATCTGATTGGACATCTCAACCGAGCTTAGTGCTAACAATCAAATCCAAAATGATTTGATTATGCTTAGTGAACGATTTATTTGTATCCTACCTAATACTTGTCTCTTCTAATAAAGAATTTTGAATTTGAATTTGAATACTTGTCTCTACGCTACAGTGCCTTTTCTACAGCATTAATTCTGTAGAATCTCTTCAGATACCCTACAACTAAAGGCTATTTAATAATAGTTAATAATCGAGAAAAAAAAGTCTGCCTTTTCATACTTTTTCACAAACCACGAAAGTGCACTTTGAAAGATTTCAACGCAAGCGTGCGTGCTAGCTCGACTCATATTCTCTGCAAACAGTATTACGATAAACTCGTAATACTGTATGCAGAGAATATGACTATACTTGTGCGAATATATTTTGAGATTTGGAAGAATTATCGGTTGCTAATACTGAAAAACTAATTTCTTTATTTTCATTTTCAAGCCAACTGATATGAGTTTCCTTGACTTAAACATAGAATGTGCCAGCTGCTTCTCTTCCCGGGCATACTGTAAAAGTCATTTAAGGGACGGAGGTTTTATTGAAGTTCTTGAGGGCGACAGGCTGACCCCTTGTCACTACAATAGTCTCTCTCCATCTTTATAATACCTCCACATTTGCCAAACGTGATATGAGATGCTTTTTATAGCCTCTGGTGTTATGCTTACGCGATAAGGGATACAGGCGTGAAGTTAATATGTATATACCTATGTAGATATGAGTTATTTGCAAAAGTTGTCAAATTGGCTAAAATTTCACGATTCAAAATATTAAACTTAGTAATTAAATAATTCTTTTTAACTCTTTTTAACCGGGATAATAATTCTTTTTAACCGGGTTAAAAAGAATTATTATCTGCTGAAATTACGTCAGAGTAACTCTTGACCACAGGGTCTATAAAGACAGTAAAAAATATAAGTTAAAATTAAAACTTTATTTTCATTTCTCATGCTCGGAAAGTAGTCTATTTTTGATCCAAGTATCGGTCTGAAAATGCTTCATCCGACCCGCGGGTCGGAATGTTTCATACAAATTCATTCCGAACAAAGGGCCGGATTTCAAAAATAGAACTACTACATTTCTTATGAAGCCAGCTGTCAAAAATTTAGATTTTTTAAATGTTTTTTTTTATTTTAGAAGTCAAGTTAAAATAAGTAATTTAAAAAATGATATCTATACCTACATAGAAATATGTCACCGATTTATAGGTGAATAAAAATGTCCCTTTAAACTTCACGAATTGTTCGAACTTTTCCATTAATTTTAAATAAATATTTAAGAAAAATGTTTTTTTTTACTTTCCTTATATTTGAAATGAAAAGTAGAGTGTTCCCCGCGGGTGGATGACATCAATTCATACTCGGATTATAAAAAAACACCTCGTATGGGAATTGATGTCATCCGACCCCAGTTTAACAATCTACTATTATTATATTTCGTAGATATAAACAAACACTTGACATGGCTTTACTTTACTACTTCGAAAAGTTAATCAGTTGAGCAGAAGTGGCAAGAAACTCAAGAACAAATCGAAATGTCGCCGGGTTGTAATGTAAAATATAATTTATAAAAATAAAATGTGAGGCTAGGCCACAGCATTATGAATAAAGCTATTAAAGTAGGAATTCTTGGATCCTCCACGATGTAATTGTGTTGGCAAGCGGCTTCCCGCAATGAGCACTAATTGTTTAATGGTCACCGAGATAAAGTTAATTGAGACACTCGGCTTTAAGAATTTATTAAACGCGTTACATTTGAGATAGTGTGCAACTAAATAACTAAGCCGAAATCCTGATACAGAGTCAGCAAAGGAAGCTGCTTCATTGAAAGATGCGAATTGGTAAAAGAAATTATTTCATTATATGTTACGTCCAATGCAAGCATAATGAATTTGCTGGCATGTTTTGTTATTCATTAATACATATATTTAGTATCTTAACTTCGTTATCTCAACTACAAACGAACATACCTAATTATCTTCACGCCTGTCTCCCTTCGGGGCAGGTAGAGACTAGCAGAGACTAGGGCACCCATTGCTACGATCTAGACATACCTCTTGCGCTTCCTCTGCGTACATTAATCTTTAAATAGATTGATCGGAATCTTTAAATTGATTAATGTCCATAACTCTCAGTTTCCTATTTCCATAATAAAGCATGAGTATCAATTTTATTAAAAAACAAAGAAATTGCCATTGAATTTTTAAATAGAGGTTATGAATGTATTTTGGTTGCCAAATCTGTAAATAGGTTTATCTATATCAGTTGGCGCGTTGGCGTCATACTGGAGCTATTGTCGCCAAGTGAGGAGAGTCCCCGCGCGCTGCCAGCGCAGGGCTGCCCCGGCCGCAGCGGCACCATTCAAATGATGAAAGTATCTTTGTGATGCAGAAATTTGCTATCCAAGCAATGTAGAACCTCGGTTCAAGAGCGTCACTTAGAGATAAGTTTAAAGAAATGAATGTTATCACGTTTGGGTCACAGTATGTTTGAAAAAATGTTACATATAATATGTACTAAAGAAAATAGACCATGTTCTATAGAAATGTGACTTAAATGATGTTAATAATAGATATAAATTTTAACGAGCCTAGACTTCACAAAGTCATTACCTCATTCATGGGCTTCAATTTGTAAACAATGTGGCTTATTTCATATACACCTACGAAATACAGAGTTTTGGAATTTTAAAGAAAACAAGCCAGTAACCCAATTTAAGATATATTGTATACATATTATTTAAACAAAGATACCTGGGTCGTCAGACTGTCTGATCGCGATAAGTTTCCACTCAATTACTACTCTATGGAAAGCACTCAGCTTTCACATAGACGATCTATATCGTGACAAAAGCCTTTAACTTTAATTCCTAAGTTTTACAAATTAATTATTTATGTGTGTATCAAACTAGTTATTTGTGGCCGACTGCTAGTCGGTCGGGATCACTCTTTACTATTAAGAATTCAATTGAATAAGGTCTACTAAATAAGTGAGTAACTGAACTCCATTAGCTACACTGTGGCTGCAACAGATTTGGCATCCGCGCGATAGACACGTCCGCTGTCACTCCATAAGCGGCGGATGCATTGGCCTATCAGCCTAATTCACATCCTACTGCTTAATATTCACCCATAAATTTGCACCCATAAAGTTCCAAGTGCAATTTCAATTATTTTGAATTGAACTAACGCTTGTATTTGAATCGAAATATTAAATTCAAATCGATAAATGTTAACACTAAATAAATAAATAACACTAAATGTAGTCGAAAGTTTATCCTCTTACAAATTTCTTACGAAAAAAATATTATTTCGTTCTAAATATTTATCTTCAAAGTATTTGATGTCGACAGAGTGTTATTAGGTAAATATTAGTCCTATTGTGTCGGAATCATCTTCTAAATTGTAGTTCAAGGACTAAATTACGTTGAATAGCACTTTGGTCATTTTTATTAACAGTTGAAGAGATATTCGGCACAGCATCTTTATTAATATTTGATATAAGTAGCCATATCAAACTCGACAAGATGATCAATGATCGACAGTTTATTAGGCTTAAGGTCAACGGTTTAGTCAATTGCGGGTCATTTGATTTTAACATTATTTACTGACAACTATAGTCTAGCGTTATTCTACTTGAGTACCCATCAGGTTTAAACAATATAGAGTACTGGGCAAAACGAGATAATATCTTAATAAAAACGATTTGATCTACTGTATAAAGACACGGCCGCTGTAAAATGTTGACGAGGGGCAGTATTGCAATGCATGGTTCTTTAACTGTCCCTTTTACTAATTTCCAAACTAAGCAAAATATTTTTTGGGAACAAGATCTCGAATGTATTATGTATTACTGAAATACTCTTGGTTATCTGAAGACCTGTCCCACTTGTTAAGCTGCTAGTATCGAACAACCAGATTCCAGCTGATTATTATTTGAATACGTGACAAAAACACTCAAGAAAATCTTTACCGAAGCGAAGGACATATTTTTTGATAACTCATATTTGTAAATAGCATGCGTTCAAAGTTCCAATTTGAAATTTGATAATTTTATCCAATCAAGAATATACAAATGAACGAATTGTAATTATGAGAAACAGAACAGAGTGTTTCAGCAATAAATGTTCACAAATGTGATTTATCACTAACTCATACTTTAAAGGAGTTTTCAGCACCTGAGAACCAACCCAGATAGGATTTATTGGGTATTTTACAACATAAGCAAGTTACCGCCGCGCCGGTATCTTCCATGAATAATTATTGTTGTTCTAAGTTGAAGGAGTAATCTGGAGCCAATGAAGCGTGCTGGCCGCCGGATCACATAAATGTAAACGTTATTCCAACAAATTAAGATACTGCGAAGTAGCGCTTTACTAACTTTCCCTATTATTGATTGTCGGATGTGATTCGGGGCAATGCGGTAGCCGTTTATTTAGTCGCCACTTTGTGCGATATTATAAACGATGAGAATACGAAGGCATTAATCTTCCCGGTGCCAACGCTTTCCGCTTCGGGAGGAAATATTCGTTTTCATATTCGACGTCAAAGTGTTTTGAAAAAACTCATTTCCCCGGGTGTGCGAACCTCGATTTGCTCCGCGCCACGCTTTAATCTCAGATAGATGGCTTTTTGCAGGCTGAGGCCACGGCCAACGTCATGAACTTACAAGTCAATCAGGGAAAGAAATGTGCGGAAGTTAAATATGAGAAATTTTGGAAATAAAAATATAAATAAGTCGCTGAGTGTTATCTTCACATGCAGGCGTGTCGATTAGCACCCTTGTTGTCACAGCTGTAGACAAAGCTGCCCAGCTACTTTAACGTAAAATATATGTGAAATTACTTTTAGTAGAAAACTCTTTAATTTGATTGCATAATTATGTTAAAGAAAATGTTTTTCGTTTTGCCTCTTCGCCATCTGCTTATTATTTCGAAATAAGGCGAGAAATAAAATGACACGTTGAGCGCCCATTGCCCATTTAATTGTTGTCTACATCGAGAATCGGTAGCACCGTCTTTCTGTGTTTAAATGAAATGAAACATAACCATTGCGAAAAATCATGAAAAAAAAATATGTGAAAGTAAGAACATAATGTGAACAACCGTTTGTAGAATATATATTAATAATATTGTCGACGTTCGCATTGTAAAAATAAACATGATGAGCAATGGCGGCCGGTGCGCGCCGGCCGGGGCGGCGCGGCGCGGCTCTGCACACATTTGGTACCTGACCAACGTCTCACCTTAACCTTCATGATTCTAGCTAAGATGGATACATGCTGGAAACAGATTTGCCTTTCTTGACCATGCATGATAAACGGAGTTAATACATCACTCATAAAATAATATATTTACTTTACAATATATCTCTGCCCACCAATTTTTTATTGTTTTTTTTTACACCTGTGTAGCTAGAGTACTGGCGGAAAATCTCATGATAAGGATCCACCTTGTTTTAACTTTTTTTGTTTTTGGTGAATTTAATCATTTTACTAGCTTCCACACTAAATTGATTCAAATTGATTAACGATAAAAGATTTATTTGATTCCCGCCACAATTGCATTTCTTTTAAACATACGCATAGAATTGACACTGCTGCTGTCATAATTATCTACACTCATGTAACTCTGTAAAACAAAAACTGCCAAATGGATTTCATGAATTGAAAGATAACATTTCTTAACAAGATGAGTCGCTTTCGTAACATAGACCTATCTGTAATTCAATTAGTTATAATGGGAGATGTTCGCTTGTAATATTAATATGGATATGCGATCGCCGCGGCCCATCGATCACTTCGCGAGTGTTTATAAAACTGTAAGGGGATAATAAATCCCTGAGTCTGTACAAACACATTTATCGGCGCGACTGGCTGCCGCTGCACGCCGCGCCGCCACCACCGCGTGTTGCGTTTTGTTTTGTAGCGGCGACTGTTGGTCACCGTTAGTGGTTCGCTAACAGAGGTATACGATGTAGATTGGCCGGCAAGTAGGTTATGTTTACGAGCAACCAAATTGTTTGGTAAATGTAAGTAGCCTCTATCAAGTTGTGATATAATAAGATATGGAGTCAACAATATCTTGTTTAAGATAAGACCTAAGTTGTAAATTTCTCAGAATGTGAACGCGGAGTGACTTACATTTTTTGGGCTAAGTTGGTTACGCTAACTGTTAGGACGCCAAATTAGGCCACATTGAGATTGGTGACAAGTCTCTACTGAGCTATCGACTGTTGATAAATAACTATGAATGTACTCGATGGGATTTTGTTATTTTGTAAAGCAAGCTAAATGTTTGATATTTATAAATGTCCATTTTGGTGGCTGGTTCAGGTATGAGAAAGTCTATTAAATTTGTATCTGCCATAATATCATAATAAACTAAGCACGCGAGAGTCAGACTGCCCCGTACTACTGCATAGAGACCATGCTCATGCGAGCAATGCGGTACGTGGTACCACATGTCGATGCTGGTCTCCAGGTGGATGGAGCCTACTTTGATTACAAGAAGGCGTTCGATTTAGTGGACAACGACATCCTGTTGACGAAGCTAGCTAAAATGGGCTGCACTCCACAGCTGTTGCGATTTTTTGCTGACTATATGAGAGACCGTCAGCAGTATGTAGAATACGCAGGTCACAAGTCGGAGTGCTACTACACCTGGTCAGGAGTCAGCCAAGGTAGTAACCTGGGACCGCTGCAGTTTGTAGTCATGATTAATGACCTACCAAGCGTCATAAATCACGTCAAGTGCCTACTTTTTGCCGACGACCTGAAGCTCTTGCTAAAAATAGAAACTGTTGATGACTGTATTCGCCTCCAACAAGACATCGACAGGGTGGTGGCGTGGAGTCACGATAATAAGCTGGAGTTTAACGTCGACAAATGTAAAACGATCACGTTCAGTCGCAAAATGGATCCCGAGCGACATGAATACGTAGTGCAGGGAGTACATATGGAACGGGTGAACACAATTCGAGACCTAGGAGTTCGGCTGAAGGACGACTTGTGGTTTCGAGAGCACATCTCAGAAATTTGCAAGAAAGCCTTCCGATGTCTGGAGTTTGTGCTTCGGCAAGCAACGGAATTCACAAACCTGAGTGTAATCGGAACACTATATAATGCACTGGTAAGAAGCCACCTAGAATTTAACTCTGTAGTATGGGCCCCACATGAAGCTAAATATAGTATCATGTTGGAGCGCATCCAGAACAAATTTACCAGGTACCTATACAAAAGGCTTTACGGGGTATATCCATCGTACCCTTTAATGTACCCAACACTGTTTGTGCTGGGCATGGTTGGGTACAATAAGCTGGAGACCAGGAGGGAATTAGCGTTCGCAGCATATTTGCTGAAAGTGATACGAGGTAAGGTACACCACCCTGACCTATTACAGAACGTAAGTTTCTGTGTGCCTGATAATTACGTCCATCGCAGGCGCCGGCCGCGCTTGTTAGTTGTACCGCGAGGTAAAACTATCTTGATGCAAAGAGCACCCCTAGCCCGCGCACTGCAAACATTAAATGTAGTCGTAAATCAGGTAGATTTATTTACATGCTCTTTGAATGAATTCACAAAAAGCGTTATGTATATTTTGTGTTATCAGGAATGATTTTGTGAATTAAATAGTATTTTATTATATTTTGACATTTTAAGGGAAAGTTTTTGTTTTCAATGGGTTAGATTAGAGTTAAGTTATGATTTGTAGTTTTTTGGACATAATATGTGACATTTAATTTAAATTGTATTTGACGTAGTAGTTTCATTTTATTTGTTAGGTTTATTTGACATTTAAGTATTGTTTTGTTTTTGAATTTTATTTTTTATTTGTAAATATTTTGATTTTGTTTTGTATTAAACGGAATGTAAATAAATGTAAATGTTGACAGCACCATCGCATTGGATATTCTGTAAAGGTGGTGCTATGATTTTTGTAATAAATAAATAATAAATAAATAAATAAATAAATAAATGATATCAGCCAACACCCGCGCCTGACCGCGTGGCGGTCTATGTTGCCAATAAATACTTTTTAAACAATATACCTAAGCTTTTTCTTTAGGTAACATACTATAACAATATTTTGCTTCATTAATAGATAATACAAATTGACCTATAAAAAATAGACTTGTTATTTCACGCACTATAATATTTGCATTGCGCAGAAATTGAACCCGTAACCACTCGTATCTGATGCGGATAGTACTTAGCCTAGTGTCCATTATATGAAAGCTAGTTAATTAAGTTGATCCAAACTGGCTTGGCTTAGATTAAATCCTGGACCTTTACCACCACTCTCAAACCAATAAACCTGTATTACGCGAAAAAAGTGCCCCCTCGCGTGTCTCCACATGACGAGGAACTTTTACATGGAACAGATGCTAAGGCATCCTGCCAGTAAAAGGGGTCAACTCTGATTGCGTCTTCTACGACATACTTATAAACGGACAAGAGCATTATCTTGCTAAGGAGATCGTTGTTGTATCTACCAGTTTCATAATTATTTACCTACTTATACTTTTATGTGAGACCTTGAACCGTGTTAAGAGACCTTATAAAACCAGACGCAGTTTAAAATGCTTGCGTTTTAGAAACGTTAGCTAAGGTCAAGGTGATCACACTGTCACACTACTGGTGATTCATCGGCGATGACAGGACTCCTAACTGCTGGTCTAGCAATCAATCTGCATTCCGACACAGGACCGGTACCGAACCCACTTCATCATCGTTATAATGATATTGGAAAGATTTAAAGAAGATTTCGGTTGATTTATTTAAATAAATAAAATCCCCAGACAATCACACCAACTACACGGCCCCAAAATAAGCATAGCTGTGTTGTGGGATACCATGTAGCGAACTAGGGGGGAACCTAGAATATATCGGAATATATATACATAAATAGATAAACACCCAGAAACAGAACATTTTTTTTTCTTGTTCCGTGCGGGTGTCGAACCCGCAACCACTGGCGTCTGAGGCAGACAGTGTTTCCCATCGCCAAAGTGGTCGTCAACGTCACGTCGGATCCAATAACTTTATTTTAAATTATTATATTAATTTTCAAAATTCTAAAGATACACGGATGTTTGCAAAACTTTTTAAACAAAACTTAGTTTTATCGAAACTAAGCAAATAATATGAAATTATGTTACAGTTATGAATAAGTTGGTTCCTTGTTATACCGCAAGTTACGTTAACAGTTTTTTTTTATAACAATCGAATTACATGTCTACTTAAATATTAATCGGGAGACCCACAGTCAACAATTTCTCATGTTTTGGGACTACTCAGCAGAACTATTCGGAAATCGGGTCTGGCTGAAGTAAATTCCTTTTTCCGGGTCACGATCCCAAAAAATATTTATCTTCCTTAACGTAATGACACCGGAATTGCGAAATATGTTATAAATAAAATACGCAGTGAAGATCCCATTTCTTATGTTAATTCTACGGGTACCTACATTATGCTGTTGGAATTGTTTCATCTCGAATAATGCGCCGTTGAGAGGCAGTCCTGTCTTGTTAATATGCATTTTACTGTTCTTTGTTAAGAGCCGGGTCACTCGCACTATGGGTCTCGGCCTTCAGGGAGCTGCAAAGGAAAGTAATTTATTCTTATTATTTTGAATATGTTACGTTCGCTTTGTATAACGGCCGAACAAACTCCGCTGTAAAGTCTCGACAAATATAAAGCGCTCCGCATTAAGCGAGTGATGCAGGCTGCTGCAGAAAGTTCGCTTAAGTTTTTGACAATGGGTCAGTTTTGAAAATATAATGATTTGAAAATTTAAGAGTGGCATGAATTCCTGAAATGATTGTAGGAACTCTACAATAGTTAAGGAAAAGCTTAGAGGAAAGAAGAGCTTAAGGAAAGAATATGTAAGGCAAACAATGTGTTGTATTGTAGGCAAACAATGTAAGTACCAAGGTATTTTTATATTAGGTTCTGGCATGTTTATCATAAATCAGAAGAGTTTTCTTGTTGTATTAAAACATTTCCGAAACTAATAAACAAGTCAAAGTAATATTAATATCCTCCACTATTTGTTTATTTTAAACCGACCCACGTATTTTTTTAATGAAATGTTAATCGATTCAAACATCTGTGTACTGACCGTCAGTGGAGACGTACAAAAACATATCATTCTTCTTCACTTTGTAAGTCGACAGCCGTCGAATGCTGCTCCCGCTGCATCTAAGAAATGACAAAAATACACGCGCAACGAAACCTTGCCAAGACTATTATTAACTATTGACTGAACTTATCTCTCATTCAGTCGCTCGATAAGCATTTCTATTTAAAGCGCGTGCCGCGTCGACGTGCCGGTCGCCGGCCGCGGCTGCCGGCTGCCGTCGGCGAGTTACGCCGTCAACTGCCATACCTCCTAGACTAAACCAATAAACACGAAATAACCTATTGACCAACAAAAAAGAGGTTAAAACTGACTGAAGTTGAAATCAATGCAATTTATCACAATGACTCTTGACAAAAAGCTAAATAATTAACCCGTCAACAGCGCGCCCGTTTCAAACGACGGCACAGGTAATAAAATATAATTAAATAGCTTTATTTCTTCCTTAGAAATATGAGGGAATGAATTGGTTGGTGTTTCCACTGATTAGCCAATAAATTACGCCGATGCAGCTATGCAGCGTGGCATTGCATTTATTTCAACAGAGTTGTTTGGTAAAAAAATGAGAGCTTTACCAGTATGTAACGGTGATGTATATGTTATGTGGCATGGCTACAATACGTTATGATATTCGCTTGGAGCTTTTGAAAGCCAGACTGCTGTATTTTTTTGAACCACTGTTCAAACATCTGTTATGACATTATCCTCCTACCTCCTTGTGAACTTGAGAACAAACTTTTGCATTCTTCTCATAAATGTCCACCCCACTAGATCTGAACACGAGATTTCCAGTATAGAAAACTTTATATACCCCTACACTTGCTTCCATGCTGGACTGGGAGCGAAAGAAAAACGTAGAATGTGCCAGCTGCTTCTCTTCCCGGGCATACTGTAAAAGTCAGTTAAGGGGCAGAGGTTTTAAAGGCGTTTTTGTGCGCGATAGGCTAACCCCCTGTCACTACAATAGTCTCTCTCCATCTTTATAATACCTCTAAATTTGTCAAACGTGACATCAGATGGTCTTGTAACCTCTGGTGTTCTGCCTACCCCATTAGGGATACAGGCGTGACGTTATGTATGCGTAGGTATGTATGTATGTACTTGGAAGTAAACTTAAATACAAACTTATTTAGTTGTCTTTTATTTATTTATTCAAATAAAATTCTGTTTGTGAAACGTTGCGTGTGTATAGATGTGTGAGTATAAATGCGTGTAAGTGGGAAAAAATCCGTAACTACAAAGTGCAACAATATTCATTTCATCATGTGTTGATTGACACTAGTGTGAAGCAAACTGCTCCCAAAGCGAACAAAGTTTAGAAAGGGCACAGCTGTGAAGTCCACCTTACGTGATGTACTTACGTACGTACATGATTAAACTCGTTGGGACAGCACTGACGTCACTTCACTTCGATAAAATTTGTATTCAAGAATAATGACACTGACTTCATTATTTCAGGAAAGGGCAGAAAAAACAAAGGGACTATTTCACAGAAACATTTGAAAGTTTTACAGACATACAAAACATTTTCATTACATAATAAGGTTATTTGTGCGTTCTAAAATGAATCTTCTCAACATCAAATATATTTTATGATTACAAACTGTAATAAAATACGTGATCTATGATCGATGATAAATAACACAACCATATCATGTTTACACGCTTGTTTTCAGTATTACAAGGTAGGGTTTACCCATATTGAATTTGATCCCTTTGCTCCACTATGCTCCTAAAACCGTGTCCGTATAAACTAAACAGTGCCTATATCTTTCACAAGTAATCACAAATACCTTTAATCTCCACATATTCAGCGTATTGTTAATAAAGATGATTTATAGATACATATTGCAATACGATCGATTTTCAGGATACATTGATCTTTTTCTAATTGTGTGGATAAATATTCGTATAGAGATTATTTTTGCCCGTCCAAAGCTTGCCACATTCTCTGCGTTGTCGGCGGCCAGTGCGAGGTCTTCAATAGTTCAGCTTTCCGGGCACATAGAGCAGAACAAATGGTAAGACATTACGTGGAGTCGCATCGCAATCGACACTCAATCGAGATTTGACTCTGCTTTTTTTTGCTTCCGTCGACCTGGGTCTGGAGTCTGGTTACTTTCATATACATTGATGCTAACAACATACAGTCTGCTAATAATACATAGCTCTATCGCTTTGGGATAAGTGTCACTTAAGAGACGCCGTGCTTGATGCCGACTCCCTTATACAACCTGTCGACATATCCCAATGTGCACAGACAGATCTCAATAGACCCGCTGAGCCTCAAAGATTGGCAGGCGACATGTACAAGCTGTTAGCTCAAAACAGCTAAGGATACGTATATACTGATAAAGATTAATCGATATATTATTATCCATTCTAATTTCTAAATTCACTTTTATGAATCAAATTGTTTAAAAAGCTTTTTACTTCCAGATCTCTTTCCATACTATTAAAGATACTTTCTAAGTTAATGGTTCATGTAAACTTAGAATAACAGTAGGCTCTAGCCAATATTTAACTTAATATATAAAACATTTCGTGAGTGTAAAAAAGTGATATGTAACAAGTTTTCTAAAAACTCTTCATTATAAACAGAAGCACCAAAAGGGTTTGGTTTTACAAAATGTCAACTCAATCAAACTCATTTACGATATTATACAATGTTACATGAATATTTCCACGTAACACCTCAGCTATGAAAAATATTTTTTTTTTGATGATTATAAATTTTTTGAATGGTTAAGAAATTATCTACATATCGCAACTACCTAAATTAAAATCTGTATAATTGACTAAAACTGAAAAAAAATCTATATTTTAGCCTAGAATGTGAATTTTTTTTATGTTTTCCAATAAAAATAAATTAAGTTAATACATTTATATAGAAATTAAGTTTGTTTTGAATGATAAATAATAATTGTAAAATTGTACTACTTTAAAATTATATGTAGGGATGAATAGTTGCTATGGAAAGCTGGAATCCCCTGGCACAGGATTTTGTGGGCTAAAAAGGCAGAATATTAAAATATTTCATTAACCAAACGATAATCAAATAGATAATAAATTTCATTTTCTTCTTTCTGACTTAGAACTTTATGTGCTTCTAAAATAACCTGTGACATGCATGTCTAGTTATCCTTATTTCCTTGTTACTAAGTGGAAATAGCACACGTAGGTAGGTACTTCGAACATAATCTTCAAATGCTCTAACAGAGTACCTACTTCAAACTACACAAGTGTAAAAATTCACCTTGAGCTTGATTTTATGCATTTGTATTAAAGATCATATGAGCATTAAGAATTGTTTCTAAATCGTATGTTGTCTTAAAGAGCTGTGGATTTTGAATTAAGCCTTTAAGAAGTTAAGCTATTCGCCACATAAGCTGCTTTTAAGGGTTTTTTGCTCTGCTAAACATGGTTTCCGAGGCTTTTCTATGTAATCAGCTTGTTGTATAAAAAGTTTAGTTATCATTAATCTATTAAACTTTTATCATCATTTGTTAAACGTGGCCTTGACCTCAATCTCTACCGATGGATGGTACCATAAACTGGAAGATGTTAACACATGGGCTTGCAAACTTTTGAACTGACTAAATATGGAAATATCACGGAAAAATAATGAGATGCAATTTTTTTTATTTTTATAATAAAGGAAGGTAACTATTTAAACTTTGTATCTTTTGTATGTAAGTATTATTAGATCAAGCTTCTGCCACGTCGCATATTTTTTTTGTTTTCAATATTTTTTGATACTTAATTAGTTAGTGTAATATATCTTATATATAATATATCTTATAAATAAATAAATAAATAAATATTCTACTAGTACTAGTTCTTTACAATGTAAGGCTACGTACTTTAAAAAATAAACTAACTGCTAAAACTGCTTAAAAAATAAGCTAACTGACGCGTGCCAGTTAGCCCTATTGTGTTTTATTTTTGCATACAGATATTTCACGTGCATCATCTTGAATGCATTGAATTTGAGTTCCATAGAACTGGGAAACGCAAAAATTTTTATGTGCTCGTTATTATGCATTGTTTTGACGAAAACTTTCGGAACATTGCTGTCGCTCGATATGCTCCTAGTTAAGTATACTATAGATATTCCTGAAGTTTAATATCATCTTTTGTATGCAGTAATGTGCGTTCGGAATATCGCGTCAAATGACATAATAAACAGGCGTCTGTTCTTTATGCTAGGCTTTACTGAAGATTCTTTACCTCGAGTAAATTTCTCAAATAAAATGAATGAAAAATATTGCACCCATTTAAAATAAACAACTTAAGTAGGTACGTGTGAGAGCTTGCGTCGCGCTTCGAGGCTTTAGTGCCTCAGAAATATATTTAATGAAAATGTTAGTTACTGAAACCTAATTTTTAATGATATCACTTGTCACTATTAGACCGCACATAATGGTTTCAAAGTCCTTCATAATATATACTACTCAAAACAAAATAGGGGGCACCTCGTTTTTGTGAAAAAGAACTATTTTATGACACTTTAAACTTAGTTTTAAGCTAGTTTAAGTGTCTTTGCATAAAATTGATATGTTTATGTATTCTTAAAATTATTCTGAACAAAGTTTTTTAATATTTACCCTCAAGTGGAAAGACATAAGCAAATCAAGTCAAAATTACCTTATTCACAATTTCTTATTCACTTGTATTTAGACTATCGTTACGAACGTTTCTCGATTTGTTTCACTACTTTTTTGAATTTTATCATTAGAACTCATTACAATGCCACGTATTTGGCACCATATGAGCATAGAAACAGCTTCTATAGCACTAGTATTGCTGCAAGAGGGAAAATCTAAACGGCCAGTAGCTCTACACCTAGGTGTATCGCGGCGAGCTATCCGAAATGTTTGGGCTCGCTACCAGGAGACTGGTAGTGTTGTCAGAAGACGCGGATCAGGAAGAACCCGGGCCACAACCACTAAAGACGACCAATACGTTCGTTTAACTGCCCGTCGAGAGCGTACCGTTACTGCTCGTGCATTACAAAACCGACTACAGCAAGCCACTGCCACAAGAATGAGTTACCAAACGATCCTAAGCAGACTCCATGAAGATAGGCAAAGATCCAGAACATGTGAGGTTTGCATCAAATTGGCAAGGATTCATTGTGCAGCTTGTTTAAAGTTTGCATAAATATCATAGATTGGTTTTTTGCGAAAAAAACGTATTTTGTTTTGATAATTAAAAAATCTAAATAAATGTCGATTTTTTCTTGTTTTTTAAATTTTTCCGTAATCCTTATGGGTACTAGAATACTTCCGTGAAGGCATTATATAGGATTAAAAAGAACGTCACAGCTTTTTTAATACTATTTTAATGCGTACTAAAATACTTCGTTTATATTAATTCAGTAGTTCGTGACGACTCCACTTTGCTTTTCTTACTCAGGCCCGTATTTTAAAAGCAAAGTCAGACTAAAGATGTGCTGAACTATATATTGAAAGTTTTTTTATAAAGAATTGACAGTGTGATCATAGCTGAAGTAAGCTTTTAGAAGCCTGAGCCAAAACACGGCTTGTTTTTATACACAAACATTACTTTGCCTGTGCCGCAGCTAATCACTAAATGTGTTTGACAGACGCAAAAATGCGCCAAGTTCATTACGGCGTTTGGTTAATTAGAGGCATGTTGCAGTGGAGTTGAAACTATGTGATCGGTATTTTTATATGACAGTATAGAATTGTTGGTTGAACGGATTATTTTGAAAACGAATATTTTGTTCCGGCAATATTTTATGTAGCGCCAGTTCTTTCCTAGGCACGTGTGCTTTTTCATCTCCGACCTCATGTTCACTTACCGTCAGGGGACACTGAGGTCAAGCGCGGGCGCAGTCTCACATAACAATATAAAAAGTTTGGCTTGAATAGCAAACATTCAGATAATTCTGATTTTCATTTAGTATGTGGTGTTTACTCTCACGTTATTGTCAGAGATGTCTGACTAATTTGAACTCTTATGGTAGCTACTCGAACAGTATTCTGCGCAGCCAAGACTACAACCATTCCTTATAAAGGACTCCAAACAAGTTCGAAACTGGTCGGACAACTCCCTTATGCAAACCCTTTGTGAGCAAAAGCCGCATAATAAAAAATAGTTTTTTTTTCACCTATTTATCGTTGAACACTTTATTATCAAATTGCATTAAAAACCACTAAGGTATATGCAATATCATAGATGAGAGAAGCATCATATTTTATATAAATAGCAACATAGAAGCCTCGTTCTAGAATATAATTTAAGTATATTGTAACATGTATTTTTATCAAAAACAAATAAAATAGTTAATTATAATTACCAATAAGACCTTCTACCCTTCAACTAATCCCAAACTTAACGAAGAACAAATGGAGCGGAATCAGCGGCGGGCATGCGTCGCGGCGGCCCGCGCCCGCCCCGCACCTGCCACGCGGAACCCGGAACCTTCATTTCAGCAACTCACTCAGGCTTGCGAATAACCTTTCCCAAAAGTTACAAAAAAACTTTAAGTTAGTGAAGGCAGATAGCGGCCACTTTCATCGCTCTTAATAGAAAAACTTTTGCAAGTTCAAGTTGAGGCGACTTTTTGCGTTTACTCCTCATCAACCTTTTAGCATGTTATTTTCTCAATTCCATAAAAGTTTGAAGTTATTTGGGTGACTGGTGGAAATAAGGTTATAATGAAAAGGGATATCTTCCCATTATTTCTCGTGTCAATATATAATAATCTGCTAGCTGTAAAATAAATTGAAGTAATTAAACAACATTTGAAACTACTACTATGATAAAATTAGTTTTCAGGAAAGTTATAAGCTTCTTTATGAAAATCATATCAAACCTGGCTCAAGACTAAGCAAAGCTTGTCACATGTGATACCACGCCTGAGGGGATATCCTAGGTATTTGCATAATACCTAGAATATCCCTCAGGCCCAACGCAGAGTGTCCCGCCTAGAGCAAGCTGGCTGGACCAATGGAATCCACCAAGGGAATCCTACTCTTTCATTGCCATACCTAAACTAGGTTCATAATTTTACATGTTACTATTATATAAACTCCAATCATTATAACTCTGTACCTACCACCTGTATTATGTTTCACGGCTTAATTCTTTGCGATTTAATGTTAACATGTTGTAGTAGTACTTCCAAGCGTCAGCCTTGCACGGTTTTCAGAGACACGTTTTTTTTTTTTTTTTTTTTTATTTGGCAACCCTGATCCCCGCTCTTGAACTCCTCTCCACTTATTTCCTCTCATCATCCCTTCTCAATAATCATTCTGTATTTCCGTGCTCAAGCCTTCGCACGTGCGTCTATAATTTATTACTTAAATTAAACGTTAAATAGTTTGTGTTATAGTTTAAAAATTTAAATCTCAACTTATTATTTGTCGTTCGTAAAAATGGTGAAAAGGAATATGAAGACATCGAGACCATACGCAAGAAGATCAGAAAACTGGAAAAAAAGCTTCAAAAGAAGCAAATGCCAAGTGAAATTTGTACCTTATCACTATCCATGGCTCTTTACATCGCATAATTGCGTTACGAATCCTTATTCGAAAACAAAGTTCAATGATCTTTATCACTGAATTTGAATGAGCCGAGTTTAAAACTCACAAATTTACCTAGTAAAAATCTTTATTCGAGACGATGGTAAATGTCATTGTTTAGTGATCATTATCGCTAAAATGACTTTTCGAATCCTTATTCGAAAGCAAAGTTCAATGATCTTTATCACTGAATTTGAATGAGCCGAGTTTAAAACTCACAAATTTACCTAGTAAGAATCTTTATTCGAGACGATGGTAAATGTCATTGTTTAGTGATCATTATCGCTAAAATGACTTTTCGAATCCTTATTCGAAAACAAAGTTCAATGATCTTTATCACTGAATTTCAATGAGCCGAGTTTAAAACTCAAAAAGAAGAATGGCAAGGTCCCATACATTGTAAGTACCGCTTTTATTTCACATAGCATTCACGTACCTCAAACTTAATATGTGCGTTTTATTGCTTAGATAACGAGTAATCAGAATATAATTATTAGATTTATACAGAAGTTGGGAATAAAAAGTCAAAACAATAATCTAACCTAAAAATTACAGGAATTTATAGTCCGTCTTTTCTAACATGGCGTCGTATTTTGAAACCATTACATTACATAAGCAGGTATTAACCAATCCAGAGGTTTGAAACGGGGTGGCGGCGCGGGCGGCTTAATTCAAGTTTGACAGTAGGACTTTACAACTATTATGTTTCACGGCTTAATTCTTTGCGATTTAAAGTTAACATGTTGTAGTAGTACTTCCAAGCATCAGCCTTGCACGGTTTTCAGAGACACGTTTTTTTTTTTTTTTTTTTTATTTATTTGGCAACCCTGATCCCCGCTCTTGAACTCCTCTCCACTTACTTCCTCTCATCATCCCTCCTCAATAATCATTCTGTATTTCCGTGCTCAAGCCTTCGCACGTGCGTCTATAATTTATTACTTAAATTAAACGTTAAATAGTTTGTGTTATAGTTTAAAAATTTAAATCTCAACTTATTATTTGTCGTTCGTAAAAATGGTGAAAAGGAAATATGAAGACATCGAGACCATACGCAAGAAGATCAGAAAACTGGAAAAAAAGCTTCAAAAGAAGCAAATGCCAAGTGAAATTTGTACCTTATCACTATCCATGGCTCTTTACATCGCATAATTGCGTTACGAATCCTTATTCGAAAACAAAGTTCAATGATCTTTATCACTGAATTTGAATGAGCCGAGTTTAAAACTCACAAATTTACCTAGTAAGAATCTTTATTCGAGACGATGGTAAATGTCATTGTTTAGTGATCATTATCGCTAAAATGACTTTTCGAATCCTTATTCGAAAACAAAGTTCAATGATCTTTATCACTGAATTTGAATGAGCCGAGTTTAAAACTCACAAATTTACCTAGTAAGAATCTTTATTCGAGACGATGGTAAATGTCATTGTTTAGAGATCATTATCGCTAAAATGACTTTTCGAATCCTTATTCGAAAACACAGTTCAATGATCTTTATCACTGAATTTCAATGAGCCGAGTTTAAAACTCAAAAAGAAGAATGGCAAGGTCCCATACATTGTAAGTACCGCTTTTATTTCACATAGCATTCACGTACTTCAAACTTAATATGTGCGTTTTATTGCTTAGATAACGAGTAATCAGAATATAATTATTAGATTTATACAGAAGTTGGGAATAAAAAGTCAAAACAATAATCTAACCTAAAAATTACAGGAATTTATAGTCCGTCTTTTCTAACATGGCGTCGTATTTTGAAACCATTACATTACATAAGCAGGTATTAACCAATCCAGAGGTTTGAAACGGGGTGGCGGCGCGGGCGGCTTAATTCAAGTTTGACAGTAGGACTTTACAACTATTATTTTTTATTGCCGGGAAATTAAAAAATGTGCTTTCGGCAAGTTTAATTTGATTTTATTGTATTTCTAAATATTCCCAACAACTATCACAACAATAGATGTTGGAAAAAACGTGTCTCATATTGACCTATTAACTACATATAGCCCGGTTTTGATACGCTTGAAAACTCTAAAATTAAGTGATACCGTGGCCGCCAATCCTCTTTACCTAATTCGAATCTTTATTCGAGACTATGGAAAATTTCTTTGTTTAGTGATCATTATCGCTAAAATGACTACCCTACTTTTTGCATTTTATGCTCGTAGGTGCTAAAAACACTTCTTTCGAATTATTATTCGAGACGCTGACTACTTTCGTCTTTTCAGTGCCATCTACCTCAAAACATCCACCAGTAGATGGATGTTGAGGATATAGAATTGGATAGCGATATCTTAGAGATGTTGGGAGATGCTCCTAAGATTAATAATAAATAATAATAAAATTTCTTTATTCATGCCACAAATCTTGAATGTTTTTTACAGAGTAATCTTACAGTCTAAGTACAAAATAATTACTATTTACTATTTAAACATCATACAATAAGGCTAATATAATTGCTGAAGAACTAGGAAAACCTTTACATAAGGAAATTTCAACCCGGTGCGGTGGTCTGAAATCCTTTTAAAGGGACTACCCAAAGAGACAAGAGATAAAATCCTAGAGGATTATCTTATTCCTAGTAATTGTCAACTACTCCTTGCCCCTGCTCTGAATCCGGAAGCAAAAGTGGCAGTTATCGAAGCGGTCTCTAAACGGAATTCCTCCCTCATGTTTAGGCAAAGACAAACTGGTGTGGCTATAGCAGCTCTGGGAAGAGCTACCGAAACACTCGTAGGATCATCTTCATTAATACCACAGAAGCAACAAATAAGCAATGGTGCCATCTCGAAATGTACTTATATTGAAGGACAATTTTTATCCAGTATATTTCTTGTACCTAAGCTTAATGGTGATAAAAGGTTTATATTGAATTTAAAAAAGTTAAATAAATTTGTACTTGCTAGTCATTTTAAAATGGAAGATTACAGAACAGCGTCAATATTATTGACTGAAAACTGCTGTAGACAATAGACTTAAAACATGCATACTTCTTTGTTGCGACAAATGAAGCTCACAAAAAATATCTTCGATTCAAATACAACAGTATATTATATGAATTCAATTGTTTACCGTTCGGCCTTTGTACCGCACCTCTCGTGTTTACTAAATTAATGAAACCAGTTATAGAATACCTGCGTAGTCGGGGTATGATTTCAGTTATTTATTTAGATAACATTTTTTTATCGGAAAGACTTACTCGGAGTGTGTCACTAATGTATCTACAACTATAGAATAGATCTATTACAGAGCTTGGGTTTTTTGATTAACTTTTCAAAAAGTTGTTTAATACCTAAACGTGAATGTAAGTTCTTGGGCTTCACTTTCGACTCAAAGCAGATGATTTTAAAACTACCCGAGGAAAAGAAAATGAAATTGAAAGATTTTATAAATAGATTTCTTTGTATAAAACGATGCAAGTTACGCGAATTCGCTAAACTCATTAGGTATTTAATTTCCGCATGTCCAACAATAACTTATTCGTGGTTATATACAAAAAAGCTTGAACAATATAAATATAATTGTTTATTAAAAAAAAAAAAATCCAAACTACGATCAGACAATTGATATCTTGAAATATTGATATCTTGAAAGACAACGAAACTTCTTGTCATATAAACGAGTTGGAACTAAAAGCAGCCTTTCTAGCTCTGAAACGTTTCACCAAAGAATTATCTAATTGTGACATCTTATTAACAGAATGGGCAGTATTCAATATGATCACCTAGATTATATATCTAGAAGTATGTGGAAATGGTTCGAAGAACGTAGAATAATCTTATTCGCTTCTTACATCAATACTAAAGATAATTGTGAGGCAGATTCATTATCTCGAAAACAGTTCGAGGATACAGAGTGGGAATTAAATCAAATTGCATTTAATGAAATAGTTCGCAACTTTGGTATGCCAGTATTGATTTGTTTGCAAAAAGATGCAATACTAAGTGTAAACAATATGTTTCGTGGAGAAATGATCCCGAAGCATGTGCTGTTGATGCCTTTACACTGCCATGGACCAATATGTTATTTTACGCCTTTCCACCATTCTCGCTTATAGTAAAATTAATGCAGAAAATCATTTGTCATAAGGCATTTGTCAAGAGGGTATTGTTGTGGTGCCATATTGGCCAAGTCAACCTTGGTTTCCTATGTTTAAAAAGTTGTCTGTTTCAATTTTTTTGTATTTTGGACCAGATATTGACCTTCTAACATCTCCTTTCAGTAGATTGTAGATTGTCTACACAAGAATCTACGCCTTGTTGCCGCGAAATTATCAGGCAAGCATTACTAAGGAAATATTTATCGAATAGGTCAGTAGATATTATGCTAGCTTCGCTTGCAAATAATACTTACAAACAGTACGATGTTTGCATAAAATCTTGGATAATTTACTGTAGATTACATAATTATGATTATTTTAATGCTTCTATTCCAATTGTAATACATTTTTTAACCGATATTTTTGATAAAGGCGCTAAATACGGGACCATCAATTCTTACCACTCTGCCTTATCTCTTTTGTTAGGTAATAGCTTAAATGATGATCGAGTCAAACGTTTCATGAAGGGTGTTTACAAGTTGAGGCCCACCAATCCAAAATATAATACTTCTTGGGACCCAAACATAGTGTTAAAATTATTTGGCCACTCAATAGCCAAATGAAAGCCTTAGTTTAGAAGATTTCTCTAAGAAACGCTGACTCTGCTAGGTTTGGTGACAGCGCAAAGAGTACTTACAAACATTTTCTCTCATTAAAATAAATAATATAACTCAAAACAGAACAGAAATCTTAGATAAAATACCTGACTTAGTAAAAACTTCAAAACCAAACTCCTTTCAACCCCTTCTAAGGCTACCATTTTTTCATACAAATCCTGCAATATGCCCTGCCAGATGCATTTTAGATTATATAAATAAAACGAGTGGTTTACGTAGTTGTAACACTTTATTTATTAGCCACAAAAGACCTCACTTAAAAGTTTGTCTCAAACTTTGAGTCACTGTATCAAATATACTTTACAACGCAGTGGCGTGGACACATCAGTGTTTAGCGCGCACAGCACGCGCCATGCGGCCACTTCCACTGCTAGCAGAGTCGGTGTCAATATTGATGTCATACGGAAAACCGCAGGATGGAGTAATACATCCTCAGTATTTGCCAAATTCTACAACAAAGAAATTGTATCGGATGCCAATCAATTTGCAACTAGTATTTTATGTTACTCCTTAGAATAAATAGATGTATATTTGTGATTTATTACTGTTGGTTATACTCTAACAATACAGTTTTACTTATACCTATACTGCAAAAATAATTCACATTAAAATACTCTGAACATCCTACAACATGTTAACATTAAATCGCAAAGAATTAAGCCGTGAAACATAATTAAGGATCAAACGAACTTACCAAGTGAAGTTCGATCACAATTATGTGAACGGCTTAATTCGAAGCGATTGATATAAACCCGCCCAAACAGTATTTCTTTAAAGTAATATCACCCACCCATAATTAATGTGAATTATTTTTATGGGTACTACCTAGGTACTTTAGCTCTAAACAAAATGATTATTGAGAAGGGATGATGAGAGGAAATAAGTGGAGAGGAGTTCAAGAGCGGGGATCAGGGTTGCCAAATAAAAAAAAAAAAAAAAAAAAAAACGTGTCTCTGAAAACCGTGCAAGGCTGACGCTTGGAAGTACTACTACAACATGTTAACATTAAATCGCTTCGAATTAAGCCGTTCACATAATTGTGATCGAACTTCACTTGGTAAGTTCGTTTGATCCTTAATTATTATGGAAAGCAATAAAAAAACAAAAACAACACCAACGATTCTGAAAACTTTTAATAAAATGAGGTTAATCAGAGTTTGAGTTGCTTAATAAATAACAGGTATTGTTTTTTACGAAATGTGTTAAAACTTTCGCAATGAGGGTTCGAACATAAGATTTTCGAGTAAAATGCATGAAATTAGTTGCGTTAAACGTATAACACGTAATATTTTGTGAGTTCTCATTTGTTGTTAAGTTGTGAATTAGTGATGGATTCTATAACCAAGGGTAAGTAGTTTTTTTTTTAATATTATTATATACAACATTGTTAAAGGCGTTATTAAGAAAAATCGTGCGATCAAAAATATTTTACTGAAAAATCTAAAATTTTTAATTTAAAAGACAATAAGTAAAAACCCCCCCATTTCCCCAAGCTGGTTTTTTTATCAAACGAGAGATTCATCATTGCAGTTTTAAATCCATATAGTTTTGTCTGCTCGAATTTGCTCTTTTAGATATTATTTTTTTTTTTGTAGGAGACAGTTTTGCTGTATCAAAAATGAAGTTTTTTGAAGAATGGGCGAAAACTTCCAGGGATGGGAGAAATACTGCGCTTTTTAGTTTTATAGTTTTATTGCGGCGAAACATTATCTAGGCAGCCATTTCGAGATTTTGTGCGAAATTATCGAATAAATAGAAAAATTCTCTTAGAATTCAGGATCGCTTTCTGACTTCAAATAAGTCGTGGCTAGAGGGTGATAAAACGTTCGTATGCTATACGAAACTGCAGAGTCATCCACCTCATCTCAACAACCCTTGGCTGGCCCTTGAAGACCGAAAGTAGACATGCAAGATGCCGCATTCAAGACTGAACGTAACGGGGCGGATGTCTTCCACACAGTCTATGTATACAGTCTCCTACCAATTAGGCAGTTTCTGGGGAATCTCAGGAAGCCCGCAATAAAGATTGCAGAAGATGTCGACAACACAATATCCAACAGCAGCCCCGTATTGCCACGAATACAGACTTGCTTAACATGATACTTATCACACGTCTGATCCTGTAATTAATTCCTAGTCTCAGAGAGACTACAAAAAAAGACAGGTTCTCTTCATTCTGAGGTTTAAGACTTAATTTTAGAGCCAAAAACTAATTCAAATAGAAATCCATTTGCGACTTTAAGTGTTGTATCTCGTAACGATTATACAGAAGAAGATTGTTCTGAAGAGGAATTAATTGATGATCCGGAAGTTCATTTATTGCTTCCTTTTTATAATTTATTTAATTTTTTTGTGTACCCATAGATAAGAAATATCTATTTTTTTTAAATAAGTAACTAATTTGTAATTTTTTCACTGCAAACAATTTAGTTGTATATAAACATAAACAACAAACATTAAAAAAAAAACATGGATAAATAATTTTATCCAGCGACACGACACACCGTGCAACGCTACCACACCGCACGTCACTGTACCGTTCACTCAAACCCCAGGCGGTAGCCGGCTACTGCTCTCCTGCATTTTATTTGTATACAGAATGACATACAGAAACATTCTGAAAAAGATGTATAAACTCATTGCGTAAGCAATGTACAGAATGATTCTGTATATCGTTTACAAAATGACGTAAGGCGCTTCAAACTACCGCTTCACGCTACCGCTTAGGGCCTGCGGGGATTGAATATATACGCAGATAAACACCAAGAACCGGCTGCCTTATCACGTCACTTGCAAGAGCAAAGCGATGGCATGAATTCCGCAAGATTTGCTAAAAAAATAACTAATTCGTATTACGTTACAACAAAAACAAAGCCATAACAATCCGACGACTGTGCTGCCTCTATCGTACAATCGATGTACAAAAAGTGCATATATACGAGTATATAATCCCTTTGAATTTCATACTTTTCGTGTGTACCTACTTTTCTGCGAAATTTTAAAAGCAAACATCAGTTTCACATTTTATTAGTTTCTTTTTTAGCTACCAAATTGTTTTTGGCGCTAGTATCGTAGCAATAAATGCATTCTGCGATCAACGAACGATTGATCAGCTATCGCTTACATAATACGATGTAAAGCAAGGGATCGCGCGTCCATGGCGTGATGACTGCGCCATTATAGCTGATCGCTAATATTTACGTGCATGAATGTTTTTTAATTAATATGTATAATTAAATGCAGACTACAGGTTTATAATTTCAAACTTTTTTACGATTATTTTTAATTATATTTAATTATTGAAAATAAACACGATTTTATCAATCTGCAGGGTTATTGTTAATGCAGAAAACTCGCCAGCATTCCCTGAATGCCTTTTGCTTTTGTCTCACATGCATGTCGAAGTAGTTGAAACAAGATCGTTAATGTCAACTTTATCATAATTTATTCACCAGAAATTGATATCATTATTTAAGATTAAGTTATACAAGGTGATTGGAATCTGCGCGTCAAGCTTTAAGGCGAAGTGAGTATAAACTATTTAGAACCATTTTGTAACCATGGTTGTCTTAGACAAAGTCTGACAGTAACTTTTTTTATTAAACAGATCCGTTGCGGGCCTTAGCTAAATGGCGAAATCGCATAAGAAATCTCCTTTTTCACAAATATCTGAAGTGAATCTGGATAAGATCTAACTTGGAATATTTAAACGTTTTTGACAGATCAATTTTTTATACGAAAAATAGGGACAGACAAAGTACCCTGTGGTTTAGCCATTTTTATTGAACAAACTCGACAGTAATTTTTATTACCATTTTGATTTTCAACCGCTACGATTTGCAATCTACAATTCAAACAACTTTTGAACCATGTTATAACAGAATTATGAAAAACATAAAAGGAAAGTTTTGATAACAAAACGGAAATTTTCACACGCTTGGGACTAATTAAGGACTGTTAGCAATGTGATTTCGCCAGGTCACCAAAATCAAAACACTAAGTAATTAGCACTGTACATTTAAAATCCTTTGCATTAGGTACGGAATGCATCGCACAACTGCTGTGAGCTGTCCAGACCCAAGGAATTGACCTATTAAAATGTTTTATTTAGGATCGTTGTTGTTATTTTAAGGGAATGAGGAGTACAATAAGAAATAATAGTTCTTCCTCCCTTCCATGATGGACTGGGAGCAAAAGACCAGCTGCTCGTGTTCCCGGGCATACTGTAAAAGTTTTTGTGGGCGATAGGCTGATAAGCGTTACCCCAGCCAGATTTTGTCGAAAATCACATTTTTTTTAAGTAGATAATTAGAAGTCCAACTTCTTCAATTGTTGTGCTGATTTTCAAATTTGTTTTACCCCAGCCAGATGTTTTGTTAATTAAAGGGTTTATTGAAATAAACTTTAGGTACATAATTAGTATTCTGAACGAGGTAAATGTTGCCACAAAATTTGAATTTGTATCGTTTATGGTTTCGGAGATATTCAAAATCCTGCTGGGGTAACGTTTACGTGTTCGCTGAATCTCCGAAACGGCTAAGCGAATATGTATAATTTTTTGTACACAGCTTCTATGAATTTGTTATAATTTGTTTGCCAATAAAGAAAAACAAAATAATGCACCGTTTAGAAGTATTTTAATTAATAAAAAAACTCAAAAATAGCTCCTAGCTCTTCAAAAAAGAGCTCTAAAGCCTTATTTGAAACGTCATTTTGTAGCTTACAACTGCCTTCAAATGTTTGTAAATTTTCATTAGAATCCTGTAGGTATTTATTAAGTTACAACGATATTTAATTCAGTTCTCGTAACGATGCGCTCCGGAGATTTTAAGCCTCCGATTTACTGAGTTCCTTGTGGATTTAAAAGTTGAATAAGATATCATTAATTAGTATTTTAGTTCAATTTTCTACCTGTAAAATTTCAGCGTAATACGATTTGTAATTACTGAGATAATTAAAAGAAAGACATTAGGTAGTGCATGATCATGGCAACCCGACCAAGTATAGATGGTTACGAAAAAGCGGCCGCGTAGTACTTTATGCCTACCTTTTAAAACGTATAGTATAATAACGCTACATGCTCAATACAGTCGCGTACAGAATTAAACTATTCAGCCTATAGCATAGTATATATCTTGAAATGAATTAAATTATATATTTTTAATTTGTGTCTACTTATTTATGTTACCTACTTAAAATACTGTACCATTCATTACCTATCTTATTTAACCTGTTGTGACGTAAGCGCTAAACTTATATATTTATTAACAAAATAGTGAAATATTTAATTGGCACAAACACGGTCCCGTTGCAGTTTTAAAATAATATAGATAGAGAGATAGAAGACTTTGTACTTAGCGCGCTGCATTCGCGCGTGTTCTATGTTCTTCACAGTTATGCACATGAGACGACATCATTGCAACTTACTGAAGAAAGAAAGAGAGCGTCGATAACGCGTCCTTGGGACGAGGGACGGAGGGCGGATGATTGTTTGTCGCTCGATAGAGTTAGTCAAAGATTTGGTTTCGTTGAATGAGTGCGCATACGCTTCCGTAAAATATTTTCGCAATTTCGTTTAATTTAAAGTGAACTACTATGAAGTACTTCTATTGCGGACCATAATACCTGAGTTCGTGAGTTACTAATGAAAAAGGTAAGCTACTTAATGTATAAAAATAATTTTCCTTTTTAATCATTACATAGTAAAAATAAAGTCGCTTTATCTGTCCCTATTTCCCCTTGAACGCTTAAATCTTTAAAACTACGCAACGGATTTTGATGCGGTTTTTTTGATGATGATGATTGATGATTAAAGAGGAAGGTTTTTATGTATAATTCACATTGGGAAAACTCATTGAACGCGGGTGAAACCGTGGGGCGGAAGTCTAGTCACTGATAAATTACACGAATTATGTGAAATGATTCGCCATGAACCAACCGTGAATAATACACTTTTAATTAAAATTCTTAACTAATGATGTTGATGACTTTAATATAAAAAATAAGACTCAAATTAACTTAGTGTTTCTCTTTAATGTAGGCATAACAATGTAACCACAGCAATTTGGTGGTGACTGTGGCGAGATGAGTAGGTAATAGCGGTGCGGACGGCGCGGCGCCTGCTGCCTATGGAAGATATAAGCAAATCACAGTTGGATGCATGTTGACTTGACACACATCACACTCATAAATCTGGCGACTATCTACCTGTGGTGAGTAGTTATTGTTTTTTTAATTTTCCCCCAATACTCAGAATGGGTCTAGTCCAGCTCTGGCTGGCACGACTGATTGTTGCAATCAAGCTACGTATAATTTGCTTCGTGGTCGCAAACTTGGCCGCTGGCTTGTAGTGTAGGAAAAATACAAGTTAAAAAAAAATAATTCGCTATCAGCGTAATATTTTAAATTTCGTTAAATAGGACAATTTTAAGATACTATATTTAATAATCCACCTAAATTTAAGTCCGGAACATAGAAAAAAAAATACATTGCCGAAAAACACGTTATTTAACAAAGCATAAATACTATCACTATTTTAACTGATATAGTATGCATAAAATCTTGTAAAAACCACTCGAGAATAAAAATCCACCTAAATTTAAGTCCGGAACATAGAAAAAAACACATTGGCGAAAAACACTTTATTTAATAAAGCATAAATACTATCACTATTTTATTGATATAGATATGCATAAAATCAAAAACCACCAGGGAATAAAAATCCACCTAAATTTAAGACCGGAACATAGAAAAAATAATACATTGGCGAAAAACACGTTATTTAATCAATATAATATTTCCGTAAATAAAAACAGTTGGATTATAGCATGTTTGTTAAGCTTAAAATAAAACAATGCGTTTGGATAAAAAAATAATCTTATAGTATTTTTACTTTTTTTGTTACGAGGTGAAATAAGAAAAAAATTTTTTTTTTATTATTTTCCGGTCATAAAATCAGTTGGATTCCTTTATTATTCGATTAGCAATACGATCAACTATACAAGGAGAAAAAAAATCGAAGTTATGAATTAATGCGATTTCGCCATACAAAGATATGCTAAAGTTCCTGCACTATTGTGCCGTGTGCGACAAAAGATGCAGCCACGAATTATCGTATCGTAGTATTGGTCGTCTAGTACCTGAGTATACACTAGATGTGCTTTAATAATTATATTTTTTTTGTTGTAGACAATTTGATGGCTCCGACAATCTCCTAAGCGAAGACATGTGCAAGCACCAAGTATCTTCGTTGCCTGCTGTATATTTATTTATTTATCTGGCCACGTATTTTTGTGCTGGAGCAACGCACACCAGTGAATCGATTCCTGCATCCGACAAGAAATTTATAAACATAATGGCCGGTAGAAAAAGCGTTATACCGTTGCATGATCAAAAACGCGTTATTTCGAAATATGGTTATGTATTTGATAATTTTAAGACTTGTCCTCCAATTAATCATGATGTATATGAAAGCATACAGAATGAATTAAACGAAATGTTTCAACACAAAATGTCTAAAATGGCCATACAAGCTTCAGTAAGACGTAATAAGAAATACTTTTTTCACGATAATAATAACTCAGATGGACTAACGAATAACACAACGGACGTGACGAACAACATAACCGACCTCGATAATAACATCAACTTTGAAAAAACTGATAATTGCGACAACTATTCTGATTTGGAAATAGAGTTTCAAATGGACATTTATGAATTCAAACGTATCGCACCTAAAAACCACACATTGTTACAGAATAGTTGGACTAATGAGCTTCAAGACCAAATATGGAAAAAAACGGAACTTGATTGTACTTTCGCTTTTAAAAATTGTTATGTACCTACGAACTTTCAATTAAACGACATTGTATGCAAGGGAAAATGTACTCAGTGTGGCGCGAATATTGTTATGTACTTAAATCCGTTGACTGAAAATTTTGTAAATGTGGTTTGTCAAGTAAATCGTTTCGAGAAAAACTTTGTCCACGATAAAAACGTTAAAAATAGACTGACATCAAACCGAAAACGAAAAATTGCTGAGAGGTTAATGAATTACAAGGCGTTGAAAGTCAGAACTTTAATGGCAGACGAACTCATGGATAAAGACAATCCAAAAGAACCTCCAACTATGCCAAAATTGAATAATTTGAGGAAAATACGTCATGAGGCTAAAAGGGCACTACAATTTGATAAAAACACAATTATATCTATTTATGCAATGTCTCAGAGTTCCCCATTTAATACATACATACACAATTTTTCACTTGTACCGTTTTTTGTTTACTTCTGGACAAACGAACAAAGTAAATATTACGATGAGATTTTAAAAAATACACATACTGTTTTATCCTTAGACGCAACAGGTTCGATCTTTCAAACGATAGCGCCCCCAGGAGTAAGCGCTAAAGACGCTAAACATACTTTTTTATATGTTGTTATGGCATACACTACCAGTACTAGCATTCCCTTATGTTATATGGTATCACAGTCACACACAACTGAATGTATAGCCACTTGGTTAAGTACATGGGCAGTAAATCGACATTTACCCAAAGAAATAATCTGTGACGATTCAGCTGCTTTATTAAAAGCAATATGTCGTACTTTCCTTAAAACAGATACCAATGAATACTTAGCACAGTGTTTTTCACTTTTGGAAGGGCAGGTTGAGCATGTGCCAGTTTGCTACGTCAGACTAGACAAATCCCATTTTTTCAAAAAACTGCCTAAACAAAGTTGTTTTGACAAATGCTCAGAAAAATGTAAATATTTTTATATTAATTGTGTAGTAACACGTAGTGTAGTGCGGGGTGCAGACTTCAGGCGCGCAAGTGAAAAGACAGGATACAGTCAACGAGATTTAATTCTATAGATACTTAATACAGAGTGTGCGTGAGATTCTCTATATGGCCACAGTAGGTGTTTCGACGGAAATTCCGTACTGGCGGTCCTATAGAAAATATTCACTCGTATCACTACTATATAACAGTCCAAGAGCTTGAATGCTGATATATAGGTAGGTACGAGGCCCTAGGAGAGGATACATGAAACATCAAACATCGTTGAGGTCATTAATTGAAAACGAAAAGTGTATGCGCGATTTAAAATACTACCAGCGCCATCTATCGGCACCTGTCGAAACTTCTCTCAGGAGCATTCGGGTTGCATGTTACATTCCCCCCCATCGAAACCGAAGTTGTCCCAACGAGTTTAAATTTTCTTGGGTCGGCCGCGTCCTCGGGCCGGTTGTTCCAAGGGTGAGATTGCCTTGCGGGGTCTACCGCGCCTTCTCAGGGGCTGAGTCGGTTCAGGGGCATTCTGTGTGACACCTTTGTACGGGGTTAGGGCTGATGCATGGTACAGCCCGAGACTCACGTTAGGATTGGCGGGATTTGCTACTTCGTATGAAGAGGGGCCATGCTTTTTCTTGATCCGGTACGGGCCGTCCCGACGAGGAGAGAACTTAGCGCTTATCCCTTTATTGGCTTGACTCAAAGGATGTAGTGTCACCATCACTAAGTCTCCCTCACAGTAGTTAGGTCCTAGCTGACGTCTTTTGTCCACTATCTTCTTTCGCCTCTCTTCTTCCATCTCATGAACCTCTCTGGCTTTCTCGAATACCGTGGCAAGTTGCAGTAATTTAGGCGTTATCTCGGGAATGAAGTTTTCTGAGAGAATGATCTGACGATAGTCGTTGAGATTGTCATCCAGAGTTCTCAGTTCTCTACCGAAGGTCATAAAGGCTGGGGTATACTTGGTACACTTGCATACAGCTGTATTCATAGCAAATCTGATGCTAGGTAAGTGTTCTGGCCAATTTCTATGGTTGTCCCCAAGAATTATCGCTAATTGAGTCTTTAGGTCTCTATTTCGTCTTTCAACAGGGTTCGCTTCGGGGTGGTAGACAGGAGTGAAGCCATGTGTTATTTTCAGACAGAAAGTGACCTGCTGCATTATTGAGCTGACGAATTGTGGCCCATTGTCACTTATCATCCGCCTCGGGAAGCCGTATCGAAGAAATATCTCATTAATCAGAATTGAAGCGCAGCGCTCAGCCGTAGCATCCTCCAGAGCAAATAGTTCGACCCAGCGAGAGTTAATGTCTTCAACTATTAAGATCCAGGTCTTATCATCTTGTGAAGCAGGCAGTGGGCCGAATAGATCGAAGGATATAACCTCAAAACGTTGGCTCAGAGGGTGTGTTTGTAGCAGTCCAGTAGGCTTTTGATTGGAAGGCTTGTACCTCTGGCAGTCAATACAATTTTTAACATAGCTCTCTATGTACTTCCGCATCCCAGCCCAGTGATAGCGTCGGCATATAGCCAGGTAAGTCTTTTCCGTGCCATAATGACCAGCTGTTGGATGGTCGTGATAAACCGATAACATTTTAGCCCATTCGTGTTCAGGTACTACAAGTTGAGCCTCATCTGTTTCGCTAGTAGAGCTGTGTCTATACAACAGTCCACTGTTCATCAAGTACCCTTTATTACTCCAGTACTGGGCATTTTCCTCATCGATACTTTCCAATGCTTGAATGATCTTTGCTAGCTTTGTGTCTTTTAGTTGCTCAGCTCTTACTTCTGCTGGACTTCGAGGAGGTAAATCAACGGCTATGCTGCAGACCCCACACTCCATCTTAGTGTTCTCCGTACATGGGGGTCTCGATAAAGTATCTGCTACTATGTTTTCTCGTCCAGGAATATATTTCACTGTGATTTCATAAGCCTGTAGCTGGAGTGCCCATCGTGCTAATCTACCAGAGGGAGACTTAATGGACATTAACCATTTGAGAGCTTGATGGTCAGTAACAACCGTGATGGGATTACCCTCAATATAACCAGCGAACTTAGAAACCGCCCAGACGACAGCTAGCGCCTCCTTCTCCGTTGTGGAGTAATTACGTTCTGCTCGGGTCAACAGCCTACTGGCGTACTCTATGGGGTGTTCTTCAGCGCCTTCACCTTGCACGAGCACCGCTCCTAACGCATAGTTGCTGGCATCCGTTTTGATGACGTAGCGCTTCGTTTGGTCGGCTTGCTTGAGAATTGGGGCTGATGTCAGATGGGCCTTTAGTGCGTTGTATGCTCTTTCCTGCTCAGTGTTCCAAGTCCAAGGAGCATTTTTCTTGGTAAGGCGAATGAGCGGCTCGGCAACATCAGCGAACCCTCGTATGAACCGTCGGTACCATGAGCACGTTTGCAAGAAAGACATGAGGTGCTTCACGTTAGTCGGAGGTGGCCGATTGACAATTGCCTCTATCTTTTCAGGATCCATCTGTAGCCCTTCTGGCGTGATGAGATGTCCCAAGTACTTCACCTGGGTGCAACCGAATCGACTTTTCTCTCGATTCACAATGAAATTGTGCTCTCTCATCTTCTGGAACACATCTCTGAGGTCACTCAAGTGCTGCTCAAATATTGTGGAAAATATTATTAGATCGTCCAAGTATGCGAGGAGTTTAATGTGACTAAGGCTGACCCGGAATTTGTCAATGATTCTTTGAAATGTGGACGGCGCATTTCGTAAACCGAATGGCATTCTCAAAAATTTGTAGATACCGAAGGGCGTGATAAACGCTGTCTTGTCCTGGTCACTCTCCCGAACCATGATTTGCCAGTATCCTGCTTTGAGGTCCAATGCTGTCATGTACTTAGTGGCTTTTGCCTCGTGGAGCAGGTCATCAATGCGGGGCATTGGGTATATATCTGGTATAGTGATAGAGTTTAGTCTCCGGTAGTCGATGCAAACTCTTATTTGTCCATTCGGCTTAGGTACCATCACTACGGGCGCAGCCCAGGGTGAAGTACACGGTTCTATGACTCCTTCTCTTATCATATCGGCAATCTCCCTTTTGAGAAGTTCTTTTCGTTGAGGAGACATCCTGTATGGGGGTGCAGCTATGGGTGCGTGATCACCGGTGTCTATGTAGTGCTCTACACCTTTCACTGGTTTTCCATTGGGAATGAAAACATCTTGGAACTCATTTAACAATATTTCGAGCTTCAGATTTTCAGCATCGTTCAGTAGAGTTACATCAATTGCCATAAGTTCCAGGTCGAAGTCCTCTATTTCTGCTTCCTCTATGGTCCGTATAGCATCTTGCATCATGTATTCCATTCTAGGGGAATAGCCATCGAATACAGTTCTCTCTATTCGAGTTATTTTTCCCGGCAACTCTATAGGGATTAGTTTATACTCCCTGTTGAAATCAGTGCACGCGCTTTGTGATGGCATCGCAGCATCCTTGCTATTGACAACCACAGCTGATTCTGATTTCGGTTGGGTCGTAGCTCTGACGTCAATAGGAGCAACCTCCACCAGCAGTTCTTTAGAGAACTCTGTAGCTCGAGCTGGGGTCCAAGGCTTTGCACGAGAGTCTGATTTGGTGAAGTTGAGGAACTGCTCCTGATACAACTCGTACTCATGCTCTGGTTCATCCACATAGTGCCAAGTAAATTGACCAATGTTCAATACAATGCCCGCTTGCTGAAGGAAATTGATGCCTAGCAGCGTACGGTTATCGACTGATTCGGGCAGCACTACGAAAGTGGTTTCGGTTGTTCGTCCACAAAGTTCCAGGCGAGCCACAAACATCAGCACTTTTTGCTTTCGTGACTCCCCGTCGGCCAAGGTCACCGTAGCGATTTCCTCCCTGAAGACTTTTCCCCTTATTTTAAGCAACATGTATAGCTCGTGGGAAGCTACATTCATCTTGGCGCCAGTGTCTACAAATGCTTTGCCTTCTATGTCATTTACTTTCAAACACACCATAGGTCTGGAGTACCTCTCGCGTTGCACGTTGATAGAACAAAATCCCAGGCTCCCTTTAGGTTCAGGAGGGTTTGGAGTTTTATTGGTACATATTTTGCAGTTGCTTCTGTAAACGCCGGGCGTGCCACACCCGTAGCACGAGAACTTAGCTCCACCTAATGATGTTGTAGACGCAGGAGGTGCTCCAGAGGACGTGTCGTCTTTTTTGCCCCCTTCCAGAACTCTCTTTTTCTTCCTGCAGTCTTCCATCAGATGCCCAAGCTTTTTGCAGAAATTGCAGCGAGGTTTCTTGTTGTTGGGATGGTTAGGCTTGTCGCCATCATTCTTATCCTCCCTGTGTGTAGCCTTTTCTTTGAGGACAGCTTCAATACCTCTAGCTTGTTGTAGAAGGTCATCGAAGCTGTAAACTTTCTCGCGCGGGACCTTATCACGAATGTGTAAGTTAAGTAGGCCGTAAACAATGTCTATTTGTTGTTTTTCTTTCAGTTGTTCGTCCTTGGGCAGCTCCGCGAACAGCATTCTTTTCCTAGATATGAACGCATCTGTAGGTGTGTTAGGAGTTTGTTTTTCACCGCAAATTTCTAAGTATATCAGATATTCGGGTTTTTTGGGCGCGAAATTAGACCTTATAGCCCTTTCGAAGTCAGGCCAATTGGTGATGGTCGCCTTAACCCCTTGCCACCAGACAGCTGCCTCATCGCGGAGTATTAAGGGTAATCCAGTCAGTGCGTCATCATCACTAACGTTCTCTACTTTTTTAAAGACGTCAACAGCCGTAAGAAATGAATCTACGGTTTCTCTATCTTTTTGGCCGTTGTAAGTACTTGTGCATGTTGCCATGGAGCTTTTTCTTCCAATACTGGCCAACAGCAGTTTGAACTGTGCGTCTGACAGGTTAACGCTCATTGTTGACTTTTTCACTGGAATCGTTGTCTTGCGTCCCGATTTCGTCACCACGAAGGTTCCAGATTTTCTTCGGCCCGAGTTGGTCGCCACTGTAGTAACACGTAGTGTAGTGCGGGGTGTAGACTTCAGGCGCGCAAGTGAAAAGACAGGATACAGTCAACGAGGTTTATTTCTATAGATACTTAATACAGAGTGTGCGTGAGATTCTCTATATGGCCACAGTAGGTGTTTCGACGGAAATTCCGTACTGGCGGTCCTATAGAAAATATTCACTCGTATCACTACTATATAACAGTCCAAGAGCTTGAATGCTGATATATAGGTAGGTACGAGGCCCTAGGAGAGGATACATGAAACATCAAACATCGTTGAGGTCATTAATTGAAAACGAAAAGTGTATGCGCGATTTAAAATACTACCAGCGCCATCTATTGGCACCTGTCGGAACTTCTCTCAGGAGCATTCGGGTTGCATGTTACAATTGTATAAAAGTAATTTACGGACAACATTGTTACAAAGAAATTAAAAAGATTATTGATGATATTGTTACGGTGTCACTACCCGAATATATTAGCCCTGGTAAATACGAAGAAGCTTTACAGCGTTTGTCAACAAAAATTTCTAAAATTTCTAAAAACGACCATATCAAAATTGATGATGACATAGATAATCATTTTCAGGAAGAAAATATTCTTCCTGAAAATGATACACTTCCTGAAAATTATGAGGCTGACAGTACTATTTGTCCTCTTATCAAATATTACAACGACGTTATTGAGACTGAAAAGTTATATTTATTATTATTTGACGTAAAATATCAACAACAAAATGAGTATTATTTGCCGGCTGTTAATGAGACATTGAAAAGATTGTTGCGAAAATTGCCTATGTGGGGTAACGTCATGACCAACTATTTTGTCGATGCCAAAGATGTTCCTAGTAGTTCAAATGTTGAAAGCCATTTTAAGGACTTAAAAACAATTTATTTTAACACCAAAGACGAGAGAATACGACTAGATGAATTTTTGATTCAACACTACACTTTTATAAATGGGACTGTGAAATTAAGTATCTCGCAAACAACTGAATCTCAAACTACTGAGGAAAAGATAAATAAAGTTCAAATCAAAAAAAGCAATAAGGATTTGATTAATAGGAAGGAGTCGCAAAAACAGATAGATAAAATAGAAAACGTAACGAGCAATATAGATTTCGGATTAGAATCCATATTTCAGGATAAACCTGTAGAAGTTGAAAACTGGAGAGGTCTTGCTGTTCCTCATAACAAAGCAAATTATAACTTGAGACCCATATATATACTACAAAATGGAAACATTGCCATATCTAAAAATAAAAAACTAATTCTTACTAATACTTGTGCATTTGACGCCATCTCGCAAACATTTGCCATAGCTTACAAAGACAGACTTGTGTTCAGGCAAGAAATTAATAATTGTGTTGATGCTTTTACGAAGTTCATCGCAGACCTTGCTACTGCAAAGAGATTTAATCAAAAACTTTATGACACGCGAGATATACTTTTATCAAGTATTTTTTGCCCTGGAATTGAAATCAATGATGAAACTAGGTGCAATGTAATAAACTGTGCATGTAACGTCACAAAAATACTCGAAGAAATCTGCACATCATACTTTTCCGCTACTAGAAAAAGAACTTGTTCAAACGAAAATTGCACTAATCACGAAAACAAAACACATTTTGAATGTAAATACTTGCCACTAAATATAAATATAATAAATCAGAAAGGTATTACAAAATTACAAGAGGCTGTAGAATCGGGAATGAAGGACGATTTACCACCCCTCTGTTATTGTTGTAAAAAAGGAACAGTAAGCTTCAACTATAATTTGAACAGTTTGATAATGTTTGAGATTCATGATATCCGTATTCTATTCAATGATGTTCCTGTCAATATTGAGATCAACGAAAGATTCTATGAGATTTTGTCTATCATTGAATTTGATCCACCTCTAAGCTCAGAAGGGATTGGTCACTATAAAGCTCATTGCTTTCGGAAACATAATCGGACATTTCAATGTTATGACGATATGTACACCAAAATTCAAAAAAATAAAACAGAAATAATGCCTCATGCGATTATTTATACGTTGCAATCTGATGACATATGATTATATTTGTATCTAATTTTTTTAATGTTGATGTGATTTAAATGCTTATTCTGACAATTCCTCCTGAGCTTAGAGGAACAAAACATCCTTGGAGGTCTAGCTGTAACGTGAAAATAAAAGCACTATGACTGTAAAAAGTTCACTGTCGTTCAACTGTCACTAGAGCTATTAACTAGTGTTAAAAAGTAGATATCTATTTTAAGAATTTTATTTGATTTGAAAATTATTGATCTGTGATTTTAAAACAATATAACTATATTTAGTTTTTACTTTAGAACTATAGAGGTATATATGTACGAAAGATTATTGTAGTACATATTTGAAATCAAACCATTTCCTACTGTAAATATTTTATGAAACGCACTGTGATTTTGTATAGTTTTATATGATCTGTGATTTTTAGGATGTTAAAAAGTTGGTACATATTGTAAATATTTTCTTTGTTTTTAAAATTATCGATCTGTGATTTTAAAACAATATAACTATATTAGAGCTGTATCTATGTCCGAAAGTTTATTTTGATATTTAAAATCGAACATTTTACTAAGTACAATGTGATTTAATTTAGTTTTAATAATGATCTGTGATTTTAATAATAAAACTATTTTTATAAGAATACTAGCCAGCCAGTCATCGTAATGTGCTCTTAAAATAATAATGTCAGAGTCAATAATTTATTATGTGATTGTTAGTTCATGATTTGAAAATCAATGTTAATCTTTTTGAAGTTAATTTATAATTATGTTGAGCCAATGAACATTTATTATGCTGCTATAAGAAAATATATAACTAAATTAAAGTGTTTAGGTACTTCGCATTTTTCTTTGTAAGTTTATAAGACATGATTTGTAAATAAAAATACTCAAATTAAGATGATATTGTTTTCGTTTTACACTTCTGTACGTAACTGTACTTTACGTTTAAAACTATCCTATTAATTTCAAAAGTTAGTATAAAGTACTACGCGGCCGCTTTTTCGTAACCATCTATACTTGGTCGGGTTGCCATGATCATGCACTACCTAATGTCTTTCTTTTAATTATCTCAGTAATTACAAATCGTATTACGCTGAAATTTTACAGGTAGAAAATTGAACTAAAATACTAATTAATGATATCTTATTCAACTTTTAAATCCACAAGGAACTCAGTAAATCGGAGGCTTAAAATCTCCGGAGCGCATCGTTACGAGAACTGAATTAAATATCGTTGTAACTTAATAAATACCTACAGGATTCTAATGAAAATTTACAAACATTTGAAGGCAGTTGTAAGCTACAAAATGACGTTTCAAATAAGGCTTTAGAGCTCTTTTTTGAAGAGCTAGGAGCTATTTTTGAGTTTTTTTATTAATTAAAATACTTCTAAACGGTGCATTATTTTGTTTTTCTTTATTGGCAAACAAATTATAACAAATTCATAGAAGCTGTGTACAAAAAATTATACATATTCGCTTAGCCGTTTCGGAGATTCAGCGAACACGTAAACGTTACGCGTGCGTCCGGCTGTCTGGACATTTTCTCGCAGAGCGTTGCTGCTTATGTAGGTGGCTAAGTCATTGTTTGTGACGACGATCTGTAAAGGTTTCATCGTTTGTGACGCTATTGTTTCCTCAAAAAATCGAAAATACTTTGGCCAGCCAGCCAGAATTTCGCATTTTCCAGCATTCCAGATCTCAGCCCCCAGAGGGTTTTGAGGATCCAGCTAGTATATAAAGGTATGTGACGCGATATGTGACAGCAACTAAAGTGGTTTTATCAAGTAAAACGCCATAATTTTCGAGTTAACACGAAAAACAAGTGGCCAGCCAGCCGGACGCTTCTGGCTGAGCCACTTTGTTTTTTCCTTATATCTCAGTAATTGAAGCAATTAGAACTGAGTTTTAAGTTGAAAAGGAATGTGACGCGATATGTGACAGACCTCATATAGTTTAAAACATACCTGACGCATGTGTTTAGGAGTTATATCGATAAAGATTTTGATGACAGATGACAAATGTCCGGCTGGCTGAGCCACCCATTCCAGCGCTTGCAGACGGTCTAGAAAGCTAGATTCTTATCAAAAGGAATGTGACGGCGACGAAGACAACAAATCGTCGTATGTGACAGCTCTAAATACTGCCAAACAAAAAATATAAGCGATTGTTTATTCTTTCATACAAAGTCAATTAGGGTGACCATATTTTACCCCTGTACATTGTCATCTTTATAAAATACTTTCGCCAAATTTGTCAAACATGACAAACAACTTGATACTTACGTTGCTCTAATTAAGTGGGTAAATAAAAATATTATTTCATAATGCATCATGTATTTATTTTTTCTTAATTTACTTTTTGTTTGTGTTTACCAATTAATAAAATCAGTCTGGGATTAATGTAACATGATGGAAAAGTATACCCTTCTCGTATACAAACTCTTCAACTAAAACTTAATATTTCTATTTTAGCACCATCATTTCAATAAAGTTGTTTAACTATTGTTGAATTGTTTTCAAATGATTCCTATGACACTGACAGTAATTTCCACAACATAACCTTGTAGTGCCGCCACCGTTACATAAGAATCGTATCGGAGGCTTCTAAAGATGGCATTTATTTATTTTACTTAGCTATATTCCAATAAAATGATATTTCGTTGGAATTATAACAATTCATAACATTTGTAAGAAAATATCTCAATCACACTTTACGTTTACGTTCTGCAAAAGTCACTTCGTAAGGTATGATTTAAGAAATACCCTGACTGAGACGAGTTCGCTAACTATGGGCCTTATAAATAAGCTTAGAGTCGCTCAGCGGGCAATGGAAAGGGCCATCCTCGGAGTTTCCCTGCGGGATCGAATCAGGAATGAGGAGATTCGCAGGCGAACCAATGTCACGGACATAGCCAGAACGATTGCAGAGCTGAAGTGGCAATGGGCAGGGCACATAGCTCGCAGAACAGATGGCCGGTGGGGCAGAAAAGTTCTCGAGTGGCGGCCACGTACTGGGAGACGCAGCGTAGGCAGGCCCCCCGCACGATGGACCGATTAGTATGTGTCATCATTTGGAGAATATTTTAAAACTTACAACTTGGTAAGTAATACTTATATCATTTTTCTTAAGTAAGTATTTGTTTCTGAATGAAAATTTTTGTCAAGCCTTAACAAATTGTGCCTTTTGCGTAATGTACCTAAGTATTATAATCACGGTTCATTAATTCCTTTTGATACTCACTTTATTAACAAAGCTATCATAATTTAAATTACATAATATAACCACAAAGTCAATTAAGAAAAAGAATATCAAGTATTATAAAAATACAGTTTGGTTTAGTAAACAAATTTCATGTCCTTTTACTTATTTACTTGAGTGAATTTTAACAATAAACAACTTAAAAAAACAACAACATAAACAATAAACTTGTAGGTACCTACATACTTACTTATTCAAAAACAAACGTAGTTGTTTTAATATATTTTTTATTTAATTTCAGTAACAAACAGTTCCAGTTTTGATTTTTGAACTACAGAAACTCAAACTTTTAAGGAGTACAAAGAAGAGAAAAGTACTTAATCATAACAAAAAATGCCACAAAAACCCAAACAAAAAGTAAATTAATAAAAAATAAATACATGATGCATTATGAAATATTATTTTTATTTACCCACTTAATAAGAGCAACGTAAGGATCAAGTTGTTTGTCATGTTTGACAAATTTGGCGGAAGTATTTTATAAGGATGACAATGTACAGGGGTAAAATATGGTCACCCTAATCGACTTTGTATGGAAGAATAAACAATCGCTTATATTTTTTGTTTGGCAGTATTTAGAGCTGTCACATACGACGATTTGTTGTCTTCGTCGCCGTCACATTCCTTTTGATAAGAATCTAGCTTTCTAGACCGTCTGCAAGCGCTGGAATGGGTGGCTCAGCCAGCCGGACTTTTGTCATCTGTCATCAAAATCTTTATCGAAATAACTCCTAAACACATGCGTCAGGTATGTTTTAAACTATATGAGGTCTGTCACATATCGCGTCACATTCCTTTTCAACTTAAAACTTAGTTCCAATTGCTTCAATTACTGAGATATAAGGAAAAACAAAGTGGCTCAGCCAGAAGCGTCCGGCTGGCTGGCCACTTGTTTTTCGTGTTAACTCGAAAATTATGGCGTTTTACTTGATAAAACCACTTTAGTTGCTGTCACATATCGCGTCACATACCTTTATATACCAGCTGGATCCTCAAAACCCTCTGGGGGCTGAGATCTGGAATGCTGGAAAATGCGAAATTCTGGCTGGCTGGCCAAAGTTTTTTCGATTTTTTGAGGAAACAATAGCGTCACAAACGATAAAACCTTTACAGATCGTCGTCACAAACGATGACTTAGGCACCTAGATAAGCAGCAACGCTCTGCGAGAAAATGTCCAGACAGCCGGACGCACGCAACGTTACCCCAGCAGGATTTTGAATATCTCCGAAACCATAAACGATACAAATTCAAATTTTGTGGCAACATTTACCTCGTTCAGAATACTAATTATGTACCTTAAGTTTATTTCAATAAACCCTTTAATTAACAAAACATCTGGCTGGGGTAACGTTACGCCAGCCAGATCTGTTTTTGTCAAATAACTAAAAAACCATAAGCAAAACAAATTTAAAAATCAGCACAATTGAAGAAGTTGGACTTCTAATTATCTACTTAAAAAAAAATGTGATTTTCGACAAAATCTGGCTGGGTAACGCTTATGATAGGCTGACCCCCATCACCGCAAGTCTCTCTCCATCATTATATTAACCTCCAAATTTATCAAATTTGACATCGGATGGTTTATAGCTGCTGGTGCTCTGCCTACCAAATAAGGGATACAGGCGTGACGTTATGTATGTATGTAGTATAATATGCACAGAGATTACTAACTTATCAATTCAATCTGAAGTTTAGAATCATTTAGATA